>CM035406.1:100834184-101084184 GCA_020310875.1 Ceratopteris richardii
TGTTTCCAACTAAGCTGTTTTTGAAGTCTGATTTTCATTCCAACCGTCTGCCAGATTCTGTAGGAGTTGGGGCAAGTAAGGAAGATGTGTGGGACATCTTCGGTAGCACGGTGGCAGCGTTTGCACCAAGGAGGGAACCCACAAAGTTTGTTAGCCTTATGGTTGGTCCAAATTCCTCGATGAAGAATTTGCCATAAGAGGACAGACTTCTTAATCTCAATAAGGGGGTGCCAGATACCCATGAATTTCATGTCCCACCGAAGCCGCGTCCAAGACAGGCACCACTTCTTGTTGAGGCTGATCTGGAGGTCAGCTGTTTCTTTGATGTTCGGGATTTTGAGTAGGCTATTTCCGTTGTGCCATTTGAGACCAAGCGAGTTCGGTGAGTCGTGTCCCATGAGAAGGCGCGTCTTGTGGCGATCCCAAGCGAGGCATCTGCTTTGCAAAGTGTTCCATTCTTCGTAGGAGATGTTTATGCGAGGGTCAATATCCTCGAAGTTGATCCAGTTGTTGGTGTCATGTTTCCAGAGGTGTTTCCATTTTTTGAATCCTTTGTTCCATAGCTTCTTGGCATTTTGAATGTTCCGCGACTCCACACTCCGGATGCCATGTATCGGAAACCAGATAGAGTCGTTTTGTCTGATTCCGGCCGCCCACTTCCAGTCCTCACTAATTCTTGTGAAGCTTTTGACTTTATTCCAGCCCTTCCAAAGGGAGCACACCAGATTCGAGCCTTTCGGGAAGACGGGGATCGGGGAGAAAAGCAAGGTCATGATGTCAAGATTCTTCCAGTTCGGGAACCCCGTGAGGGCCAACTCATTCTTGTTTCTGAAGATCAGCTTGGCCCACGAGGCCTCCCTATTGCACCAAGCCCTAATCATCCATTTGGCTGCCAGTTTGTTAGCCATACACCCAATGTCCAGGATACCAAGCCCCCCGCTATCTCTAGGGTTAGTGCAGATGGCCCATTTGATTTTAGGCACCCCCCTTCTGTTATGATCGCCCGTCCAAAGAAAGTTTCGACAAATACTATTCAGTTTGGACAGGCCTTGCTCATTCGGTCTCCAACAAGAAAGGAAATAGATGGTAGAAGAGAGGAGGAACGTGTTGATAACCATCGCACGCCCAGCGAGATTGATTTGCATACCTCTCCAATAGTTAAGTTTGTTTTCGAGTTTAGCGAACACCCAGTTCCATCGCTGCTCCATAGAGACGCCAAACCCCAAGGGGATTCCAAGAAGTCGAAGGATTTGGCCCTGCGGAATGACTTGACAGCCATGATCAGTGAGAAGGCCAGGGTGCTGTCCCACAATAGCCCTGAAGGCGGTCTTGGAGTGGTTGATTTTGGATCCAGAGGCATCACAAAAGGTAGCAAGACACCTCCAGAAAGTCTCCAGGCTGGTATTATCATTGTGGACGAACGCGTTCATATCATCAGCAAAAAGTCTCATGATGATTTGACTGTGGTCGTGAGGCAGCTGGAGGCCTTTGATATTGCCAGCCTCCACATGATGAGCCACAAGTCTGCTCAGCCCCTCAGTGGCGATGGCAAAAAGAAGGGGGGCCAGAGGGCATCCTTGTCTAATCGATCTTCTAAGATGGATCGCCTTCGAAAGTTTGCCGTTAACGTTAATTTGGGTCGTTGCGTTTCCGAGAAGGGTCGCGATCATCTTGGTGAATTTCTGACTAAGTCCGAGATCTTGGAGCGACTGCAGAATATAGTCCCATTCTAGCCTGTCGTAGGCTTTGTCAAAGTCGATCTTGATGAAAACCACATCTTGCTTAGACTCATTTGCAAATTGAATACCTTCCCAAATATCCATAATGGTTTCCAGAATAGACCTGCCTTTGATGAAACCTTTTTGGTCCTCACTAAGCCAAGATCTCAGGTGGCACGAGAGTCTGTTGGCAATGACTTTGGCGATGATCTTGTATCCTGTTTGGAGCATCGTAATAGGCCGCCAGTTCTCGATTCTGTTCTTTTCCCCCTTCTTGTGTATCAACTTGATAATTCCATTATTTAGACAAGAAGGAAGAGCACCAAACTTTAGCGCTTCTTGCCAAACCATCCGAAGAGGGGTGGCAACCACCAGCTTGAAGGATTTAAAGAACTCGTTAGTGAGTCCGTCGGGTCCCGGGCTTTTACCGAGGGGGAGGGCATCAATGACCTCAATGATTTCCGATTCCGAGATAGGGGCATGAAGAAGGGAGTGGAGGTTGGGTGGTATCCTCCGGGGGGAAACCCTAGAAATGGCAGCCATACAGTCCCTTCTATGGTGGGAAAGGGGGTTCGATGTTCCCAGGAGTCTCGTGAAGTGCCCATCGATGATGCCAAAATTATCTTCTTCCGAATTGCAAACATTGCCATGTGGGTCTAGCAGTAGGGGGATCGACTCTCTGCTGTGTTTCCTTTTAAGGATACGACACATCTCTTTGGTGGGTTTGTCGGCTTTGCCAGCCCACCACTCCTTGAAGAAGATTTGCAAGTTTTTCCTTTGTAATTCTTCCTCGTATCTCAACACTGCTCTGATTTTCCTGAGGCCTTTCTGGGCTTGTTGTTTCCCTTTGTTCACTTCCTCCTCGAGCCGCCAGAGTCTGTGGTAAAGGGCTTCCCTACGAGCCCGCCGCACAGTCTCGAGCATCTTCTTAGTTCTGATCATGATCTTACGAGACTTGTCGACCGCACTTCTCCAGCACTTGGCAGGGGCCAAGCCAGAGGCGAACGCCACTTTCCACACATCGGCAATTTCTTGGTGGACAGAAGGGATAGAGAAGGTGGTTGCGTTGGCATGGAACCACGGAGCCTTGCGGATTTTGTTGGAAGGTTGAAAAGTGATAACGATCGGGTAGTGGTCAGAGATAGTGAGGTCAGTGCGTTGCGTGATGGTAGGGTGACCCCACTGTTGAGTAAAACTCTGGGAGATGTAGCATCTATCGAGTCTAGCTTTCCTCAGGTCCTCGCCCGCTTGGAGATTCGACCAAGAAAAGCCACTCGCGTCTTTGAACTCAATCAAATCCAAGTGGAGTTTGGTCAGGTCCCACGTTTCTTTCTCCCGACTGTCGATGACCCTGCCCTTGCCCATCCATCTGTCCATAGGGTCTTCCACCATGTTGAAGTCTCCACAAATAAGCACGTTGTGGGGAAGTGAGTCTAAGGAAGCCCAAGTGTTCAGTCTCTCCAAATCCCCGTTAGGGGCATACAAAGAAACCATAGTGACACAAAGAGGAGCACCAAAAGAGACAGCAATCCAACGGTGACTTACATCTTCAATGGAGTTTTCAAGCTTTTCAAACCAGAGTTGTTTAACACCGATAACCGTTCCTCCAGACCCCCGCTGGTGCTTCGTTGGGATCCACACATGGGCCGAGGAGATCTGTCTGAGCCGCTTCTGGAGGTCTTCTCCGTCAATTTTAATCTCTTGAATACATATAAAGTCTGGGTTTAAGCTAATGTCGCGAAGCCATTGACCAATGATGGTCGCTCTTGAGGGGTCGGTTAGCCCTCGAGCATTTAGCGAGATGACAATCATTTTTGCATTGATCCCTCTTTGCGGGAGGGAGCTTTATCCTTTCTTCTCTTGACTTCATCTTTCTTTTTCGCTGGGATCTGATCCCGGCTTAGAAGTCGGTTCTTGTGGGGGCTTTTCCAGGGTAGCTCCATAGGCTGTTTTCCTTTGCGGGATGTCCCTTGCTGGGGAGACCTGGGCCCCGTGCTCGGCACCGTTTCCGGGATCGTCGATCCAATGATGGAACTTTCACTATCCATGTTGTCTTCGTTACTAGTGGTGAAACCATCTTCTTTGCTTGTAGTGTAACCCTCCTGGGGGGTTTCTTTATTGTCATGGATCTCTAGGGCTTTGTCGCAGTTGTCTATCTCAAGTATCTTCCCACCTGGGTAGTCAAGCTCATTGATCTCCTTTTCTAGATTGCAATACAAATTGCTGTAGGGGGTAGGCGGCAGGTTGTTTCTCTCACCGTTGGCCCTAGGGCTTCTTTTCCTTCTTCTTCTAACTTCCACAAAGCCATCAGCATCGGCTTGCGGATTAAGGAGGCCCTTGCCTTCCCCCACCCTGGTCGTGTGGGTCAAATCGCCAAAGTTGTCTTGAGCGGTTTTGGAGGCTTCTTGAAGGCGCTTGTTTTTTTGCCTGAGAGGGCACTCTTTAATCCTGTGACCTTGCTGGCCACAACGAAAGCACGCGTTGGGAAGGTTTTTGTATGTGATGTCCTGTTCCCAAACATCTCCTTCGCCCATGTCCACTTTGATCGTTGAAGGAAGCGGCGAACTGAGGTCGGCCTCGACACAGATTTGGGGGTGCCACCTAGCATTGAACGAGTGTCTTGCACCTTCATAGATGAGACCACCAACGTCTTCGCGTGAAGCCAGCGGCTTGCCGATAGGAGAGACAATGTCCCACACGAAGTTGTACAAAAAGTAAGGAAGGTTAGGGAGCTCAACCCAAAGAGGGTACCGAAGCGACTTCGATTTGTCGGGAGTAAAGTCCGGGGACCATCTGAATAGGCACAGGGTCGCCCGACCGAACTGCCAGGTGCCAACGCTAAGGGCTTGGAACGCCATCTCTTCATTTTCAAAGACTAGTAGCATGTGGTTCGCTGGTAAGAACTGACATTTGCTAACAATTAGTCCTCGAGGGAACCACTCTTTTCGAAGCCATTGTCGCACAGTTTCGAGCGGGGGCCTAGGGCCGAACACTTGGCCGACGAGGCAAACTTTCTTGAGCTCCTCCTGAGCCGACAGAACTGCGGGTCTACTGAGGGAAACAATGGGGGATTCAAAACTTTCGGATGCCCCAGTGGCGGCACACGACCCCCCCCTCCAGCAGAGCGGCCAGGATATCGGTCTCCCTAGGGGGAGGGGCCCGATTACTTTTGACGAGAGAGGATGAAGCCACATCCATGGCCAACAGGAACCAGCACCCACCCCTGCACCTCGAGTTTACTTAGGCATTGAGAGACCTCAACCCACTAGCGGGAAGACTAGGTCATTGCTGAAAATGGGATCCAGAGAAGCCCAAAAGTAGCACTCTTCTTTTTCGAAACTTTACTCTTTTTTTTTTTTTCTTTTTCTTTTCCCCCCCTTTTTTTTTCTCTTTTTCTTTCTTCTTCTTTTCTCTTTTTTTTTTCTCCTCTTTTTTTTTTTTTGAAAAGAACTCTTCAGTTCTAATGAAAAGGATCCGCTGTCAATCGCGCAAGGCGACAATCGTGGCACACCTCACGATGGATACACGTGGCCGCGAGAACTCTTCAGTTCCGTTGAGAAGGATCCGCTGTCAATCGCGCAAGGCGTCAATCGTGGCACACCTCACGAGGATACACGTGGCCGCGAGACTCCCATCCCCGCTGTCAATCGCGCAAGGCGTCAATCGCGAGACTCCCTCCCCGCTGTCAATCGCGCAAGGCGTCAATCGTGGCACACCTCACGATGGATACACGCGCACCCGTGTCAATCTTCCTTTGGCCATTCATAATGGCAATAAAGTCCTTGTGTCAATGCACTTCTTGGACTAGAGTTCCATGTGTATGGAAGGTTACCACTCAACCAAGGAAACAAGGTGGTCCAAGCATTTTAGACCTCATGATGCATACTCATGCAAGATGTTATACTTTGATCGGTAAGTTCTTTGAGGATCAACAACCATGGGAAGCTCTCCTTTATTTCATTCTGCAAGATGGGTTGGTTTACTACAAAGGAAAATGAGAATATACATACATACATACATACGTACACACACACATACATACATACATACATACATACATACATACGTACACACACACATACATACATACATACATACATACATACAATACCATACCATACCATACCATACCATACCACATACAAAAAAAAAAAAATTAAAACTAAAAAATAAACAAATGGAAAACAAGAAAAAGATGTCCAAAAGGGTGTGGTGTAGCGGATAGCATCGAACACCGTGGAGCAGAAGGCCTGGGTTCGATTCTTGCCTGGCTGGACATTTCAATTCCTTGTCATTTCAACTTTCCTTGTACTCTCAAAAAATATATATATATATCATCAATAAAACAATAAATAATTAATTAATTAATTAAAAGAAACAATAACCCAAAAAAATAGAAAAAGTGCATCTTCAGCTTCTATGTATGTCCAAAACAAGAAGTATCCGAATTCAAACTTTATCATGCATAGCTTGAACAAATAGCTATGACATCCCTACTCACGTCATCAATGCCCTAGAGAGTAGGTGAAGACTTTAATAAATAAGTCTTTCCAAATAAAGACTTCTAATAAAGTCAGCAAACTGAATTTCTATCACATCCAAAAGTGAAGGGAAAACTCAGCCATGACAAAGTCTTGCTCACAATCTTGCACACAAAACAAACCAACAATAATAATAATAATCATAGTAAAAACAATAACAATAATAATCCAATTAAAAAATAAACAATAATAATAATACAACAAAGACATGAAAGAAAAAATAAATTAAAAATAAAAAATACTAATGACAAAAATAAAAAATCCCAAAATATATAAAAAAAAATAATAAGAATAACAAGAAAAAGAAAAATTAAAAAATAAAAATTAAACAAAAAATTAGAATAAGAGTACAAATAAAGGGTAAAAGAATCCAAAATAAATTAACTAATTAATTTAAAATATATATATATATATATATATATATATATATATATATATATAATGATTAGAAAGTTCCCCTTTTCTATTGAATTTATTAATGATCAGTTTGAACTTTGAACACATTAAAAGAAAAAGAATATATATATATATATATATATATATATATATATATATATATATATAATGATTAGAAAGTTCCCCTTTTCTATTGAATTTATTAATGATCAGTTTGAACTTTGAACACATTAAAAGAAAAAGAACCATAAATGAACGAACTTATTACGAAGTAAGAAAGCCCTTACCTTCTCTAAAAATTTCTTGAAAGAATACCCTTTTTGAACAAGCAAAGAGATTACTCAACACTCAACTACAAACAAAGACAAGGCTTGAACAAAGATGCGAAAATCTAAACTTTGATTACTTACTTCAAACATGTTGAAAGTAAACATGTTATTCTTTTGAAGAGTCATCCACATTCATTGTGTGTATGTGCGCGCATGTGTGCTGCTCGTGCACATGTGCACGTTGCCCATGTCTGTATGTGTGTGTGTGTGTGTGTGTGTGTGTGTGTGTGTGTGTACTCCTAATGCATATTCTTCCCCTTCGGTTGCACGTCATCGTGTAGTCTAAAGCAATCTTCTTATAAGGTGTATATACACATATACCTTCATAAGTTCAGAGTTATCCAAATTTACGAACTCAAAAAGCACAAACACAAACACAATAAAGTCAACGAATTAAGTTTCTATCACTTTCAAAAACGAAAGCCAAACTCAACCATGATAAAGTCTTGCACAAAGAACAAACCCGTAATAATAATATAATAAATTATAATATTAATATTAATATTAATACTAATAATAATCACAATCATAAAAATAATAATAATACAACAAAGAAATAAAAGAAAAAATGCTTTTTAAAAATAAATACTAATGATAAAAATAAAAAATCCAATATATATATATATATATATATATATATATATATATATATATATATATATACACACACACATACATATACATACGTTCATAAGTTCAAAGTTATCCAAACTTATGAACCCAAGATAGAGAACACAAACACATACACATTAGAAAAAACAACAAACAAAAGCAACAAACTACACAAAAAAAAAGATCAATATAAGACATGGAAAATACAAACAAGAAAAAAAAATGAGCCACACTAAAAAATAATAACCAATATTTAAATTTAAAAACCAAAAAAAAAAAATATGTATATATATAAATATATATATATATATATATATATATATATATATATATATATATATATATATATATATATAAACTAAACTAAATAATTTCAAAATAAACATAACAATAATAAAAATAAATTTAACAATAAAAAATAAAAATATATATATAAAAATAAATAAATAAAAATAATAATAGATTACATATATATATATATAATAACAAAAAAATAAAAAATATATATATATATAAAAAATAACCTAAATAATTTCAAAATAAAAAATACAATAATAAAAATAAATTTAACAATAAAAATTAAAAATATATATGTGAAAGAAAATAAATAAAAATAATAATAGATTATATATATATATATATATATATATATATATATATATATATATATATATATATATATATATATATATATATATATATATATATATATATATACATATATATATATATATATATGCAAACTAAACAAAAACAAAAACAAAACAAACAAAAACAAAAACAAAACAAACAAAAACAAAACAAAAAGTGCATCTCCAACTTCTATGTCTATGAAAAACAAGAAGTATCATAATAAAACTTTATCAAGCATAGCTTGGACAAATAGCTATGACATCCCTACTCACGTCATCAATGCCCTAGAGTAGGTGCAGACTTTAATAAAGAGTCTTTCAAAATAAAGATCTCTAACAAAGTCAACAAATTGAGTTTCTATCACTTCCAAAAGTGAAGGGCAAAATCAGCCATGATAAAGTCTTGCACAAAGAACAAACAAATAATAAGAAAGAAAATAAAATAAGAATTATAAAAATCAAAAACTAATATATATATATATATATATATATATATATATATATATATATATATATATATATATATATATATATATATATATATATATATACACACACACATATATATATATATAAAATATTAAAAATTTTCAATAAATTTTAAAAAAATAAAATAAAGAAATAGCTAAAATAATAATAAAAGAAATGATAATAATGATAAAAATAAAAGAGCAAAGGACTAAAATAAACCTATAAACAAAAAGAGCGAAAGAACCCCCACAAATATATATTAAGAGCCATGTATATATATATATATATATATATATATATATATATATATATATATATATATATATATATATATATATATATATATATATATATATATATATATATATGTGTGTGTGTGTGTGTGTATATATGTGTGTGTGTATGTGTGTGTATATGTGTGTGTATATATAGAAATAAAAATAAATAAAAACAAGAAGCAAAATTTAAAAGATAAAAAAATAAACAAAAAGATCAATGAGATTAGTTGACAACATTGAACTACAAATAAAGAAAAGCTTCAACAAAGACAAGAATAGCTAGTCAACTGAGAGCAAACAACAGTGAACTTTGCTAAATGAGAAATGTTTGTTGGAGTTTGAGGTCTACAGAAGCACGCGAATAGAAGAAGGAAGAAGACGAAGCTTGGAGTACAACACACAATACTGAATGTATTACCACTAGAATGTACAAAGATAAGTGACCCGTTAGGGTTATAGGCGTATATACAAGCGGGAGGGTAACCTCCTAAAGAGGGGAAAAAGTGGCCCGGTGGTCCTAGCATGTTCACACACACCACTACCTAAATATATCAACAAAGCACTCTTAATCAATATCAGCTTATAATTTCCCCTTACTACTTATATTTCTCATTTGACGGGCTTTTTTCTCTTCTCAATTTCATCCATCTATGGGTGAAAAAATGAAATAAAGGAAAATGATGACTTTCAAGATGGCTAAATCCGCAAAAAGAGCAAAAGCTCTTTTAGATCAGTAAATCTTTGAAATCATAGCTGGAGAGGCAATAGAAACACAAACACGATCCTCAAAATTTACCCAAAAAAAACTGAATTCCCCATATCGTTACCCTTGGGAGATCAACATGTTCATTGAGATCCTATCCTCCTCCACACAGGCTTTTGCCAAACAATACCTTTAGGAAAGTAAGCGGTTCATTTCGAGCACTTGATCTCTTTAAAGTCCAATAAGTTTCTCATGATCCAAGATGCTGTGCTGCTCATGTTCCATGAATCAACCCCAATTTACGTATTTAGAAAATCACTCTACGAGCAAGATCCAAAATAGCAAGAAACACAGCCCGGCCTTTCAAGGATATCCATCAAGAACTAGAAATAGACTCGAGTCCAAGCAATAGCAGACTAGAAATTGCCCTGAAAACTTATAGAAAAAATAACCCTATTTACCTAGAATAATTAAATGTAGTAAGCAGCTTATAATACAAAAGAATATGTGGAATATTTTAGAATGCAGCTCAATATCAGGACCATCTCAAATGTACAAAACGTGATAGCAAAAACCAGAAACCTAGGATGACACAGGTATATGCCACTACTTTTTCAGTGTGCACATTCAAGATCTGCCGAAAAGATTCACATCGGAGAATCATGAATCAAATTATTAGTACAAATATGATCAATGAAACCTACATAAATTGGCAAAGCACGACCGTGTCAAGAATGCATCTTTACAGCAATAATCACAACAATGTATGTAGTCCAGTAGACCAAGTTTGCAAGTTTTTTCACCAAGCACACAAATCTCTTCGCACACTCTCTTCATCATCACCACAGAATAGATGATTTATGAAGTAGTAGCTGCAATGTCATCATGTTCATCATACATGGAGGTTGAATCCACTACCAACAAAGCAGTCTTAGTTAAGAAAAACATTTTAATCATCATCCTCAACCAGCTCAAAAATGTAAGGCTCTACTAGTTAGGTCTAACTTCTGATACTGCACTGAACTTCTGAAGACTGACCATGCTTAGAGGCACTTCTCCAACAAAGGAAAAATCAGAAGCATCTTTAATGAGGTATTTGAGGTGCAGCTCACAATACACCCAAGGTACAACGACTGCAGGCTCATTTCCTAGCCCAGATAGTCCGCTTTGACTAGCTGGGCATTCTCTACTGGGAAGCTCTCAGCCTTAGTGAGAGGTGTTCTCTTTGACTGATACAAGGCTGCATGGACTTATAACATATATAAACCTCTTTTGACTTTAAGAATCGAATGTATTCATTCAAACTGGCAATCTGTTTCTGTCCTAAGTGCTAACAACCATCAGCCATATCTTTATGTTTGCTCACCCCATCAGTCGCACTGTTAGTCACATCTGAGTGCTTAGTGATCACTGCACGATCAAAAAACCTTTCACCTTCTTTGTCCAATGTCTCTTCCCTTGGAGCTTGCAATGCAGTAGCGCCTGTTACCAACATGACAGAGGAGTTCACAGTGGAAACAGTAGATGGTGTGCTACAATGGCTTGACCCAGATCCTGCTGATGAATGTGCCTGCAAAGCACCAGAAGAACCATCTGCCATTCTATCTGTTGGTGCACAGACCATGGCTCTTGATTCTACAGTGGCCTCTCCTTTGTGAGTACCCTCACTCATTTCCTGCACAACTACATGGGGCTTTGAAAGAGCTCCACAGTGAGGTAGAGCTCCTTCAACTTCCATACTGCCTCCATTCTGTCTAAGCTCCTTCACGTGCTGCCTACTTACTGCCTGGGAGATTGTGATAGTTCCTCCTTGAGGTGCAGCACCTGCCGCTTCAGGTTTGGGAGGCAATGTCTTCATTCTGTGATACTTTTGAGCAGTAAACCTAGCATCTTCAAGACCATAACTAGTGACATTGAGATCCTTCCCATTATGATCCCTCTGGATCATTGAATTGGAGGAGTGTTGTGAACCATGAAAAAGAGTGCCTCCGTCTGCTCCCGAATTTATCGGGTTACTTGTAGTGTATATAGATGGTGAAGTCATGTTATTTCCATGCGGTAGAACTGAAAAGCGTTTAGAAGACTCCGGCCTCCATCTTGCACCTTCCTGTGCAGCTCTATATGCTGTATCTAGAGCAGCTTTGGCTCGTGCTGCAGCCCTCGCTGCTATTGCTGCTGAGGCCCTCGCTCTTGCTTTAGCGTCCCTCGCATGCTGCACGGCTAAAACAGCTACAATTCGTGCGGCTGCCAAAGTCTCCTCTAGACGGCTCTGCACGTTCCGCTGATCATCTTGGGAAAGAATAAATGTGCTCTTGTCGTCGCTTAAGTGACGTAGTCTCTTTGAGGGGGGGCTCCCATCCCTTGACTGACCTTCTAGATTGATACTGCTTTTCTTGAGAGGAATTTCGTCTGGTTGAGAGCACTTACGACATGTAAAGAATGCAGATTCGACAGGAAGATCAAACTTCCGTGCACATTTGACATGACCAATTCGGTCGCACTTAGCACATGAAACCCATAGAGAAGAGTCCCCTTTTGCTGCGGGCGTCTCATAAACCACAAAGCATAAACAGCAATGCATACCTTTGTACAGATACAGGATGCAAGAGCTGCACAAATAGCGTGTCACACCATCGTGCTTCAATCTGTGTGCAGCTTCTCCATCGCGCCCACATGCAGAGCAAGCAGGTGCAGGTTTTGGCAGCAGAGCAAGTGAGCCTGCGGAGGGCGTAGATCGGCGTACAGGCACCGAATCTGTTGTTGGAGGTGCTGAATTCACTTGATCCTCTGATGCCATGCTCAATTATTCGCCAGCATCATGTTCGCTAAGGACAAGAAAATCATTGACAAAACCCTAAAACCTGCAGATTCTCCCATACACCCTGCAAATCACGTTTAACAGTGATGCAGACGGGAATCTTGAACGATGCAGGACTAGGGACTCTAGCAAGTGCCTCGGATGGATTTTCCGGGAAGACAAAGATCGGTGACAGAGTAGCTCAGATTACCGAGGTGGGATGTGGGTGGCCACAGCAAATATGGAGCGAGAACTTCACGTGCAGCCGCTCGCTTGGATGCGCGCGCGGTTAATTAGAAAGAGTAACGAAAATGTCACCATATTGATTTTGTTTACTAAACTTAAAAGCATAAGGGAGAGAGGAAATTTATTCTCTTGTGTGAGGGAGGAGGATCACTCTAGTTTCATTTGAGTGTAAAGAAATACAAAGATCTTGGAGTGTCTAAATGGGAGTTTGGAGGTACTTTCAAAGTTTTTAATATTCTTTCGGAAGGGAAGGGAGATCCATAGAAAAAGGTCCTTAAGGTTGTTGTGAAAGTTTGTACTCTTCTTGTTTCTCCAAATCTTCCACAATATCTTGTTTGGTAAACCAGTCAACTCAAATCATTGGATTTTGTCTAGCAAGGTGTTTGGAAGGCCATGTGAGAATGTATACAAAGGCTCTTATTCAGATTTCTATGCTATTGGTGTCACTTTCAATGTACTTTGAGATATTTGGGATTCGGATGACTCATGTGAGATATAGATCAAGTCGACAAACTTTGATGTTGGCATTGTGTCTATGAGGGTCATACTCGACAATGTTGCTTCAGGTGAATACAATCAGATGTTAGAGACATGTGTATGATGCAAGCCAAGTAGTGGCTTCAAGAGAGCCTATGGCGATTGATTATGGCAGTGAAGGTGATGTCTCTTTCTCATATGGTTCATCTCAGGTTTTCTTTTATTCATTGGATAGCACACATATGGATCAGTCGCATGATGCATTAACCACTTTCCATGTTACTCTAGTTCGCGAGTGGTTTTGTCGACTCTCATATGAGAGTCATGGACATGTGCACAGTCCAAATGGCACGACGTATGACATTGAGGGTATAGGAGGTGTATATGTTATGCTACCTACTGGTGCATCTTATAGACTTAGACATGTTTGTTATATGCATTCATTATCTATGAGCTTGGTTTCAGTTAGCCAGTTACAAGAGAGCATATGTTATGCATTCCTTAATTAGCATCATTTTCATTTGCAGTTGGGACAGCTTATGCTTTTCAGAGGTGCTAGGATTGGGCACATGTATCCACTACAGGTACTCCATGTGAGACACATTCTCATCTCAAAGGGATTTCAACCTTATGTGCAATATGAGACTCATCATGTCTCATTTTCTCTACATACAAAGTCTATTGACATTCATGATCTACATTTATGCAAGGACTTAGACATTCAAATTGCTCATGTAATGCATTCTTTGGATGCTCATGTGGAGCACACTTTGGATGATCATGTAATGCTTATTCAGAGCATGATTTTGTTCATCATATAGATGCTCATGTGGAGCACACTTTGGATGATCATTTGAATGCTTTAGAGCATGATGTGGATGCTCATGTAGAGCATTTTGATGATACTCAATTAGAGTTAGATGATCGGATGGACCTTGGTGTTGATGTTGTGAAATTAGCTCATGTGGAGCATGATCATACACTTGGTGTAATAGAGTGGTATAGCTCTTATAATACACAGTGTTTGGTAGAGCACAATTGCTCTTAGGGTGCATAGCTAGACACATCCTTGGTTAATAGGATGATTGATTTGAATGTTGAGGAGTCAACAACTGTGTAATTATTTTTGGATTCCCTCATGTCAGATATTGAAATGGATCTATAAGGACATGTTGGTCTTCATGATGGTTTTTTTGATGCCTTAGATATAGGCATGGCTGATGTGGTTAGGTTAGCTACGATAACACATATTTCATCAGTACACAAGAATTTGATGTACGAGTTATGCTCGAGACTAGACATTGCAGTCACTATTGGGGCATTTCCACTTGGAGTAATCAGTTGTTCTATGATTGACACAAACATAGAGCAAGTTGGATCTTTGCAAGAACTTCATCAACTCTTGCATCAATCAAATGTGAGCTCCAATCTTATCGACATGAGTCCAGAGTAGTTTAAGGTGCATGGATACACCTTGTTTGAGGTAGTTGGTGTAGGTTGATTGGTATAGGTGGAGATCCGGACTCTTCCTATACGCTATTGTATAGTCCTACCTCATTATTTGTATATGTTGCCACTTATGGTCACATTGACCCTTAAATGAGATATTATTAGGGATCTAAGGGTGATGTAACCTTACCCATATATTCATGTACATATATCTTTTATAGAATGATGCCTCAAGAATAAAAATTTGTGGCTTTCAAGGCTCCCACACAAGTGTGTGCATATCCTCTCCTTCTCTCTCCATATCCTCCTTGCTTCTCTTGTCTAACCCACCAAAGTCCTTCATATAGTGGTTAATTAGGTTATGTTGATATATATCAGGGATATTTCCAATGATCCTCGTCGGATTTATCTATCAAGAGTGATGGCACGTTTCTTTTCTTTTCAACACACTCATTCGTGAACATTAGGGTGTTAGGTGTAGAGAGTACACGTGCAGAAGCAAAATGAAAAGAAGAGTGTGCTCACAAAAGAAAGAGTGTGAGAGACTCAAAGTGAGTAGACCAAGAAATTGGTAAACTCACATGGATTAGAAATGAGATTGCCACTCTTTTGTGATAGGAATATGCCTTCTTTGGTTTGCCAAACTTTCATACCCAAGAAGTAGTGAAGTAGACCAAGATCTGTCATAGAGTACTCAAGGTGAAGTTGTGTGATGATGAATTGGATGTGTTCTTCATTTGAACCTGTCAAGATCAAGTTATCTACATAGAGGATGATGATGCCCACTAAGGACTCTTTCTGATAGATGTATAAGTTTGGATCAGCACTGCTTCTTTGACATCCTTTATCTTCGAAGAACTTGTGAATCTTTTCATACTAGGCCCTAGGAGCTTGCTTAAGTCTGTAAAGTGCTTTGTGAAGCTTGTAGAACCGATCTTCTTTTCCTTTGAACTTGAAACCTTCAGGTTGTTCAACGTATACTTCTTCTTGAAGATCTCCATTCTAGAAAGCACTTTTGATGTCGAGTTGATAGATGGGCCACTTGAAATGTGCACTTAGTGATAGAATGATTCTTATAGTGGTAAACCTTGTTGTAGGGGCAAATGTTTCTTATAGTAAATGACATGCTATTGCTTATATCCATTAGCTACATGTCTTTCTTTGTACTTGTCTAATGTGCCATCTGATTTATACTTAACTTTATAGAGCAACTTAACTCTTATGACTTGATGATTTGTGGGCTTAGGAACAAGCATCCAAGTGTTGTTCTTGTCGATTGTATCTATTTTGACTTGCATAGCTTCTTCCCACTCAAGTTGTCATTGAGCTTCTTTGTAGTTGGAAGGCTCTGGAATTTCTTGGATCTCATGCATCAATGCATAATTTACATAATGAATTTGTTCTTGCTATGGCTTTTCAATGAGACTTTGTGATCTTCTTGGTTGATTTGGATCTTTGGTTGAGTATGTTGAAGCTTCATTAAAGATAACATCTTTTGAAATTGTGATGGAGTTGTTTTCAAGATCATACAATCTATACGCTTTTGATTGTTCACTGTAGCCAATGAATATATGCTTCTTAGACTTGGACTATAGTTTACTTCAATCTTCTTTTGGCACATGGACAAACGCTTCATTTCCAAATACTCAAAAGTAATTGACATTATGATTTCTTCCATAGTAGGCTTCAAAGGGTGTCTTGTTGTTCAATGCACTAGTGAAGCTTCGATTGAGTATATGCACTACAGTGTGTATTGTTTCTACTCAAAACTTGAAGGGTAATTCTTTGTTGTGAAGCATGGTTCACGCCATTTCCATCACACTTCAGATCTTTCTCTCAGATATTCCATTTTGGGATGGACTGTGAGGTTGAGTGACCTGTCTTTTTATCCCTTTTTGTTTCAAGAAATTGTCAAAGTCATGATTGATAAATTCACCAGTGCCATCTGATCGAATAGTCTTGACTGTCTTGGATGCTTCATTCTCAACTTAGGTGATCCATTCTCGAAACTTAGAGAAGGTGTTTGGCTTTGACTTCAAAAAATATACCCAAATGGATCTTGAGTGGTCCTCTACTAGAAGAAAGAAGTAGATTGATCCACTAAGGAAAGGGGTATTCATAGATCCACAAAGATCCATGTGGACTAGGTCTAAAGGATTCTTGGCTCATGTGGAAACCTCCTTGGGAACGGGAGCCATGTGTTGCTTGCCTTGGGTGCAAGCTTGGCAGACATCATTGACTTGCTCTATATTGGGCAATCCTTTAACTATTTCTGATGCAAAAATTCTTGATAAATATGAGGTATGGCCATACCTTTGATGCCACAAACTGGAAAGCGACTCCTTAGATAGAAAGCAGGAGAGTTTGTATAGCTCATTTTCTTCTATGCCTTGTGAAATGATGTCTTTGGTTTTAGGGTCAATCACCTTTATAGAAGTGTTATCAAATAACACTTGTTTAACATGGTCAGTGATGGCCTTGACTGATAGTAAATTCATGCACAAGCTAGGAACAAATAATACATTGGATAATGATTTGCACTCCCCTCGGTCATTGGTTATTTTTACTTTGCCTTTCCCTTTGATGGGAAGACTCTTGTTGCTGCCTAGGTAAACTTCACCAGTATGGTCTTCAATTTCTTGAAAAGAATCCTGATATTTATGTGTGATATCACACTATCAAAAATCCATTCTTGAGATGAACTTGAAGTTACTAGGGCATTGGCTTCTCTTGAAATAAACAGGTCTTCACTAGAATAGTGAGGTCTATGTTGGGAGGATTTTGATTGGTTCCTTGAGCTAGAAGGCTTTGTGCGATTCTTCTTTTTGTAGCAAAATTTTTCAAGGTTCCCTATTTTGCCACAAAAATTACAAGGAAAATTCTTTGATGAAGTGTTGCACCCTTATCTAGGAGTGTTGCTAGTGTTATGAATAGCATGTTTGCTCTGTGGAAGGGTCCCTTAGCCTTAATCTCATTCTCTTGTGAGGAAGTGGACTTTGCTCGAGAGTCGTGGAGGAGCACAACGAACCTCTTCGCAAGTTAGAACTTGGCCTCGATTGTAAAGGGAAGTTACAAATGTCTCATATGATCTAGGGAGCTTGTTGAGAAGGCGGATGGCCATATCTTCACTAGAAACTTGGTGGCCACATAATTTTAGTTTACATTGATAGTCCTCAAATGTAGCGATGACTTTGGAAATAGGATCCTAGGGCGTAATGGATAGGTTATGAAACACTGCCTTTAGGGTGTAACTTTTTGAGGGAGTTTTGTCTTCATACAAGTCTTGGAGGATCTTCCAAGCTTAAGAGGAGGTTTAATAAGAGGTAAGCCTTTGGTTAACTCATTGTAAGCTAGAAGTAATTGTGTTATACTTTATGGAATAATGGAATGTTATATGGATTTTAATGTCTTTGAGGGTTTTAATGTGATTTGTGTTTTGATTTAGCAGGTGAAGACTCATGAGGGTGTGAATGCACATGGACGTATTCATATGTTTTTGAAGATATTTAGAAGAATATTTAAAAAGATAGTATTTTAGTTATTTTTTGTAAAAATAATAGATCGCTTTAGAAAGAGAAGTTTTGGTAAAAATAATAGATTTCTTTGTAAATAAAGCAGATTTTCATAAACACACACTTTTCAAAGCATCATCCTCATGTATCTTCTATTCAGGACGTAATGAAAAAATACCTATAAATACACATGCTCTGATAGACTCATCCATTAAAGTATGTGGGGGGAGATTGTACCCAATTTGGTGTCAATTCTCTTGTCTCTTTCTATTCTGTTTATGCTTTTGTGAGATTTCTTTTCTGTACTATCCTCTACGTATGTGCATCTGTGAGATCCTATCAACAATGGTATCAGAGCCAAGGTGCATCTACGGAGGTGGTTTCTCTGCATTTGGTTATGATTTGCAGCATCCATTTCGTTCGCAATTTGGCATCCATCTCGATCGTCTGGTCGAGTCTTAGGTTTTGGTTCTATATAAGGCCATGGATCCTACCCATAATACCGATGACTTTGGTACATCACCCCTACCTGGGGTACCGATTGAGCAACAATTGGAGCTTTTGTGGCACGAACTCCAACATGCTCATAATGAGATAAAAAAATGTGATGTTGCACTCCAACAGATACAGAGTGATGAAAATAACCTACTTAGGGTGATGAAGGCCATTATCACCACTCAAGAACAAGGCATGCAGTTCAAGATTGGTGCCAAAAATTTCCAATTTTCACAATTCGCTGGACGAAGGGATGGCCAATTTGTTCTTTCATGGCTATCTCAATTTCATGATTTTTATTTTGACGAATCATATTTTGAACTTGAAAAAAGTGAAATTTGTTACTAATTATTTGGTGGGTAAGGCCCAATTATGGTGGAATGTTTTGCAGCATAGCACCGATCGCCCCACCACATGGATCACATTTCAAGAAAAGACCAAAGAATGCTTCCTTCCTCCTTAGTTCCACTTACATGCTCGTCGATCATGGTCAACCCTTGGATGGAAAGATGGAGATATTGTGTCTATCTATGGCAATGACTACTACTTCTTTGTTCGCTTGAAATGATCCCTAAAGATACCTTGGAACGGAAGTATGATGGTTTGGAGATAGGAATCCAAGCCAAGCTCAACACACTATGTCCCATGACTCTCTATGAAGCTATATCTTTTGCACATGATGTTGAGAAGGAGTTTCAATCTATCACAAAGTCCATTCGCTTACAACAAGCGTATCAATGAAAACAACCAATCAAGCCCAATTTTCCTTTCAAGCATCCTTTCACTACTTTCTCTTCTCCTACTTTTCAGCGCCCTCCTCAATACAAGTTCACACCACTTCACAATCCCACCCCCTTACAGTCTACCAAACCTCCAACTCTTTAAACTACAACGATGGGTGCTCAACAAAAGAGGCCCCATATCACTTGTTGGCATTGTCGTAAGTTTGGTCATAGTAAAGCTAAATTAAGTTCCGAACTAATGACATGAATCCTGTCGGAGACATTCAACTTGATTGGACCGAAGAAGCATTGGAAAAAGATCTAAGTACCTTGGGTAACACAATTTCTATTCATTATTTTACTTTGCATGCAAGGTACTATTAATGGTAAAGTTGTTAATATTTTACATGATGATGGTAGTTCACATGATTTTATTTCTTATATGTTGGTGCAAGATCTTCAATTAAAACCACTTCCTTCTATGTATAAAGTTAAGGCTACATTTCAAGGAAATAGAGATAATGTCACAAGTGAAGTGCATAACGTTCAGATTTGTATAGGTTCCTATATAGATGAACACACATTCTTAATTTCTCCTTTGTAGTCCTATGATGTTATATTTGGTATGCCTTTTCATCATCTTTGTAATCATTGCATTGATTATCATACACACACAATTAGTTTTAAGTTTAACAATCAAGATATTTGTTTGTCTGCAATTTACAACTTCCAACCATTTCCATTAATTAGTCATACTCAAGTCAAACATGCATTTAGGAAAGGCTACAATTCATGTATTGTTTTTGTCAATAACATAGTTGATTATACACATACACTTCCTAATGCACATAAATTATTTATGGATTCCTATAAGGATTGTTTTATGGCTGATTTAATTTCCTTCTATACTACCACCTTGTAGGGGATCTCTTGACTATAGAATAGACTGAATTCCTGGTAGTTTTCCTCCCCATAAAGCACCTTATAGGCATGGACCTTTACATAAAAAGAAAATAGCTAATCAAGTTAAGGATCTACTCCACAAAGAACTTATAAGGCCTAGTTCTTCTCCCTTTGGAGCACTTGTTCTTTTGTTGGAGTTAGACGTCTGCAGAAGCACACAAAAAACACAAGGAAGAAGAAGAAGCTTGGATCACAACACACCATGCTGAATATATTACCACTAGAATGTACAAAGATAAGTATCCTGTTAGGGCAATAGGCGTATATACAAGACGAGGGACAAAAACCTCCTAAAGAGGGAAAAAAGTGCCCCGACAATCCTAGAGTGTTCACACACATCACTACCTAAATATATCAACAAATCCCCCCTAAGAGTGATGCGGTGAACAAGGAGCTAGCACTCATGTATAAGGAAGTGCCAAGCTATGTGGAATCAATCCACAAAAGGAAGTAAGCCCAAAGATTTGCAGAAAGCTTCAAACTTCTCCCTAGGCGGAGCCTTCCTAAAAAGGTATGCAATGTTCTCCTATGACGTGGGCACATATGCCAAGCTAATCTCCCCACTATAGAACCTCTCCCTCACATAATGATAATGCAGCTCAATGTGCTTAGTGCGAACATGTAACACAGTGTATCTCGCAACTTCCAATGCGCTCTGACTGTCAGTGAAGATGGTGGTGGCAGAAGACTAACCAACACCCAAATCAGCCATAAGGTGTCTGAGCCACACACACTCAATAGTCGCTGTGAAATCTTCCCTATACTCAACCTCACAAGTGGAAGTGGCCACAGTAGGCGGCTTCTTGCTCAACCAAGATATACATGAGCTACCAACCATGAAGCAAAAACCATTGGTGGATGCACGAGTGTCATAGCAACCAACCCCAATCACTATCAGAAAAAGCATGCAAATATGGCGGTAGTGATCCTCCCTTGGGATAAAACAATCCAAGTAGTCGGGTACCACTCAAGTAGTGAAAGATGTGCTTAACCGCCTGCCAATGCTTGACACCTGGCAATGCATAAACCTGCTCATGTGTGAGATAGCAAACTAAATATCTGGCCGAGTAATGCATAAGTAAATCAAGCATCCAACAGCTTGTTGATAGAGAACAACATCAAATGCATCTCCAACATCATGAAGACTCAATCGTAAACATGTCTCCAAAGGAGTGGCAATAGGCTTACAGTCTTCAAGGCCAAAACGCTGCAATAATGTGTCAATATATTTCGTTTGACACAAAGCCATTCCACCATCAACTTGCATAAACTAAATGCCTAAATAGTGTTGCAAATGCCCCAAATCAGACATCTCAAATGATGAATGCAAATCAGCCTTAAAATCAGCAATATGCGTGTCATGAGGACCAATGAGCAACATGTCATCAACATACACCACAATGATGAGAAGCACATCATTAGCACGCTTAACCTATAAGGTGCTTTCAATTGGATTGTTCTCAAAACCATGTGCAATCAGATAGGCATGTATCTTTTCATACCAAGCACGTGGTGCTTGCTTTAAACTATATAATGCCTTCTTTAACCTACACACCTGCTTTCATGCCCTTTCTATACAAAGCCATGAGGCTAAAAAACATACGCTTCTTCATGCAAGTCACCATTCAGAAATGTTGTTTTAATGTCCAACTGATGTACATTCCAACCATGATGAGCTGCAAGTGCACAAATGCTACGAACAATAGTCATTTGCCAAGTAGGAGCAAAGGTTTCATCGAAATCAATGCCTCTTTCCTACGCATAACCCTTTGCAACAAGCCTAGCCTTATACCTATCAACTTTTCCATCAGGTTTACACTTCAGCTTGTATACCCACTTAGTGCCAATGACCTTCTTGCCAGGAGGCAAGTCACATAAAGACTAGGTACCATTTTTCATGATAGCATCTTATTCAGATTGCATTGCATCCATCCAATGTTTAGAATTTTGTGCTTCATCAAACGAAACAGGTTTAGTCTCATCATAGAGACTAGAGGCAGCCATAGCATAGAAATTTGATGCAAAAGAGGCACTATGGGAGCCTGAATGAGTATGATATGATAGAGGTGCATCTAATTTGCTATCACACAAGGTCTGCACCAACCATTTTGGCATAGTTTTTGCCTCCTCAATATCAGCTCTCTCATCAACAAGTGCATCATGTAAATTTGCATCATAAATGGAACGATCTGCATCATCACATGAAACCTGCAAAGGTTGAGAAGTTGCCTCATTAGGACCAGCACTAGACTCTTCGCCTGTAAAAAGAGGAAGAAAAGTATCATACATGTCGTCGGAGCTAACAGATGTCTCCTAAGTACATGAAAGAAATGGTTGAATAGCATCTTCCATAAAAATAACATCACGGCTAGCCAAAATGTGTTTACTCTATGGATGATACAGACGATAGCCTTTACTTTCAGAATTGTACCCAACAAAAATACATTTTACTGGTTTATCATCCGATTTTTTGCGATGTTGTTCAGGCACTAATGCATATGTCAGACAACCAAAAACATGCAGATGAGCAACAGCTGGCTTGCAACCATGCAAAGCCTCATATGGAGTGATAGACTGCAGCACTTTAGTGGGACACCTGTTCAGTACATATGTTGCACACATAACAGCCTCAAGCCAGAAACTATGTGGTAAAGCCTGACTCTTGACCATACACCTTGCCATCTCCATGAGTGACCTATTCTTTCGTTCAACAACTGCATTCTGTTGAGGTGTATAACGGAAATATACATTGATGTTTTATCCCACGTTTAGCCAGAAATGCATTAAAGTTAGAAGGCATATATT
The DNA here is from genome assembly GCA_020310875.1 of Ceratopteris richardii. NCBI lineage: Eukaryota > Viridiplantae > Streptophyta > Polypodiopsida > Polypodiales > Pteridaceae > Ceratopteris > Ceratopteris richardii. The sequence goes on from CM035406.1 coordinate 100,857,331, forward strand.
CCCCACCTCGATCAGAATGGAGGATGCCCATTTTACATGCTGACAGATTTTCAGTCAAAACCAGAAACTATTTGAAGCACATAAACACCTTGGAACTTGCCTTTAATGGATATACCCATGCATGCCTGGAAAAATCATCGATGAAAGTCATGAAGCAAAGATAGTTCCCAAAAGAAGGTGTCTGCATAGGACCACAAACATCATTATGTACAAGTTGCAATTTCTAAGTAGCCCGAACTGAACCATGTTTTGGAAGGGAGGAATGCTGCATTTTGCCCAAAATACAACCTTCACAAACATATTTTCCAGGTGCCTTAAGTTTGGGCAAAGAGGACACCATTTCAGATTTCTACCGGCATAGCAAACTAGCAAAATTCAGATGAACAAAGTGTGCATGCCAAAGCTTTGCATCTGACATAGCGTGAGAATCATGTACTGCACCTGTTGAATCATCTACAGATCTTTCATAGTCTATGAGCTTATACAACCCACGACATAAAATGCCAAAAGCAATAATGACATCACCATTTGATAGATCATGAATTGTACATTTATCATCAACAAATTTCACAACAAAGCCAATCTTGACTAATGCAAAAACTGATATCAAATTTTTCTTGATCCCTGGCACAAACAAAGCATCTGAAAAAGTGAAAGAACTACCATCAGCAATAGTCAAAATAATCTTACCAACTCCTATAACAGGATAAGAGGAGTTGTTGGCACATGTAACAATATTCCCTGTAGGGGTAGGCTCGAGTGCAGAGAAGAAACTGCACTGCAAGGTAATATGTTTGGTCCCCCCACTATCAAAGTACCAAACATCTGAGTCTAATGTAGACATGCACTGCTCATGAGAAGATGGGTCAAAACTGCAAACAATAATAAATACCCATTCTTCATCCTACAGAAGATTAGCAGACTCTGTTTTCGGTGTAGAGGCCTCTGTAACAACCACTCCGACCTCTTTCTTCTTTGCCTCTTTAGCAGCCAGTTTTGGATGTTGGTGCATGACAATCATCAATTGAAGGATTATGAAGAAATGAAGTCAAGGAGTCAAGAGGAGAATAAATTCAGAAGGTTGAAGGAAGGATATTTTTCAGGAATCCAAAGATGTGTACACATATGTACATTAGCTGACTTATACTTTTGTCTAGTCATACACTTGTATATATTCATCTATAAATATGTTGGAAAATGTCGGGGCAAATAGAGCAGAAGAAGAATAGAGAATAGGTAGAGAGAAATCAGTTGTAAGAAGTGTCATTAGACACATGAAGAGTGAGTGAATTGTCCATCCTCACTCAGGTGTAATTTTTCTGAGAAATCGAAAAATCTTGCGCCCGATATTTTGCTGTCTGCTCCTTCTGTGTTTAATCTTTGGAGAAATCCTTCTGCACATATCTAAGTCCATATCTAATCTATCTATGGTTAGAATTTGAGAGGTTAATTGCAATCAGGCTGAGAGAATTTTGTTTAGGAACATTCATATGTAAGAATGTTCTAAGAGTCGTAAAATCTGGCGCAGTTTTCATCTTTAGAGAAATGGTCATTGCTCAGTCCACAGTGTAAAGTTTTACACAAGTGAGGGCTCAAAATCTAAGTTGGAAGGTAAGCCATCTATGGCTAAAAGATCTTGATCAAATGGGATTTACTTTGGGAGAACCAGTGTTAAGAAGTTGCAGGTGTCAAAGTCGCCATTGCAGAGAAGCTGTTTCAGACATAGGTAAAGTGTTTCACACATTTCTCAGTGTGTACTGAATCATTTTGAGAAATTTAACTTGGTAAAGTTGCGCAATCTCAAGGCGAAGTGTTGTACAAAGTTTTATCAAAAACTTTACAGGATTGATTAGTCAATGAGTGATTAATCTGCAGCAAACTTTTCTGAAGAAGTTGAATTTTCCAGAATAATCAATTTTCTGATAAATTGGTGAATGATCTCTAAATTTGGTGGAGTCTAAGGTTAATCTTGATATAGAGGTGATCTAAATTCAAGATTAACTTGTTCTTTTGGAGATTAACACTCTCCATCAGTGGTATCAGAGGAGGTTATGTCAAAATTGAAGTGAAGAAGACTTCGACTACTGCAGAAATACAAACCTTTACATCTTGAAGGTGCAAAAGGATAAAGGTTGAAGAAAACTTGAAGATAGACACATTGAAGCTATCAAAAGGATCAGAAGAAGCAAGAATCGAAGTAAAGGTACATTTATTCCTTGTAAAGTCTAAAGTTTTGAGACTATAGGTGAAGCAAGGATGGGAGATAGTCTCCAAATTGAAAAGTTGGATAGAGAGAACTATCCTGCATGGTCTATGAGGATGGAAGCTCATCTAATGAGCAAAGATTTGATAGCCTACATTACAGGTGAAGAAGAGAAGCCTAAATTCAGAGATCCTAGTGTTCCAACTAGGGAAGAATTGTCAGATCTAAAGAATTGGATGAAGAAGGATGCTCAAGCAAGGAGCATAATCTACATGGCAGTCAATGACTATTTGCTTCCTCACATTAGAGGACTTGAAAGTGCATGTGACATTTGGAATGCTTTGGAGGAGCATTTCCAAAACACAACCAAATCAAGGAAGGCTTCACTATGGGCAGAATTTACTACTTTCAAGAAGAAGGCCTCACAATCAATCTCTGATTATGTGACAAAGATGAAGGACATTGCAGATTCTCTAGGTGCAGTGGATGAAGATATTGAAGAAGACAAATTGGTAAGACAAATACTCACAGGGCTAAGAGGAGATGAGAAGTGGAAGCCTTTCATTAGATCACTTTACTCCTGATTTGAATCAATTGTTAGGTCATATGCTAACTTTTGAGAATGATATCAAAGGAGATGTTGATAAGAGTGCAGGTCATGCAATGTACTCTAAAGACAAGAAGAAAGCTAACAAAGGGAAGCAACAATCAGGTGAAGAAGAAGGTACTTCAAACCAAGCAAATTTCATAAGAGGAAAAGGAAATGGCAGAAGTAGAGGAAGAGGCAGACACAACAAAGATAATGCAAGAGCTTGTTGGATATGTGGTAAGACCAATCATCTATCTCATGATTGTTGGCATAATAATCAGAATAATAGTAATTATCAGAACTTTAATCAAAGAGCAAGAGGTGGTAGATTTCAGAGAGGAAATTTCAGAGGAAGAGGTGGTAGGAATTCTTTTGGAAGAGGTGGAGGAAGAAGCTTCCAAAATCAATCCTATAATAACACCTACTACAACTATGCATCAAATCAGAAGGAGGACTCGACTCTCATTATGAATACTTGTGAAACCTCACATGAGGACATGAGAGTGTTTTATATTGATTCAGGATGTAGTAATCATTTAAGTGGAAATATTGCTTTGATGACTGACCTAGATCATAATGCAATTAATCATACAGTTCAGACAGGTGATAATACAAGCATAAGGTAAAGTCAATTGGTTCAGTCAAAGCTAAGGATGGGAGCACTCTTCTGAGTAAGGTACTTTATGTTCCCACAATCCCAAAGAATTTGATCAGTGTAGGTCAAATTGTGGAAAAAGGATATGAGGTAAGGTTCACCAATGATGGAGTCTATGTTGAAGACCCTAGTCAAGGGTATAAACAAGTTATTGCAGGAAAGAAAGAAGGAAGGCTCTTCACATTGAAGGTACAAGGAAATGTTGGACATGCTATGTTCACATATGGAGAGCAAAAGGTGTCAGAATTGGATCTTTGGCACAAAAGACTTGGACACTTTAATGAAAGAGGTATCAAAGAAATGATTAACAATGATTCAGTGCTTGGGTTGCCTAACATTGCAGGTCAACACATGACATACAGATGTGAGGCATGTCAATTAGGTAAGGCTCATAAGCAATCCTATTCCAAGCATGGGTTTATGTATTCAGAAAGACTTGAATTGGTGCATACAGATGTGTGGGGTCCTTCAAAGGACTTTAGTATAAATGGTTCAAGATATTATGTCATATATGTTGATGATGCTACCAGGTGGATCACAATTTATGTGATTAAAGAAAAGTCAGAAGTGTTTAATACATTTAAACACTATCATGCATATGCAGAAAGGATTACAGGTCAAAAATTAAAGAGACTAAGGTCAGATGGAGGGGGAGAGTATTTTTCAAATGAATTCAATGATTACTTGTGGAATGCAGGTATAAAGAGAGAAGTTACTTGCAGGTACTCTCCTCAACAAAATGGGGTAGCAGAAAGAAGAAATAGGACTCTTGTTGAGTTTGCAAGGTCCATGATGGAAGAGAAGAATTGTCCAAATTATTTATGGGCAGAGGCTGTTAATACAGCTACTTATTTGGTTAATAGATTGCCTTGTAAAGCTTTGCAAGGTATGACACCATATGAGGCTTGGTAGGGTAAGAAACCTACCTTGGATCATTGCAGAATATTTGGATGTTTGGCATATGCATATGTGCCATCTCAATTGAGGCATAAGTTGGAGCCTAAGGTAGAAAAGTATGTATTCATTGGTTATGATGATAAACAAATGGGATACAGGTTGTGGAGTCCATCCACAAAACAATTCCTTGTATCCAAGGATGTTACATTTGATGAGCAAGGTACTTGGTATGCAGGTAAATATAATGTACATGAAGATGATGAAGAAGTAGTGGATCAAAGAAAAGGTAAAGCAAAGATTCAATTACTTGATGAAAGTGAGAACAATGAAGTACAAGTTGAAGTTGAAGAGAGGCCAAGGTTTGATCCAGAATGTGATGAACCAGAGACTTCAAGAAGTGCAGAAGTTAGGAGGTCATCTAGGCACAAATGGCAACCTACAAGGTATAGCTATGACACCTCATTCTTGACTACTAAAGATTATGCTTATTTGATAAAAGCAGATGAAGATCCATCTACATATGATGAAGCCAAAGGCAAGAGAAATTGGGAAGAAGCCATGCAAGAGGAGTATGATGCATTGATAGAGAATCAGACTTGGGATCTGGTTCCTAAACCTAATAGCCAGAAAATTATTGGATGTAAGTGGGTTTATAAAACCAAAAGATTTGCACATGGAAGTGTGTCTAGATATAAAGCTAGACTTGTTGTGAAAGGGTATGCACAGACATATGGAGTGGACTATGATGAGACTTATAGTCCTGTGGCAAAGATGACAACAATCAGAACTCTCATAGCAATTGCTGCTTGCAAAGGTTGGAAGTTGTCTCAATTAGATGTTAAAAATGCTTTTTTGAATGGTTATATTTCAGATGAAGTCTACATGGAGCAACCAGATGGATTCAAAGATCAAGTGAATCCAAATTATGTGTGTAAGCTCAAGAGAGCTTTGTATGGACTAAAGCAAGCCCCAAGGGCATGGAATTATAGGCTTGTAAAATTCTTGAATGATCTTGGATTTCAAGCATCAAAGGCAGATAGTAGCTTGCTAGTCAAAGCAAGTGAAGATGGATTCATTTATGTGTGTATTTATGTTGATGACATAATACTTACAGGAACAGATGATAAGGGGATACAAATGATCAAGAAGCAGATGGAGAAAGAGTTCAAAATCAGTGATTTGGGGAACCTATCATTCTTCTTGGGAATGGAGATTTCTTATACTCAACATGGAGTATATGTGACCCAAGAAAGGTATCTTAAAAATTTGCTAGCCAAATTTAAAATGGAAGATTGCAGGGTTGCACCTACACCTTTGGAAGTGAACCATAAATTGTCTAGGTTTGGAGGAGAAGAGTTCAGAGATATGAAACTCTATCAAAGTTTGGTTGGTAGCTTGATTTATGCTACATTGACAAGGCCTGATTTATCATATGCAGTTGGTGTGCTTTCACAATTTATGCATTGTCCTAGAAAGGAACATTGGATTGCAGGACAAAGAGTACTTAGGTACATCAAGGGTACACTCAGAGAAGGGTTGTATTATGGATTTACTTCTGATACAAGAGTGAAGATATATAGTGATGCAGATTGGGCAGGTAATGTGGATGATAGAAGATCAACACATGGATACTTGTGCTATGTAGGAGACAAATTGGTTTCATGGTGTTCTAAGAAGCAACATACAGTTGCTTTGTCATCTACAGAGGCAGAATATAAAGGTATGGTGGAAGCTGCAAAGGAGGTAATATGGCTAAAGACACTTATGAAAGTTTTTGATGTTGTTCAAAGTACTCCTATTGTTTGTGGAGACAACATGAGTTCTTTATACTTGGCAGCTAATCCTGTGTTTCATGCTAGAACTAAGCATATTGAAATACAGTATCATTTTCTGAGAGAGAAGGTTATTGATAAGGAGATTGAAGTCATACACACTCCTACAAAAGATCAACTTGCAGATATGATGACAAAAAGTCTAGATGGACCAAAGCTACAAAGATTCAAGGATATGGCAGGAATCAAGAAGATAGAGAAGAACCTCAATTAATGATTGAGGGGGAGCTTTTGGTGCATGACAATCATCAATTGAAGGATTATGAAGAAATGAAGTCAAGGAGTCAAGAGGAGAATAAATTCAGAAGGTTGAAGGAAGGATATTTTTCAGGAATCCAAAGATGTGTACACATATGTACATTAGCTGACTTATACTTTTGTCTAGTCATACACTTGTATATATTCATCTATAAATATGTTGGAAAATGTCGGGGCAAATAGAGCAGAAGAAGAATAGAGAATAGGTAGAGAGAAATCAGTTGTAAGAAGTGTCATTAGACACATGAAGAGTGAGTGAATTGTCCATCCTCACTCAGATGTAATTTTTTTGAGAAATCGAAAAATCTTGCGCCCGATATTTTGCTGTCTGGTCCTTCTGTGTTTAATCTTTGGAGAAATCCTTCTACACATATCTAAGTCCATAGCTAATCTATCTATGGTTAGAATTTGAGAGGTTAATTGCAATCAGGCTGAGAGAATTTTGTTTAGGAACATTCATATGTAAGAATGTTCTAAGAGTCGTAAAATCTGGCGCAGTTTTCATCTTCAGAGAAATGGTCATTGCTCAGTCCACAGTGTAAAGTTTTACACAAGTGAGGGCTCAAAATCTAAGTTGGAAGGTAAGCCATCTATGGCTAAAAGATCTTGATCAAACGGGATTTACTTTGGGAGAACCAATGTTAAGAAGTTGCAGGTGTCAAAGTCACCATTGCAGAGAAGCTGTTTCAGACATAGGTAAAGTGTTTCACACATTTCTCAGTGTGTACTGAATCATTTTGAGAAATTTAACTTGGTAAAGTTGCGCAATCTCAAGGCGAAGTGTTGTACAAAGTTTTATCAAAAACTTTACAGGATTGATTAGTCAATGAGTGATTAACCTGCAGCAGACTTTTCTGAAGAAGTTGAATTTTCCAGAATAATCAATTTTCTGATAAATTGGTGAATGATCTCTAAATTTGGTGGAGTCTAAGGTTAATCTTGATATAGAGGTGATCTAAATTCAAGATTAACTTGTTCTTTTGGAGATTAACACTCTCCATCATTGGATAGATCTTAATGACATATGATCATTTGCTTTATAGTATTTGCAAAACAATTTTTGCTTTGATGATTTCTTCTCATCTTTATCTTCCTTCTTCGAATGTGCAACATTTGCAGATTTCTGCTTACTAGTAGAAGAGCTCCATTTTCCTTTGCCCTTCTGACCAACCAGGAAAGATTGATCTACAACACACATAATAGATCTGCCTAAACTGGTCTTCTTGCAACAAAACAAAAACTAACTCTTCAAATGTTAAGGCATTTGGATTGCCTTTCATCATCAAATGAAGAGTAGAAGCAGAACTCTGATATGAGTTGGGAAGACCATTCAGAACAGTCTGCACAAGTGAACTGTCAGGAAGGACTTCATTTGCAGAAATCAATTGTTCCTTCAAATCCTTGATCTTTGTCAAAAAATGGTCCATAGAATCACCTTCATTCATGTGCTCACTCTCCAATTGTTTTCAGAGGTAAGCAACACAAGCCTCATTCCTAGCCTGGTACAAAGTGGCAAGTGTATCCCAAGCATCCTTAGCTATTCTGCAAGAGCAAATGTGGGCAATAATGGCATGTTTGACAGACAAAGCTATCAATGCATGTGCATGAGCATCTCTGCCATCCCAACGAATTTGCTCTTTAGTAGGTGCAATAGAAACAGTAGCACAAACAGGAATCTACAGAATCTCACCATCTTCGACACCATCTGCATCAGCTTCAATACCTGCAGTTGTAACAGTTGCAGTTATGATAGGACGTTTTTCAACACCTTGCACAATGTTCCATACTCCTTTTGCAACCAATACATGTCACATCATATAAGCCCATAATGGGTAGTTGGTACCATCCAACTTATCCTCAACAGCCAACATACGGAATACATCACTGCTTTCAATCATGGCCAGTGACTAAAATACCTTGATGCAAAAAATTGACTATATCTCAAAAAGTTGAACAAAACTGGCCAGATGAATTTTGCTAAACCTGTAGTAGACTTTGAGATGCTTATATTGGCAAACCAAAACTGGTATATACCTTTGGCACAAAAAGACGAAATAGCCTGCACAAGCACTATGATAGTGCGTTCGAAGACCGAAATGAGTTTATATCACAATTTTGGCACGATAGAACGAAGCTGTTTTGATCTCTGAAACACCCTGAGTATGCTCACCAAAATTCATGCGATTTTGTGACTACAATCGAAGAGGTATCAACGATGCCCTAGATGAAGCGACGACGTGCTTTGATACCAATTGTTGGAGTTAGATGTCTGCGGAAGCACACGAATAGCACAAGAAAGAAGAAGAAGCTTGGAGCACAACACACCATGCTGAATGTTAGCACTAGAATGTACAAAGATAAGTAGCCCGTTAGGGTAATACACATATATACAAGTCGGGGGAAAAAAACCACCTAAAGAGGGAAAAAAGTGCCTCGATGGTCCTATAGTGTTCACACACATCACTAGCTAAATTTAGTAGAGAAGAAGAACAAGACTTATAGGATGTGCATTGAAGATAGAGCACTCAATAAGATTACAATTAAAAACAGATATCATATTCCTAGGATAGATGATTTGCTAGACAAACTTCATGGAGCATGTGTATTTAGCAAAATTGATCTTAAATCAGCTTATCATCAAATACAAATGACACAGAATGACATTTATAAGACGTCCTTTAGAACTGAAACTGGTCACTTTGAATTCATGGCAATGCCTTTTGGACTCACCAATGCACCTGTTACATTTGCACATATGATGAATAACATTTTTCTTGATTACCAAGCTTTTGTTGTTGTTTTCTTTGATGCTATACTTGTGTATAGTGAGAATGACAGTGACCATGAAAATCATTTAGTGATAGTCTTTAATTTGTTACACAAAAATAAACTTTATGCCAATCCTAAAAAGGGTTATTTTTTAGGACGTATTGTTTCTAGCCAAGGCATTCGTGAAGATCCAAAGAAAATTAAAGTAATTAAAGAATGGCCTGTACCTAAATCTGTTAATTATGTACACTCTTTTCTAGGGTTAACTAGTTTTTATGAAATTTTGTAAAAGGTTTTTCTTATTTGGCACTTCCACTCACATTATTATTGAAGAAAAAGTTAAAATTTGCATGGGAATTAGTACAACAAACATCTTTTGAAAAACTCAAACATGCACTTTCTCATGCACCTATTTTGCAATCACCACATTTTGCACAACCTTTCCATGTAGTTAAAGCTACTAGTGGTTTAGGTATAGGTGATGTATTAATGCAAAATGATCATCCCATTGCATTTGAAAGTAGGAAACTTAAACCTTCTGAAAAGAATTACAGTACATATGATAAGGAACTCTTAGGTGTTGTGCATGCTTTAAAAATTTGGAAAACTTACCTTATGGGTTCTAAAGTTCTCATCAAAACAGACCAACACGCTATTAAGAATTTATTAAATCAACCATTGATTTCAGACAGACACACTGAATGGGCTTCATTCATACAAAATTTTCAGCCTATGATTCAATGTCAACCTGGCAAAGCTAATGCTGAAGCTGATGCCCTTAGTCGTTTCCCATACCCACAAACAAATATTGTTTCAATCAATCATATTTCTGTTGTTCATATTCATTCATTTCATGACATGATTCCTACTTATGCATCTGATTTGTATTTTGCACAAACATGGAATGCCTTCAATAATTCTACAACATTTAGTGAGGATCACTACACCTTTCATAACGGATTCTTGTATTTCCAATGCAAGTTATGCATCACACAAGGTTTTAAAGAGTTTGTTATGAAAGAGATGCATGAACCACCATATATGGGTCATAGGGGCATACAAAGTACTATTTCTACATGTAAAGAATTTTTCTTTTGGCCGAATATGGAAAAGGATATTGCACAGTATGTTTCCCATTGCATTGTGTGTCAACATGTGAAACGGAATCATGGTAAAGCATTTGGATTATTAATGCCACTTCCCATACCTAATGGACCATGGGAACAAATTTCCGTGGATTTTATTACTAGTCTTCCTACAACTTCATCTCATAATGATATGATTTGGACAATTGTTGATAGGTTTAGTAAACAAGCATATTTCATTCCTTGTAAAAGACTCTTTCTACACCTCAAGTTGCTAAGTTATTTATTAAATGTATTTTTTTGCATCATGGTTTTCCAAAATTTATTCTTTTAGATTGAGATGTTCATTTTTGTAATCACTTTTGGGCTGCATTATTCAAAATTTAGGTTCCAAAATAGACTTTAGCTCTGCATTTCATCCTAAAAGTAACTGAAGCTATGAATAGTACTATTTTAGATTTATTACGTTGTTATTCTTTATATAATCCAAATAATTGGGATCAGAAAATTCCTTTATTACAGCTTGCATATAATAACACAATACATACCACTACTGGGCATGCACCGCATGAAATTGTTATGGTAAAAGGATTCCTACTCCCATGACTCTCACTCAAATTGATATACCTATGGTTGGTTCTTTTGCACAAGATCATATTTCTACACTTCATGAGGTTCACAAGCACATTAAAAAGAGTCAAGAACATTACATGCATAATGTTAATAAGAAATGAGTAGCTAAATAGTTTAATGAAAATGACTTTGTATGGTTAGGAATAATTAAAGGATGTTTGAAAAATATTTCATAACATCCTAAGGTTAAACTTGCACCACATTATTATGGACCTTTTTGTATTATTCAAAAAATTAATGAGAATGCTTTTAGACTAAACATACCTTCTCATTGGAACATACATAATTCGTTTCATATCAGTTTATTGAAATTCTTTAAAGGAACTTTACCACTCACTCCTATTTTAGATGATCCTCCTTTACTTGAAGAGGATGCTGAACTTTTAATTCCAGAGAAAATACTTGATTATGATGTTACTACTACACGCATTGGTAAGTAATATCATAGATATTTAGTTAAATATAAAAATCACTCACTTGAGGAATCTCAATGGATTCATAAGACATCACTAACTCCACACTATGATCATTTGATTTCTGCATATCATTCATAGTCACATTAAATTCCAGTTTTCCAATTCCATGCACATGTTTTTACATGGAGCATGCTTATGATTGTTCAATGATGGGACATGTGATTGGTCATCCATGTCTATTTTATTCTTATCAACTAAGGTCAATTGCTTGTCAATTTGTAGGCATGTTATACTTTATGGAATAATGGAATGTTATATGGATTTTAATGCCTTGAGAATCTTAATGTGATTTGTGTTTTGATTTAGCATGTGAAGACTCATGAGGGTGTGAATGTGAGTGGAATTATTCATATATTTTTGAAGATATTTACAAGAATATTTAGAACATAGTATTTTAGTTATTTTTTGTACAAATAATAGATCGCTTTAGAAATTGATGTTTTTGTAAAAATAATAGATCGCTTTAGAAAGCGTTTTTGTAAAAATAGTCAATCGCTTAGAAAACGATGATTTTGTGAATAAAACAAATTTTTGTAACCGCATGCTTTTTGAAGTGCCACCCTCATGTATCTTCTATTCAGGACATAATGAAAAAATACATGTAAATACACATGCTCTAATAGACTCATCCACGAGAGTATGTGGGGGGAGATTGTACCCAATATGGTGTCAATTCTCTTGTCTCTTTCTATTCTGTTTATGCTTTTGTGAGATTTCTTTTTTGTATTATCCTCTCTGTACGTGCTGTTAGACATTGATCCACAAGGATCAGTGCATGTGATCCACATGGATCATTGATCTACAGGGATCAATTTATTTGATCCATAGGGATCAATACATGTGTGTGAGGGACAAGGGCTAGCTAGCCAAGGTCCCAAGCTCGGGGGATACCCTAAGGTACTTTGGTAGTAATGGGAACTGCTTTGGTAGTAATGGGAATAAGTGTTGCATGATGGCCACATGTTCACACTAGATTATTCCATATCATTGCTATTCTTAGAGTATATCATTGCTATTTTTAGAGTAGAAGAGGGTATATATGGATGGGAGGAGAGTCACACACATCATTCAAGCGATTTCTTACAATTGGTATCAGAGCATGCAAGATCATGGTTTTTTTCCATCTTCATCATCCTCGCAGGAATGTTTCTGTTCGCATTCGTATTCTTCTACAAGTTGAGTTTTCCGTTGCCTGCTGCCAGTAGCAAAGTTCAGAGAACAAGGCCTCCACGTGGTCACAAGAAGTCATCAAGCCAGCCAATATTGCGAGCCATCATAGGAGCCCGTGAATCTCGCACTTTTTTCAGAAATCTTGCTGCCAACAAGCGTGTTGCGTGCACAGAGGACAGACAAATCTGTGCTCCTGAGCAAGAGAGGATAGATTCATAGTTTTTCTTTGAAAATATGGAACCTGACAAGAATGAGGCTCACCCCGTGTACTAGCGCTGCCAGCGATGATTTGCACGCCTCTGCGTGGCTTCTCAGCCACCGAGGCCATCAAACAGAGATTAGTCTGCGCATGTATTTCAGTTGCAACATAGATATGATCTCTGTGTCGATATATTGCTCCTCAGCAATTTAGCTTATATGTGGGATTTAAGATCAGACTCGCAGACGATCCACGCATCCACAGTTGAAGGCAGGTCAAGAGTGATCTTTAATTGATATGGGATAATATGCATGCGCGTTTGTTGAAGTACATCTATACAAAGAATAAGCAATTTGATTTTCTTTTTCCTGTCATGCCTACAAATTCATTTATTTAGCCAAGTTAGACTATCCTCTTCCACATCATGCCTACAAATTCATTTATTTAGCCAAATTAGACTATCCTCTTCCAGTCTTTTGGCCCTAACTTTGGTATATAACCTCCAATTTTGGATATTTATGTTGCTATGGTTAGCCCTCTCAGAGCACTTTCCATAGAATGGCTGCAAGCCCTGGTTTATTTTCAGTCTTGGTTAGTTTGAGAGTTCTTCAATTTTCCCTACTTCTTCAACAACCCTATTTTACGCATTGTTTTGGAAGCATAAATTCTTGGAGGAATATTGGCATGCTATTCGGACGAAGGATGGATCATCTTCAAGATATTTTTGGACCTCCAGATAAGTCTCTTGTCAATTTATATGCATTGTTGCTTTCTTTTTGCATCATATTACATGTAGGGCATGCAATTTTGCATAGCCCCTAGACTATACGCATAGTTTAGATGTGAGTTTGTATTGTGTGGTGCATGTATTCTTCTTGTAGAGAAAGGTAAGTATTTTTCTTGCAGGTTAGCGAGGAGAAAAAAATAAAATTGTCAGGGTGTGTATCCCCTTTCGGTCTACTTGTAGTTATATTATGCCTGTCGGCATTACGAAATTTGTCAGGGTGTGTAATTCCCTCTCGGTCTATTTGTAGATAGATTGTGCCTGTTGGCACCATTATCACAAGAATTGCTTGTCGTAATTTTTTCGGTTTTCAAAATTACACCGTTATGCTGCCGAAATTTTTAGAAAATTAGTATGCATAGTCATGCAAACATATAGAACATACTAAAAGTTTCTTATTTCTTTATGTTTCATTGAGCAAAGGCTTGTCATTTATTCTTTTCCGTTGCCACTGACTTGTTTTGAATATGCATAGAATATTCAAACTATATAATGATCAAGATGAATGACTAGTATCACTTTGATCAAAGAAAAGTCTAAGCTTGTGGATATATAGAAGATATCATTGATTAGAGAAATTAATTCAAGTATAAGACTAAGGAAGTCTTAAGACAAGGGCATATATGGCAAAACTCATTAGAACGAGGAACTTAGTAGTTCACAAGTTAAAGTTAGAACCTAGAATAGAGGATAGTTAATCATCACAGATTCCATGATCAAGAAAGAATGCAATTGGCATTGTGATCCAAAGAAATAAAATCCAGCTTTAAAAGGAAAACATTTAAAGCAATACATTTAGAAAGAGATGAGAATTTTTCAAGTGAAATAATTGCTCTTTTGTAGAAAGAACAAAGTGAGACAAGGGTTAGTTTTACTAAGGTCTCATGAGTTAGAAAGTTAAAGGTAAGAGGTATCAAGGTACCTTGACACCTTAGAAGAGAACTCAAAGAACACCTACAAGTTTAGGATGCTTATAAATTAAGTATCTAGTTCATAAGTAGTTACTATAATTTCATAGCTATGAGTTCTAGTGCATATTTCTATGTGTATAGAACAAAGAAGTTTATTTCACAAGAAGTATAGACTTTTGATTTGTGGAATTAAAAGGACAAATCAAGTTTGATTAGAATGCCATAATTAGAAATAGTAAAAAAAAGTTAGGTAAGAACTTCCTAGATTGGAGGTTGAGACATAGACTTTAGAGTTCCTAGCTTTATCGAAGGAATCATATCTTGATTCTATAATAGTTTAGTATGGGTAGATCGGGTAGTTCTATCTATCTATCTAACAGTGAAGAATTGAGATCCTAGGTGGATTCACCTTCATTAAGCAAGCAAGGCAAGTCTGTAGGCCAAGAACTCTAGAATGTCCAAGATACACAGAGAGGCAAGGTTTGTAGTGAGCAAGCAAGGCAGGTGTGTGGGTCAGATACTCAAGAGTGGCCAAGATATACAGAAAGGCAAGGTTTGCAAAGAGTAAATCAGGCAAGGCTATAGTCTAAGTCCCTAGCAGGAAGTGAGACAAGGTTATATAGTTTGACATGGTTTTCATTTATTAGACAAAGCAAGGTTGTCTCTAGTAGGGAGTGATTATACAACAATGCAAGGTCTACAAGAAAGTTAGTTCCAAATGGAAGACAAGTTGAAAAGTACTTTACAGATTCCAGATCATAACTAGGACAATGTATCCATACTTCATAGTCGGGTTACCACGGACCCAAAGGAAGTGGGATACTATCCTAGTTGTGGTAGATAGATTGATGATCCATATGGATCATGACTTTGGTCCATAGGGATCCGTTCATACCAACGTAGGAGATGATAGAAACTCCACAAAGGGATCAGGGTGTCAGACATTGATCCACAGGGGTCAGTCCATTTGATCCACAGGGATCGATCCGTTTGATCCACAGGTAGCGGAGTTGTTTATCCAACCTGTCTTCAGATTGCATTGGTTGCCAACATTCATAGTTTCAGATAGGGATGTCAGATTCATAGGACCAAGAGGGTCAACCAGTTTTTAGAGGACATATTGAGGGCATATATGTCTTAGAGATAGACAGATTGGGATACTATTTGGCACTAGTTGCATTTCCTTTTGAGATGAACTATGGCATGAATCCCAATGCTCTCAGTACCATAGGTATGTCACAGAAATGTCCTAGTGTTTTGGAGTTCTTAGCACATGTCCAAGTAAATTTAGAAATAACTAAAGCCAAGATGCAACAAGAAGCTGATAGGGCTAAAGAGTACTCTGATAAGAAAAAATCTCCTAGATCCTTAGAGGCAGGAGACAAAGTCTTTCTTCAGGTACCAGCTAGATCTACTTCACTGTCCACAGGGAAGTGTAGTAAGCTATCACCAAGGTTTTTGTGGACCTTGGAAGATAGTTAAAAAGCTAGGTGAAGTTGCATGCTGATTAGATCTTCCTCTGATTTTATCCAGTGTTTTATGTTTTCTAGGGAGGATAATCTAATAGAATGTATTGTTTCTTTGCAAGAAAGTAAAAGCACGGATCATTCTCTAGACATGATACTAAATCGGAGACAAAAGCGATTCAAGAATCGTGTCATCTAGGAGTATTTAGTAGCATGGAGAGGATTACCACTTACTGACTCTACTTGGGAATCAGAAGCTGGTTCGCAAGTACTTTCCCTCACTGATCATTGAGGACAATGATCTTTATAAGGGGGAGAGAGTGTCAGACATTGATCCACAAGGATCAGTGCATGTGATCCACATGGATCATTGATCTACAGGGATCAATACATGTGTGTGAGGGACAAGGGCTAGCTAGCCAAGGTCCCAAGCTCGGGGGATACCCTAAGGTACTTTGGTAGTAATGGGAACTGCTTTGGTAGTAATTAGAATAAGTGTTGCATGATGGCCACATGTTCACACTAGATTATTCCAGATCATTGCTATTCTTAGAGTATATCATTGCTATTTTTAGAGTAGAAGAGGGTATATATGGATGGGAGGAGAGTCACACACATCATTCAAGCAATTTCTTACACATGCGTTTGCAAGATCTGGTCAACAGACCTAAGGCTCGCGTGTCCTTTGCATTCCACACATTCCAAGCTCCTAGATTACTTTCCTTATCGGGCTTTCATTCTATTCCTTCAACTACCTTGTACAATAGGTTTGTTATAGGACTTAATGGTGTCCTTCCATAGATTGTAATTTGTGCCATTGAGTCTTTCATCTTTCGACATGAAGATTGGCATAAAGGAGGGTAAATACAATTGACTTGAGGACATTGCATTTGAAGTCTTTGACATTATCATCGTTGAAACAAAGTTACCACACTTGTGAAGATGAATTCAAAGTTGGTTCACAAAATTGAGTTGGGGTAGGGGGGGAGGGGCTTAGAGTAGCCCTACATTTGCACCAAAAATTGAGATAGATAGCTTGGAGAGAGGGGGCTTAGAATAGCCCTACACTTGCAGATGAGAGAAAGTCACTTTTTGGGGGTTTAGACTAGCCCCCAAGGCACACATTATACTCCTCTTTCTTATGTTGTTTGAGCTACAAAGAAGGGGCACTCAATGCCAAAGTAGTATGACAAGAGTGATATGGTGAAAACCTCTTGGAACTACAATAAAACCCTTTGAGGATGCCAAATTTTAGGGTTGTTACCGTTGGAAAACCTTGGATACAAGGGCTTTGAGGGAACATTACAATAAAAGGTGCTTAAAGACGTTTACAACATAATCCCTTTGAAAAGGGAGCTTACTTGTGAGGGTAATTGAATGCCTTGACATGTACCAAAGTTTAGGGTAAATGTATTCTCGCAAAGAATATAATGTGGCAAATGGGCTCTTAAGAGTGCAGGAAGCCCTTGGACATTACATGGAACCTCGTAGAGAATACTAAGTTTATTCCTTGATGGGTACTTGGGGTGAGAGAATATCATAAAAATGTTACAATGATGTTGTCCATAGAAAATGAGTGATATTTTTGAGATTAAGCCATCAAGTAGTTGATTTATTGCCAAAGGCAGACATGCGTGTGTAGAGTCCACATATGCATGTAAACACTTCCAAGAGGATGTGTTGAAGTGGTCACTGAAAGTGTTTATAAACACTTCCAAGAGGATGAGACGCAACGCACTAGCAATGCCACTTAATGACTATGCACACAAAAAGAATACAAAGAGGGTGGGAGGGAGGGAAAATGGGGTTTAAAGGGTGTACCAAATGATGAGGAGTAAGGATGGGAGGGTGCAAAATGGGCAATGTAAAACCCAGAGAGCACAAAATGATTGCAAAAGGATCTCTCCTAATGAATGGGGAGCCACACCACCAAGCTCTACCATCACCACCACCAAACACACCACCAAGACCTCCACCTAGTGCTCTAATACCATGTAGAGAGTACACGCACGGAACCAAAATGAAAAGAAGAGTGTACTCACAAAAGAAAGAGTGTGAGAGATTCAAAGTGAGTAGACCAAGAAATGGGTAAACTCACATGGATTAGAAATGAACTTGCCAAGAGCATGGAGTAGGCTCTTCAAGCTTCTAACCAAGTACAAATGGGCGGAGAGGCCTTCCTTATATAGATTTGGGAGGGGCTCTCCAAAGTACATCTCATGTGGGATAATTCCCCTCAAAAGAGAATTAATACATTGGTAGAAGCAACTTACAAGGTACCCAAATACAAAAGAGATGCAATATAAAATGGAAATAAATCGGAAACTGAGTGCCTCCTAGGTACAAAATGGAGATGCACATACGTGGATACAAATGTAAATGATGTATTAACAATCATGTCCTCAACATTAGGAACTCCTAAAAACTCTCAAGGATTGTTTCTAGAGACTCATGAATGATGTGTTCCACTCTCCTCTCATCCATTATGTCCCCTTACATTCAAAATAATAATGCTTTGGAATGATCTAGTGCCAACATGTGGCCACCATGCAACAATGATCCCCATTAACATTGAATACCTTAGGATATTTCTCGAGCTAGAGGACCTTGGCTATGGCTAGCCCATGTCCCACACACACAATATCTTCTGCAGACCAATGTCTAACACTCTCTCCCCCTTCTAAAGATCATTGTCCTCAATGATCAATGAGGGAAAGTACTTGCGAACCAAAGTTTATGATTCCCAAGTAGAATTTGTAAGCGATAATCCTCTCCAAGCTACGAGATACGCTTGGATGAAATAGTCTCTATCTCTGATCTAGTATCCTATCTGGAGAGTGATCTAAGCTATCACTTTCTTGCAAATAAATAATACCTTCTATTAGATTATCCTCCCTCGAAATATACTTTCAAAGATTACTGACATGAAACACTAGATGAACTTTGCAATCCTGAGGAAGCTCTAATCAATATGCATCATCACTAAGCTTTTCAACTATCTTCCAAGGTCTACAAAACCCTAGTGAAAGCTCAATACACTTCCTTGTAGATAGTGAAGTAAATCTAGCTAGCACTTGAAGGAAAACTTTATCTCCTTCCTCAAAAAGTCTAGGATATCTCTTTATATCAATATATTATTTTGCCCTATCAACTGCTTGCTACATCTTGGCTTTAGCTATTTCTCAATTTTCTTGGAGGTTCGATAGGAACTCTAGAGCACTAGGACATTTCCTAGGCATTCCTATGGTATTGGGACCAGTGGGATTCATGCCATAGTTCATCTCAAAAGAAAACATTCCTATCATTTTATGAGGTCTTTTGTTATAAGCAAACTCCACTAATGGCAAGTAACTATTCCAATCTGTCTGCCTCTTATACACATATGCTCTCTACATGTCCTCTATAATCTAGTTGACCCTCTCGGCCTGCCATCTATTTGTGGATGGTCACCCCTACTCATTTCCAATGATACTTTTAGTTTGTCAAATACAAACTTCCAAAAGTGTCATGTGAATCTAACATCCCTATATGAAACTATGGATGTCAATAACCCATGCAATTTGAAGACATGCTAGATAAATAGCTCTGCCACATGTGGAGCTTCTACTATCTCCTATGTGGGTATGAAACAAGCCCTCTTGCTCAATATGTCTACCACTACTAGGATAGTATCCCGCTTCCTTTGGGTCCATGGTAATCTTGCTATGAAGTCCATGGATACATTGTCCCAATTGTGATTTGGAATCTGTAAAGGATGTAAAAGACCTGGTGTCTTTAACCCTTTCTGCTTTGTTGAGCTGACACATAAAGCATCATTGAGCATATGTGTAAAGATCTTTGGCTAATCCAAGCCACCAAACCAAAATGTCCTTTTAACAAGCAGAATGGTCTTGTCAACACCACGATGCCCTGCACAAGGAACATCATGGTTATCATGCATGACTTTTCTTCTCAAATCTTGGGAATCTGATACACAAACCTTTCCTTTTTGTTGGACTATTCCATTCTCCATTGAGAAAGTGGAATATGGACTTGACTTGTTTGCTTTACTAGGGGAAGAAACATCGAGAATTGCCTTATCTCCTATAAAAGAGTCATCATTGATGGCTCAAATGTTGTGCACTAGCCAATTGTGTTGTGCATTACTCAACTTTTTGCTTTCAAAATCTATTGGCCTACCATCCTGGCTCAAGACTGCCCCTATGGCTATGCCACTAGCATCGGTCTCTAGCTCAAATGGTTTTTGTGGATCTACCACTTTTAGTATAGGAGCCTCTGAAACAACCTTCTTCAGAGTATCAAAACTTTGTTGTTGCTCTTGCTTCCATGCAAATGGTACTTTGCCTTGAAGCAAGTTCGTTGTATGCACTGCTATCGATGAATAAGATGAAATGAATTTTTGATAGAAACCAGAAAGTCCTAAAAATGATCGTAATTGCCCTCACCTTGAGAAGTAGGCCAAGCTAGAATAATTGAGACCTTCTTGGGATCATATGAACCCCATTGGCCAATACCACATGTCCTAAATACTCTAAGTCTTATCTGGATTTACAAACAATTTATTTTCTTTCAACTTATTTAACACTAACCTTAAATGAATTTCATGCTCATGTACAAACCTACCATACACCAACAAGTCATCAACAAAATCCACAAAATACTTTCCAATCAATGGTCGTAATATATCATTCATTAACAACATGAAAGTAGTAGGTGCATTAGTCAAACCAAATGGCATAACTAATACTCATAATGCCCAAAACGGGTCCTGAAATCTGTTTTATATACATCTTGTTCCTTTACTCTAATATGGTGGTAGCCATTTTTTAAATCTATCTTACTATATACAACTGCTCCACTAGAGCATCAAGCAGATCATTTATCCTAGGCATGGGATACCTATACTTGATGGTAATCTTATTGAGTACTTTGTAGTCAATGCACATCCTGTAAGATCCATCTTTCTTCTTCAGTAGAAGAACTAGTGCTATAAAGGGTGAATAGCTAGATCTGATCAACCCTTTCTGCAAATACTCATCCACGATCTTATGGACTTCATTCTCCTCCTATAGGCTCATTCAAAATGGTGGTCGAGCAATTGAACTTGCTCCTAGTACCAATTCAATTCTATGCTCAATGTTCTTGCAAGGAGGTAAACCCGAAGGTAATTCTTTTAAAAACAACTCTTGGAATTCTAATCTTACTTTATCTAAAAGTACTTGAACATTCCAACTAGAGTCTCCTTGACTACAAGAATCCACCACTATGCAAGATGAATACACAAAATAAAAAAATAAATATACTTATAATTGATCTTGAGCAACTTGGTTTCGGTCATCAATCGCATCTCTTGGAGATCTAGCTCTCCACAAATTAGTAATCTCCTTCCCTCATGCTCAAACTGATAAACATGTGAAGCAAAATCTATGATTGGTTGTTTCCTAGAATGCCACTTTTTACTTAGGACGACATCAAAATGGGCCAGTCGTGCTATCTCAAAATCCAATTTGTCCTCATAGGATTGGATCTGGATGGGTAGACCTACTATTCGTCGGTCCCATGTCTCAGCTCCCTTCCCATCGGCTAACTCCACTGTGTAGGCATACTTTGACTTCACAATGTTTAAGTGTAACCTTCTGACTAGTTGGGAATTAGTGACATTATGCATAGATCCAGTGCCAAAGAGGACCTTGACAAGCTGTCCTACCATGAATTCTCTCATAACAATGAGTTCTATATCAAGGAAATGATATCCTTTCTATTTCACTGATGAGAGCACAACGTCTAGCATAGAAGGAACCTTCTTGGTGATTGTCATGGCCTTTATAGGAGATGATGTTGGAGATGGGGAATCACAAAAATCCTCATCTATATCACTCCCTATCTGTGTGGGATTTATGACTATGGTTGTTGCTATCTTTCTCTTCTTAGGACAATCTTTAAAGTGGTGTTGTCCTAAGCATCCATAGGATAATCCTTCCTTCATTTCCTTCTCTTTTTGATGAGGGATAATGATGGACTTGTTATAATCCCTATCAACCAGATGACAAACCTTTCTCTTTGCTCTTGAAATTGTCTTGATCATGTGCACCTGCTTAGCCTCTTTCTGAGGCAATGCACTCGTCAAGCTAGGAGTGGAAGTGGAAAAGGACAAACTCATCTGAGTCCATGAGGATCTCTGGCCCTGAAAGCCTATGCCCTTGTGGCCATCCTCATAGACCATGGCCTGTGCCAAAGAGTGATACATCTCCTTTATAACTAAATGTCGGATAGTTTCTCTAAGTCCCAAGACAAACTTGTGAACTTGGAGAAACTTTGGGATAGAGTCAAGTACTTTAAGAAGTACCTACCTATAATTATCCACATAGTCTTGAATGCTTTGGTTTTTTTGCCTAATGGAAAAACAAGTGTCCATTGCTCTAGAACTCTTGTCAACTAGTAAAAAGTTGTTATAAAATAGAACTTTAAATTGTTCCCATCTAGTGGGATCTTTCTTGTCCTTTTTGATCTTATGCCACCACCTATGCACAATGTCCATGAGGTTGTAGGTCGCCTACTAAATCTTATGCCTATCATCCATGATATGGCATAAACAAAAACACTGCTCCCACTTGCTAAGCCACTACTCAACAACATCAACAATCCATGTGCTAGTAGAGCCATGGTATCTTGGTAGATTAAGATCCTTAAGCTGAAATTGGGCTTCTCTTAATATAACACGTTTGATAGGAACTTCTAGGGTTTTATGCTCACCTAGAGCATCTAACTCCATTCTTGGCAGGTCACTTTCCAGTACTGCTTTTTCTTTCTTGGAGCTACGTACATGCTCCAAGATGTCATGAAGCATGATCTCTAGTTGTGAGGTCCTAGCACTCATGGTTTGTATGGCATCTGGAGGGTGATCAGCCATGTGCATGTCATCCATGAATTGTGAAGAAGGTCCTGAATCCTTAACTAGAAAAGAGTGAAATTATTTTTATGTTTTTTATGATTTTATGTTTTTTTTTCAATTTGTGCATTTATGTATAGCTAATCTAAGAAAGTGGTAGTGGAAAATAACTAGTCACAAGGCTTTGCATAAAGAAATGACAAACAAGAATACTTTTAGTATGATTTTCTACTTTTATGCAAAAATTTTGAAATTTTTGGCAGCATTTTGATAGAAAAATGAAAATTAAAAAAAAAATGACTAAATGCATTTTCAAGAAAATGTGTCAGCGTGCACACAATATATACAGTATGACCAAAGGGCACTACACACCCTTGTATAAGAACCCTCATGCTTGCGGCATGAATACAAATGATGAGAACATTGAATGTTCTTAATTCTTCTTGGCAATTCCTACAAAAGAAAATATTTCCATCCTATTTATGCAAAACAGAGAGTTAAAAAAACATATGATGCATATGTAATGAGATATTCTTCTTTTAAATGCAAAGCATAAAAAGAGTAGAAATTCATGAAAGTCACAGGAAAAATTATCTTAGGGTTTGAAATTTCCATGTGCAAGTACGTGCAGACACTAGAAATGGTTGATATATAGTCCGCTTGCATCTCCAAGTGCATTGACAAGCAAAGACACACAAGTTAGCAATAGATGGTTTGCGACCATGCCAAGGCTCATATGGAGTGATAGACTACAATGCTTTAGTGGGACACTTGTTAAGTACATATACTGCACACATAATAGCCTCAAGCCAAAAACTATGTGGTAAAGCCTGACTCTTGACCATACACCTCCCCATCTCCATGAGCGACCTATTCTTCCTTTTAGCAACTCCATTTTGTTGAGATGCATATGACACTATACATTGATGTTTTATTACACATTCAACCTAATTGCATTAAAATCAGAAGACATATATTCCCCTCCTCGAGCTAATGGAGGGTGCCCATTTTACATGCTGATAGATTTTTAGCCTAAACAAGAAACTATTTGAAGCACATAAACACTTTGGACTTTGCTTTCAATGGATATACCCATGCATGCCCAGAAAAATCACTAATGAAAGTCATGAAGTAAAGGTAGTTTGCAAAGGAGGGTGTCTACGTAGGACCACATACATCACTATGAACAAGCTGCAGTTTCTGAGAAGCTCGAATTAAGCCATCTTTTGGGAACGAGGAACGTTGAATTTTCCCAAAATATAGCCTTCACAAACATGTTTACTAGGTGCCTCAAGTTTGGGCAAAGAGGACACCATTTCAGATTTCTATAGGCGTAGCAAACTAGCAAAATTGAGATGACCAAAGCATGCATGCTAGAGCTTTGCATATGACATAGCCTGAGAATCATGTACTACACATGCTGAATCATTAAGAGATTTTTCATAGTCTATGACCTCATACAACCCACTGCATAAAATGCCAAAAGCAATAATGACATCCACATTTGATAGATAATGAATTGTACATCTATCATCAACAAATTTCACATCCAAGCTGATCTTGGCTAATGCTAAAATTGAAAAAGTGTTTTCTTGATCCCTAGCACAAATAAAGTATCCGATAATGTAAAAGAACTACCATCAGCAGTAGTTAGAATGATCTTACCAACTCCTATGACAAGATAAGAGGAGTTGTTGATGCATGTGATAGTATTTAGTGTAGGGGCAGGCTCAAGTGAACTGAAGAAACTGCACTGTGAATTAATATGTTTGGGTTCCCCACTATCAAAGTACCAATCATTTGAGTCTATTGTAGACATAAACTGTTCATGAGAAGATGGTTCATAATTGCAAACAATAGTAAATGCCCATTCTTCATTTTGCACAAGATGAGAAGACTCTGTTTTGGGTGTAGAGGCCTCTATAACAACCATTCTGACCTTTTTCTTCTTTGCCTCTTTTGCAGCCAATTTTGGACAACTCTTTATGACATGATCATTTCCTTTACAATATTTGCAGAACCATTTTTGCTTTTTTGTTTTCTTCTCATCTCTTTCATCCTTCTTTGATTGTGTAGAATTAGTAGATTTATGCTTGCGAGTTGACGAGCTCCATTTACCTTTTCCCTTCTGACTAGCCAAGAAAGCTTGATCTACAACATGCATAATGGACCTATTCTGCCTAGACTAGTCTTCCTACAACAGAGCAGAGACTAACTCCTTAAATGTTAAGGCATTTGGATTGCCTTTCATCATGAGTTGAAGAGTAGAAGAAAAATTATAATATGAATCTTGAAGACCATTCAGACCAATCTACACAAGTGAACTATCAAGCAAGGCTTCATCAGCAAAAATCAACTGCTCGGAGGCAAGCAACACGAGATTCGTTTATTGCTTGATATAAAGTTTTAAGTGTAGAAACCTATAACAAACTTTGATGCACTTATACTAGCAAACTAAAACCTATATATATATAGATATTTTATTTAAGAAGACTCCTAATCACCTTGAGTATGCTCACCAAATTTCATGTGATTTTGAAACTATGATTGGAGGGGTGTCAACGATGCCTTAGATGAAGCGATGACCTTCTTTACAACACACAATACTAAATGTATTACCAAGAGAATGTACAAAGATAAGTAACCCATTAGGGTTATCGGTGTATATACAAGCTAGGGTATAAAAACCTCCAAAAGAGGGAAAAGAGGTCCCGAGTGGTCCTAGTGTGTTCACACACATCACTAGCTAAATATGTTAACATGAATAACCTACAATCTATTGGAAGAATGGTTGACTAGGGACTCCAAGTCATGTTCAATTTTGATGGATTATAGGTAGAAGAGTACAAGAAGAAAGGAAGTTGATTTCCAAAGGGAGTAAACTGGGTAGGATGTTTACCTTGAATGTGAAAATCCTTGAAATGAATGCAATCATGTTTGCAAAAGGTGCATGTGTTATTGCTACATAGAGGTATGGCACAAACAAATTGGACATGCAAACTTGTAGAGCTTGAAGTTGATGCAGTAGAAGGATCCTGTCAATGGATTACCAAAATTCAAGGGTGTATAGATGTAGAAGGTATGCAAAGCATATCAATTCGGCAAACAAACAAGAGCACCATTTCCTCATCAAAAGCATGCTCGTGAGAATGTGCTACAGATAGTACATACAGATGCATGGGAGATTGCATGTTTTATGTTACATTCATTAATGACTATATATAGAAATTATGGGTGTACTTCATCAAGAAGAAGAATGAGGTCTTTACGCACCTTCATAATTTCAAGGCTGTGGTGCAAAAATAGACAAGGAAATACATTCAAACATTAAGACATGATTGAGGAGGTGAATACATATCAAATGAGTTCAATAATTTTCTAAAGATTCATGGAATTTGGAGGCGATTTCCATGAATGCCCACACCACAACATAAGGGCATTGCTGAATGAAAAATAAACATATTGCAAAAATAAAAAGAGCTTTGATGGTTGAAAAATATATGCCTCATGACTCTTGGGTAGAACTTGTGCAAACTGCTCAATACATCATGAATAGAACTTAAGCTACTGTTCTACATCAAGTTACACCTGAAGAGAAGTTTATAGGTGAAAAGCCAAACTTATCACACATGAAAATATTCAATTGCATTGAATATGTACATGTTCTAGATGAGTTGAAGATGATGCTTGACCCAAAAGAAGAAAAAATGTATCTTCATTAGGTACTTCTTTGATCAAAATGAATATACACACTAGGTGAAGGTAAGGAAAGATGTAGTGTTTGATGAAATGGTTAGGTTTTATGCTGATGCAAACAAAGGATCTAATGGTGACTCAAATGACAAAGGAAATTCAAAAAACTCGTGTAGAATTTCAAGTTTTGAGTGGACTAGATGTGTCACCTAGAAATAGATCCATTTCAAACTCGTGTAGTGGAAGATTGCATAGAAACTTTATTATAATAATTTCATCAACTACATCAAAGAAAGTTAAAGAAAATATTTATGCTAAAACATCTAACATTTTGAAGATATTAATGGAGAATCAAGCGATATAGAAAAGAGTTCAAATGAGAAACTTGGATTGCCCACTGTGAAGACTCAAGATTAAGAAAGGCACATGCAAATGATATAGTAAGAAGAAGTGATGCATGAATGATAAATGTGGGAGGATGTGAAATTCAATGCAATGGTTAAAATATGATAGCTACATGTCTTATCATTGTGCTTACATGACTGAGGTAATACAAGTTATTGAACCCTCTTGTGCTGAAGATGTAATTGGAAATGTAGATCAAGAGAAATATACGGATGAGGAGATGCCTTCACTTTATGGAAATGAAACATGGAAGTTGGTTATGTTTCCTCAAGGAAAGAAATGCATATGTTGCAAGTTGGTTTACAAGGTAAATCATAATACTAATGGAAATAGACCCATAAGTTACAAGGTAAAGCATGATTAGTAGCAAAAGGATATGCACATACAAATGGCATTCGTTATGAGGAAGAATTCAGCCCTATAGCTAAAATATCTATGATTAGAGAACTTATCTCATTGGTTATAATAAAAGGATGGATTTTGCATCAGATGGATGTGAAGAATGCTTTCTTAGGTGGTGAGTTGCAAGAATGTATACATGACCAACCACAAGGATATGAAAATCCAAAACATCTTGGGCATGTTTGTAGGTTGAATAAGGCTTTGTATGGGCTTAAACAAGCCCCTCATGCTTGGCATGCAATGATTTTTTATTATATAAATTCAATTGGATTTTGTATGTATGATCCAAATCACTCATTATATGTAAGGAACATTGATGATGGCATCATAGTTGTGACCATTTATGTAGATGAATTGATTGTATGTGGTTTGAAGAAAGCATTAAAGAGGTAAAGCAACTCCTTATGCAAGAATTTGACATGAAAGATCTTGGTGAATTGCATTACTTTTTGGGCATTGAATTTATACATACAAAAATAGGTATGTAGAAGAGAGACCCCAGACTAGTTTTTTAGGAAGAGGAGTAGATACACCTCCTAGGACACCTTCTACTCAAGGGGGGTTCTCCTTAGGGAAGTATACCCTATAACATGCCTATGTAGAGGGAAACTTCCATAAATGTCAAACTCCTCAAGAGAGTACAATTAGAACAAAGTTTACAATAAGGAATCACAAGAATAACACAACTCAAAATAACATACTTTGCATCACACAAGAAGATATAGAATATACTTTGGCTCATGGTAAGTCACATGACACAAAGAGCCATGAACTATTATTCCACTCGCCCACCCTTGAGGTTACCTGCTTAGTCACTCTTACCGAGAGAGCTCCCTTTCTAGTAGTTGAAGATGTAGTTAACAACCAACTAGTGAAGTGTATTAGGTTCCAAGAGTTTAATGTTATCATCACACTCACAAGCCAAACTATAGCTTCAGATAATACAATATATAAATAATGTATGATAAAACACATCGAAAAAAGTCTAGCATGCTATTCAAAATAAGAATAATAGGCTATAGGAAAACAATTTTGGACATCCAAAAACCTGTATCAACACTTCCTAAAAACTCCATAATACAATGCACAACTTGGCCAAAGTCTATCCCAAAACTCCATAAATCTAGAGCAAGGCTAGCCCACACACATTGGTTAAGTAGTCCAGTCATAGAGATATAACATAGTTGCAAGGAGATAGCCCTACAATGGAGCACAAGCACTCTTCTCACACACATATATAGAGCAACATTACTCTCAACAATATACACACATAGAATTCTTGACAAGTAGTCTCCAATCTTCCCAACTACTTATATAGATATTAGAAGGACCCATGAGTAGTTGTGCATGATCCTAGATAGTCCTTAGAGGAGGGAAAAACTGCCCCTTGACATGGATTCCACACCATGGAACTGCCTGATAGGAGGCTTGTCATGTAGAGGGAAGTTGCAAAGATGGGCCACCACCCCTCACAAGGTAACCACATTGAACTTACTCCCCACTAGCTCGCCTTTGAGATTTGCAAGACTTTGAAGTGGTTTTGATTCTTGTTATCTTGAGGGGATTTGAGGCAAGTGGCCTTTGGGAGTCTCCCAACTTGATGAGGAGGAATCTCTATGAGTCACCCAATCCAAGTGGGCAAGTGGAAGGTTAGTGTCCACATGAGTTGGTTGCCCAACCATCAAGGGCAAGTGGATGAGGAGGAGTGAGTTGCCCATCATAAGATGGTGAGTGGAGGAAGAGAAGGGCGTCTCCTAACTTAATGAAGAAGATTCCCTAGAAGTCGCTCAATCTTGATGAGAAGTCTTTGGGAGTCACCCAACTTGATGAGATGAGTGACGTGGAGGGCGAGTGGAGGAGGAATGGTTGACGAGGGCAATTGGAGGTGGAGGGAAAGTGGAGGAGGAGGTTGAGTGGGTATAGAGGGGTGGATGCCGAGTGGAGGAGGAGGGTCAATGGGTGTCAAGGGAAAGTTTTGGGCAAGTGCTCGTCACCCAAAAAGTGAGTGTCATATAATCCTAGCATGGGATGGTTGAACCATACCTCAAGATAGAGGATTAGGAAATAATCATCATCCATGGCTTTTGGGGCTAGTGGTTAGTCCATCATACTCCTAGCTAGGAGGTTGTGAGTTCAATTCCTCACATTGGTATAAGAGCCTAGTTGAGGAACTTGGTCTATATGGAGCTAAGGCACCTCGTTTGGTGGGCACTTGGAAAAAGCATTTGTCCTTGTTGAGTGTGAAATTGGCCTTAGATGAAGGTGCATGGGCAATTGGGCACCCATCAAGGGTGGGATAGGTCCAAATTTGGTTCAAGCCCTAGAGTTTGAGGTTGGTGGAAGTGCTCATGCATGGAAAGTGGATCCAAGAGATTCAAAACAGTCCACAAGTGAGCATTGAGGGCAATGCTTAGTCTAAGGGGAAAGGAATGTCACATAATCCTAGTAGGGGATGGTTGAGCCATACCTTTAGAGAGAGGATTAGAAAGTAATCATCATCCATGGATTTTGGGGCTAGTGGTTAGCCGATCATACTCCTAGCTAGGAGATCGTGGGTTCAATTCCTCACAATGAGATGCCAAGAAATAAGGGTGACCAAATTCTTCACTTGAAGTTGGATGTGTTGGTGATCAACTCTTTCGGTGTTATCTAGTGCAACTTGGGGCAACCGCCACATATGTGCTATAGTGCTACAAGGTATACAATTTCCCCGAAGGCATCATGCCTTGAGTATGCTACAAAAATATGTTATGGTTGATTGTAAGCCAATCTCTATGCCATTGGTTCATAATTTGAAGTTGGATGCAAACTCAAGTGAAGCATTGTAAAATGCTAATATGTACATGTTGGGGGATTCTTTAGCTCAAAGGGATTTGAGTGTTTGTAGGAGAAGAATTGAGAAGAAGAAGAGATACAAATACATTGGAAGCCTCTATGTCTTGTTTAACAATAAGAAATAAAATATCCTTGTCTAAAATGAGGAAAAATTGTTCCTTGTGCGTAGCGAATAAGCCGAGAAGCACACACAAGTATACAAAATACCACAATTTCTTGTGCATTCAACCTCCTTTGTGTCAATCCTCCACCTTGTCCAATAGCTTGCCCTTGTGCATACCTTGCACTCAATCGTCCAATAAGGTTGAAGGAAGGATCACTCTCTGTTGTTGATGTGCAACACTTCCTTGATGGTACTTGTTCCACCTTAGGTGCTCTCCTATTTGCTCTCTGCGTACTCACTCTCAAGTCCCTTGGTCACTCTTGCTCTCTCTTTCTCCCTAGTCTAACTCCTTATCCAAGAATTGCTAATGCCTTGGTTGTGCGTCAATTCCCTGTTTTCATATGTTGCTTCAACTGCTAGTGTATCTTGCTGCTCACTTTGATATCCCAAGAATCACTTTATGTGTAAGGCGAATGACTCCCTATTTTGTCCTATAGTGACTTTAGGAGATACAAAATTTTAAATTGGGGGCCACACATAAACTTGTGCATATCATTTTCTCTCCATATCTTTTCCAGTTTTTACTTCATTTCTTCAAAATGTGTGCATAAGGGAGGGTTCACTTGAACCTTACAAAACACTTAAAAACCTTGAAAAACTTTCAAAAAGACCATTCTGCAACCTACATTCAACTTTTCTTGCAAAACCATTCTGAACAAATTGTTTGTGCACTACCTGTGCACCCTTGTTCTCGGCCACTTGTGCACCACTTTGCTCTTGCACCACTTGTGCATCACTTGCAAGTCACCACTTTGACCGTTGATCAATTCTACAATTGACCATTTTGACCTTTGACCTGCTCAAAAGTACAGAAGGATTGTGAGAAGTTTAATCCATCTCACAATTTCAAGGCTTGATCCAAGCTACGTGGTGGGGCTTTAGAGTCAGTTTATGCAGGTTCCCAAAAACCACATTTAGATGCTTTTAGATGCACTCTATGTTATGTGAGTGGTACTTTGGATTGTGCATTGTTTTATTAAGTTGGTGTAGCATTACAAGTTCATGGATACAATGATGCTGATTGAACTTGGAGTGTTTCAGATAGAAGATATACTAATGGCTTTCTATTTTCACTTGGGAGTGTTGTTGTTACAAGGAGTACCAAGAGGCATCCCATTGTTGCTTTGTTGAATACAAAGGCTAATTATAGAGGTGCTCTAATGGCGATATATGAGGCATTATGTTTTCATGCTAGAAAAAACCACATCAAAATTCACTACCAATTCATTAGGAAGAAGGTATTGGCAAGTGATATCGATCTTGTCTATGTGAGGAAAGATGAGCAAGTTGTTGATATTTTCACTAAAGCACTTGGAGTAAAGAAGCTAAAGATTTTTTCGGAAGATATTGGGATCAATCAACATGATGTTAAGGTTGAGAAACAATATTGAGATATCAAGATCAACATGTGATGATTATCACTTTTCTTTTGTCTAACATGATAGTGCTTCTGTTGATATACATCAGTGAGGTTTCTAGTGAGCTTCAAATTTATCTATTGAGCTTTACAACTCATTAATTTGTGCAGATTAGGTTTTTCTTTATGTATTGCTCTTTCTATATTTTACTTTTTGTATTGTTATAATAGTTCAATCTTGTATATTCACTTTATGCAATATAAGAAGAATAAGAAGAAGAAAGAGAAGAAGAAGAAAGAAAAGAAAAGAAGAAGAAGGAGGAGGAGGAGGAGGAGAAGAAGAAGAAGAAGTAAAGAAGAAGAAGAAGAAAGAGAAGAAGAAGAAGAAAGAGAAGAAGAAAGAACGAGTCAGAAGGGCAAAGGTAAATGGAGCTCTTCTATTAGTAAGCAGAAATCTGCTAATTCTGCATAATCAAAGAAGGATGATAGAGATGACAAGAAAACAGAAAAGAAAAAATTGTTTTGCAAGTACTACAAAGCAAATGATCATGTCATAAAAAAATGTCCAGAACTGGCTGCCAAAGAGGCAAAGAAAAAAGAGGCTAGAATGGTTGCTGCAGAGGCCTCTACTCTCTTGAACAATGTATGTCTGTAGTAGACTCAAATGTTTGGTACTTTGATAGTGGGGCAACCAAATATATTACCTCGTAGTGTAGTTTCTTCACTTCACTCGAGCTTACCCCTACAGGGAATAGTGTCACATGTGCCAACAACTCCTCTTATCCTATCATGGGAGTTGGTAAGATCATTCTGACTACTATTGATGGTAGTTATTTTACATTGTCACATGCTTTATTTGTGCCAGGGATCAAGAAGAATCTGTTATCAATTTTAGCTTTAGCCAAGATTGGCTTGGTTGTGAAATTTGTTGATGATAGATGTACAATTCATGATCTGTCAAGTGGCGACATGATTATCACTTCTGGCATTTGATGTCGTGGGTTGTATAAGCTCATAGACTATGAAAAATCTGTGAATGATTCAGCATGTGAAGTACATGATTCTCAGACTATGTCAAATGCAAAGCTTTGACATGCATGCTTTGGTCATTTGAATTTTTCTAGTTTGCTATGCCTGCAGAAATCTGAAATGGTGTCCTCTTTACCCAAACTTGAGGCACCCAGTAAACATGTATGTGAAGGCTGTATTTTGGGCAAAATACAATGTTCCTCTTTTACAAAAGATGGTTTAGTTCAAGCTACTAAAAAATTGCAGCTTGTTAAATAATGATGTATGTGGTCCTATGCAGACACCCTCTTTTGGAAACTATCTTTACTTCATGACTTTCATCGATGATTTTTCTAGGCATGCATGGGTATATCTACTAAAAGCAAAGTTCAAAGTGTTTATGTGCTTCAAACAGCTTTTGGTTTTGGTTGAAAATCTATCATCATGTAAAATGGGCACCCTTCATTTTGATCAAGGGGGGGAATATATGTCTTCTGACTTTCATGCATTTCTGGATGAACATGGGATAAAACATCAATGTACAGTGCCGTATACACCTCAACAAAACGGAGTCGCTGAACAGAAGAACAAGTCACTCATGGAGATGGCGAGGAGTATGGTCAAGAGTTAGGCTTTACCACAAAGTTTCTGGCTTGAGGTTGTCATGTGTGAAGCATATTTGCTTAGCAGGTGTCCCACTAAAGCATTGCAGTCTATCACCCCATATGAGGCTTGGCATGGTCGTAAGCCATTTGTTGCTCACCTGCGTGTTTTTGGTTGTTTGGCATATGCATTAGTGCCTGGACAACAATGTAGGAAATTCGATGATAAAGCTGTGAAATGTATTTTTGTTGGGTAAAG
This sequence comes from Ceratopteris richardii, assembly GCA_020310875.1. Classification (NCBI taxonomy): domain Eukaryota; kingdom Viridiplantae; phylum Streptophyta; class Polypodiopsida; order Polypodiales; family Pteridaceae; genus Ceratopteris; species Ceratopteris richardii. Next base: position 100,890,871 of record CM035406.1, read on the forward strand.
TTTTGAAAGCAAAGGCTATCGTTTGTATCATCCACATACTAAACACATTTTGGTTAGCTGTGATGTTGTTTTTGTGGAAGATGCTATTCAACCACTACTTTCATGTACTAAGGAGACATCTGTTATCTCGAAAGACATGTATACTTTGCTACCTCTTTTTATAGGTGGAAAATCTAGTGCTGGTCCTAATGAGGCAACTTCTCAACCTTTACAAGTTTCATGTGATGGTGCAATTCACTCCATTTCTGATGCAGATTTGCATGATGCACTTGTTGATGAGAGAGCTGATATTGAGGAGGCAAAAACTATGCCCAAATGGCTGGTGCAGACTTTATGTGGCAACAAATTACATGCACCTCTGTCATATCATACTTGTTCAGGCTCTCATAGTGCCTCTTTTGTGCATCAGATTGCTATGTTATGGCTAGCTCTAGTCTCTGTGATGAGAATGAGCTTGTTTCGTTTGATGAAGCACAAAATTCTGAAAAATATGCTACTATGCAATTAGAATATGATGCTATCATGAAAAATGATACCTGGTCTTTATGTGACTTGCCTCCTGGCAAGAAGGCCATTGGAACCAAGTGGGTATACAAGCTAAAGCATAAACCTGATGGAAAAATTGATAGGTATAAGGCTATGCTTGTTGCAAAGGGTTATGCCCAAGAAAGGGGCATTGATTTGGATGAGACCTTTGCACCTACATATTGAATGACTACTTTTCAGAGCATCTGTGCACTTGTCGCTCATCATGGTTGGAATGTACGTCAATTGAACATTAGAACTACATTTTTGAATGGTGACTTGCATGAAGAAGTGTATGTTTTTCAGCCCCGTGGCTTTGTGTAGAAAGGGCATGAAAATCAAGTGTCTAGATTGAAAAAGGCATTATATGGTTTGAAGCAAGCACCATGTGCTTGGTATGAAAAGATACATGCCTATCTGATTGCACTTGGTTTTGACAATAGTCCAATTGAAAGCACCTTATATGTTAAGCATGCTAATGATGTGGTTCTGATAATTGCTGTGTATGTTGCTGACATGCTGCTCACTGGTCCTCATGAGAAGCATATTGCTGACTTTAAGGCTGATCTACATGCCTCATTCGAGATGTCTGATTTGGGGCATTGCATCATTATTTGGGCATTTAGTTTATGCAAGCTGATGGAAGAATAGATTTGTGTCAAGTGAAATATATTAACACATTATTGCAGTGTTTTGGCCTTGAAGACTATAAACCTATTTCCAATCCTATGGAGATAGGTTTATGATTGAGTCTTCATGATGTTGGAGATGCATTTGATGCTGTTCTCTATCAGCGGTTTGTTGGATGCTTGATTTACTTATTGTTGGGGGATTCTTTGACAAGAAGGAGTTTGAGGGTTTGTAGGAGAAAATGAAAAGACCAAAAGAGAAAATACACCTTGGAAGTTTCTGCCGTTTGATTATAGTAAGAAAAGTACAATGTTTGAAATACAAGATACACCAATACCTCTGTGCACAAGCCCACAGAGTGCCCAATTACAAAATATCCAATATCCCAATGTCCTCTTGCTGCCGACCTCCTCTGCAACAAACCTCCACCTGCTTCAAGCTTCTCCTTGTGCACACCTTGCACCAAGCTTCCACAAAGGGGGAGGAGTGAATACCTGCTGTCGGCAAGCGTACACTGCCAAAGGACCTTGAGATACTTGGGGGAACTATAGCTTAGCACTTCTCTGCACCAAAATCCTTGGTCACTCTCTATGCACCTTGCACTTCCACTTCTGTGCGACGTACTCTGGTGACTCTTGCACTTCTCTCTCTTGCTCCACTTAGCCTATGCTCTTCTTGCTTACTCTAAGATTGATCCAAGAATGGTTCTTCCTTGATTTGAGTGAATCTTGGTGCTCACTTTGATGTTCCAAGATTGTTCTCCCAAGTGGCAGCCAACGACTCCTGTTTTGTCCTATAGTGACTTTAGTCTAAAACCAAAAATTTTAATGGGGGGGGCATTCTTTCACCTGTGCGTACACTTTGCCGCTTCACATACCTTCAGGTTTCCTTTTAAATCTTCACTTTTGCACATAAGAGGGGGTTCACCTGAACCTTCCAAAACACTTTAAAACACACTTTGAACCTTAGGGAAATTAGAGAAAATACCTCTGCAACCTGCAACCCACTTTCTCCAATTTTACCCTTTGTGGACAACTAATTGTGCACTACCTGTGCACTTTGACACCTGCACTTTAGCACTTTAACTTTGCACCTGTTGACTTTGACCTTGACCTTGTTGACTTTGACCTGTTGACTTTGACTGCAATTGACTTTGACCAACATGACTTTTATGGGCTCAACAGTTGCCCACCACCTAATGTGCTCTCCGTCCCGGAGAGCTATAGCCAAAACTCTGAGCATAACAGACACCATGAAAAGAGTACTGCAGAACTGGAAGAGGACATCTGAGCAGCAACCAAATCCACCAAAAGCAGGATGGAACAAGTACCAGAGAAGAACCATAAGTGGGAGTTGTGTTATGAAAAAGCTAAAAAAGGGGGGCAAGGTGAGTGTAGAAAGGAAGGTAAGGGAGGGATGAGGAGAAGGCTTATGGGGTCTAGAGGGGGGAAAAATCATCAAACAGGAGAGCTACAGAGTGAGCATATGGAGAATAGTGAAATAGATGGTGAGAGGAGATGATAATAGACAATGTGGTCAATGTAATAAAATAAAAACATATGGTAATTATGATCAATACATGTTGTTTGTGCCAAAAGTCAGAGAAAAAGTGGTAATTTGGAAAAATAAAGTCAAAAACTGAGCCCAGAGGTGCCAAAAAACATGAAAATGACTCCTTTTTTGTAAAAAACGGCCAACCGAGGCACAATTCAGAGCCAAAAGCTTCAAGCCATAAAAAATAAAAAAATATAAGTAATAATAAAAAAATGGATATCTAAAGTTTTTTTTTTTTTATATATTTTATAAATTAGTAAAGAAATTCGAACGCCTAAATAATAAAAAATAAATAAAAGGAAAATAAATAAAGAAAATAAATAATGAAATAAAATAAAAAATAAAAATAATAAGAAAAAAAAAATAAAAATAATAAAGTAATAACAAATAAAAATAAGAAAATAAAATATCAAAGAAAATAAAAAATAAAAAAATAAAAAAATGAATGGGGGGGATTGATTGTCAGAACGGGGGGCAGGGGGGGGGGGGGGGGGGCGGGGGGGGGGGGGGGGGGGGAATCCTCAAAAATCCAAAATTCCAGAAAAATCCAAAATTCCTGAAAAATCCAAAATTCCTGAACCCTCTTTTTTTTTTTTTTTTTTTAATAATGAAAAATAATCCAAAATAGAGAAAAATGAAGGAAAAATCTGAGAAAATGCCAAAAATTGGCCAAAAAAATTCTGAAAATTTTCTCATGAAATTTTCTACATGTTTACCCTGAAAATCCTTCATCAAACCACAGAGAGCCTCCATTTATTCTTTCTTTGGCAAGAAAAAGACACATGAAAAAGGCGAAAATACTAGAAAAAGTCCAAAAAAATGCCTGAAAAAATCTGAAAAAATTTCTAAAAAATTCCAAAATTTGTGCCTTTGCAAAGTGGATGAAATGACTGCTAAATTTGCTAAAACCTCAAGAAACAAGCATGAAATGGATAAGAAAACTACTAAAACTTAAGTAAAAATGACGAGAAAAGACTATGTACAACCTGGACAATTTTTGCAGGTTCCAGGTGATCCATAAAACTTCAGTTGGCTTGATAATAGGCCTTGAGCCTTGTATTGTTGAGTGAGAGAGACTCCTCCATAATCTGCATTTGTACTGCACTTCATTGCTTTAGTCTGCTCCTGGGGCACCCTGGCCATCTGAGAGGGGTACCCTAAATCCTTCATTAGAATGTTATCTCCTCCAGCAACTTTATGATATGATTTGCAAAATTTTAATTTTACTATTCTGGCTTCTTCATCCAGTGGAACCCTATGTTCCCAAATACTGGCAGTAGCAACTTCCACATTCTTGTAAAGCCCTGCACTTGCTACCATAAGAATTGAAATAACAGATGATAGCCATACCAGAATCCATAAAAAAGTGGCCATTGATATATGAATTTGAGTAGCTTCATCACTGCTGCATGTAAGGACTTTGCTTTTCTTCTCTTTGCTATGGCCTTTGACTGCTACTGTTTCAACCTGAGTGATTTCCTCTTTTTCTTCTTATGCTTCTTCTATACTTGAGTTTGGAAAAATTCCATAGCAGGAAGATGGGTCTTCTGCATGGAGCCAAGCCAACATGTTTTCATCTTCATATAAATCTGCTCCTTCAAATAGGTCTGCTTCTGGGTTGTCCACCACTTCTTCTTCCATACAAATACCGATTGTCTGCATCATGCTAGTATTTTTCTGATTATCTGGGCCTTCTTCTAAAATTATCTGCTGCAACTCTTTTCCCTCTTGCTTTACCCACATTGTGTCCTTGCCCCAATCATGCAGCACATTGGCATGCCTTAACCAAGGTCTCCCAATTAACAGTGGGAAGCTTCCTTCTATCTATGGCAGCCTTAAAACAACAAAATCCAAGTTAAAGAGAGTACCTTGTATCCTGACTGGGACTCCAGGAACCACTCCCATAGGCCTTACTATGCTTTGGTCTGCCATTGTTACAGTGAAGTTGGCAGGTTGTGAAGGGTATAGTCCAATCTTTTTCATGGTATATTCAGGCATCAAGTTAATGCCAGAACCACCATCCACAATAACTCCTTGAAACTCATGACCTTTAATAGAGACTGTTAGCCGAGGGCTCTTGTAATCTGTGAGGGGTGCTTCACCCACATTTTTATCTTTATGCATAACAGCAGCCTTTGCCACTAAACTTGTAGTGGAAGCTTCATCAATTATCTGCAATAGCTCTGATCTGAATTTCCCATCCATCTTTATTAATTCAAAAATACTAACTTCCTTTTTCATGGACTTGAGTAGTTTGGAAGCTTCTGATTCCTTAAGAGCATGGGCTGCATTTGACTTATCAAACTGCTCATGAGCCCTGTTGAATGCATATTCAATGGCATCACTGGTACCTATGAAATTTTCTTTTTGCCTTATATTTGCACTTGGGTTGGCTTTTTCTTCAGACACATTTTTGTCTCTGTTTAATCCATTAATCATTGATTCTTGGCCTATTTCCACTGGAGCCTTCCCCTTGCTTCTTGTCTGCACTGTAAAAGATTCAATTTCTTCTAAATGCACCACCCTGGTAGATGGAGATGGCACCTTAACCTGATCTACCCTTTCTTCTTTCTGCACAGAAATCATTTGAATGTGGGGCCCAGATGAAGAGGCTTGATTCTTAGGATAACAATTTGTATAATGGTCTCTGGCCTCTGGGCAGTTTCTGCAAGGAGGGGCATTTTCTGGAAGAGTGCACCTACTTTGATAGTGCCCACAGTCTCCACATCTGAAACAAATAATTGGCCTTCTAGGCCCATTTCCAAAATTATCCCTCTGTCTAGGGTTATAAGTGTTACCTTGATTGGGGGTAGCAGCCATCACATTTGTGGTTGGTAGGGATCCTCCTTGTGTCCAGTATGTCGTTGCAGGCATTCCCCTTGATTGGCATTCATGGGCCTCATGACCAACTTTTCTGCATAATTGGCAAGTTACACTTAACAGAGGACACTCACTTACTATATGCCCTTGTTTGCTGCACATGGAACACCAAAGTCCACTCTTGATGCCACCTCCTTTGAGCTCCTGCAACTCCTGTCGCAACTGAGCCAATTCCTCTGCCTGGGCCTCCTCCTCCTTTTGGAGCCTTAGTGCTTCAATCTCTCTTCTCAACTGAGCAACAACATTCTCTTCCTCTTTGTAGGGCTTATTTCTCTTCAAGCCCTCCAATTCCCTTCTTAACTGGCTCACTGGGTCCTCCAGTTCTGTACCATATGATGGTTGGGAAGAAGTTGCACCATACTGGTGCCTTATCTGTTCCAGTCTTGTAGCCGTGGTGATGAACTCCTCTATGGAGGCTGTAGGTAATACTAATTCCTTTATTTTGCATTGAGTGGCTACTGGTAGGGGCTTGGCTAACCATTTCTTGACAAAAAAATCATGGGGTGGATCTGGTAGTTTAGCCATTAGTGCTTTGGCTCTGGTCACAAATTCTGGGAACTTTTCTCCTGGACCCAATCTCAAGTTCTCTAGCTCTTCTATGATAATCTCTGCTGTGTTCCCCTGCTGGAATTGATTTCTAAAAGCATCCTTCATCAAATCCCAAGTGGTAAAGTGGTTTTCAGCAAACTGGCTGAACCACTTATCTGCTAATCCCTCTAATGTGGCAGGGAAGAGAATTAGAAAGGCATCCTCCCTACCCATTAGACCTCTAGTTTTACAAAGTGCCAAAAATCTTCTAAGGTGCTCATCTGGATCCTCCTGAGCCAGGCCTTTGAAAGAGGGAAACTTTATATTTAATCTAGAGAGTAAAGTTTCTAAATCTACCTGACCCGCCATGCTGTTGACTGAAGATGTTGAGGATAGTGGACTGGAGGACCTTTTAGCAACCTTCCTTCTTGTCTGCTTGCAGGTGACCCTCAATGTTTGTGACCGGGTTGCGGTCATGAGCAGTTCATAGCCCACTTGAATATGAGGCACTTGATAAGAATATTTTACCTTTTGTTTGATGAAGTAGTACTGTGGTTGTGGTTCTGTCGACACTTGCTCTCTTCTATGCTTTGCACTTGATTTCTCCTAAGCTCAAATCTCCTTGGAGTCCCACCGGGCGTGCCAAATTTGTTGGGGGATTCTTTGACAAGAAGGAGTTTGAGGGTTTGTAGGAGAAAATGAAAAGACCAAAAGAGAAAATACACCTTGGAAGTTTCTGCCGTTTGATTACAGTAAGAAAAGTACAATGTTTGAAATACAAGATACACCAATACCTCTGTGCACAAGCCCACAGAGTGCCCAATTACAAAATATCCAATATCCCAATGTCCTCTTGCTGCCGACCTCCTCTGCAACAAACCTCCACCTGCTTCAAGCTTCTCCTTGTGCACACCTTGCACCAAGCTTCCACAAAGGGGGAGGAGTGAATACCTGCTATCGGCAAGCGTACACTGCCAAAGGACCTTGAGATACTTGGGGGAACTATAGCTTAGCACTTCTCTGCACCAAAATCCTTGGTCACTCTCTATGCACCTTGCACTTCCACTTCTGTGCGACGTACTCTGGTGACTCTTGCACTTCTCTCTCTTGCTCCACTTAGCCTATGCTCTTCTTGCTTACTCTAAGATTGATCCAAGAATGGTTCTTCCTTGATTTGAGTGAATCTTGGTGCTCACTTTGATGTTCCAAGATTGTTCTCCCAAGTGGCAGCCAACGACTCCTGTTTTGTCCTGTAGTGACTTTAGTCTAAAACCAAAAATTTTAATGGGGGGGGCATTCTTTCACCTGTGCGTACACTTTGCCGCTTCACATACCTTCATGTTTCCTTTTAAATCTTCACTTTTGCACATAAGAGGGGGTTCACCTGAACCTTCCAAAACACTTTAAAACACACTTTGAACCTTAGGGAAATTAGAGAAAATACCTCTGCAACCTGCAACCCACTTTCTCCAATTTTACCCTTTGTGGACAACTAATTGTGCACTACCTGTGCACTTTGACACCTGCACTTTAGCACTTTAACTTTGCACCTGTTGACTTTGACCTTGACCTTGTTGACTTTGACCTGTTGACTTTGACCTGTTGACTTTGACTGCTGTTGACTTTGACCAACATGACTTTTATGGGCTCAACACTTATGCATTACTCAACCATATATTCAGTTTGCTGTCTCATAGATGAGCAAATTTATGCATTGCCTAGGTGTCAAGCATTGCTAGGCAGTTAAGTGCATCTTTCGCTACCTGAGTGGTACCCGACTACTTGGATTGTTTTACCCCAAGGGGGGATCACTACCGCTAGATTTGCATGCTTTTTTTGACTTTGACTTGGCTAGTTGCTATGACACTCATGTGTCCACTAGTGGCTTTTGCTTCATGCTTGGTAGCTCATGTATATCTTGGCTGAGCAAGAAGCAGCCTACTGTGGCCACTTCTACTTGTGAGGTTGAGTATAGGGCAGCCTTTAGAGTGACTATTGAGTGTGTGTGGCTGAGATGCCTTATGGCTGATTTGGGTGTTGGCCAGTCTTTTGCCACCACCATCTTCACTTACAGTCAAAGTGCATTGGCAATTGCGAAGAACCTTGTGTTCCATGCTCGCACTAAGCACATTGAGGTGCATTATCATTATGTCAGGGAGAGGTTGTGTGCTGGAGTGATTAGTTTGGTATATGTGCTCATGTAGGAGAACATTGCAGACCTTTTCATGAAGGCTCTGCCTAGGGAGAAGTTTGAAGCTTTCCGTAAATCTTTGGGCTTATTTCCTTTTATGGATTGATTCCACATAGCTTGGCACTTCCTTATACATGAGTGCCAACTCCTTGTTCACCGCATCAATCCCGAGGGGGATTTGCCGATATATTTAGGTAGTGATGTGTGTGAAAACACTAGGACTTCCGGGGCACTTTTTTCCCTCTTCAGGAAGTTTTCCCCCCTACTTGTATATACGCCTATTGCCCTAACATGTTACTTAATCTTTGTACATTCTAGTGGTAATACATTTAGTATTGTGTGTTGTGCTCCAAGCTTCTTCTTCTTCCTTGTGCTGTTCATGTGCTTCCGCATACCTCAAACTCCAACAAAAATTTGAAACAAAACTTAAATGTTAAAAGATCTTTACCCAATCGGAGGATTAATTTCACTTTGTAAAGGATAATTTCAAGCAATAGGAAAGAAACCAAGGATAAAGATGCAAGAATTACTTCACTATAAGATGACAAACTACATTTACAAAAACATAATTGAGTAAGCCAAGTAGAAAGTCGAATAAAGGGGAACCAAAATGGAATAGATACAAAGTTTGAGAAACAGAAATGGCTAGCTACAATCAAGCCTTCTCTTCCACATTCACATACAAGAACCCATGACACAAATGTCCAGTGATACCATTCAAGAAATAGTACATACTAAAACAAAAACTTTCGCATCACAATCAAGTTACAAGGAAAGTACAATTCATAAGAAACTCTAAGCTATAAAGAAGGAAAAACAAAAAAAAAAAAGCAATAATGAACAAAATTTTATCAAAGAGAGCATAAGAGGTAAGCATGCACAAGAAAAATTTAGACGAGCAACTCATACTTCTCAAAGCATGTACAAGAAAAATCTAGAAGAGAAGTATGACATATCTCATATATAGTTTGACTAATAGAAATCCTCCTTAAATTTGCACAAATCCAAACCTTACCTTTCTCGTCCTCTTTATATTCCTTAGAATCTTACTAGGAAAGCTAACAGAATTTACACCCTAGGTAGAATTGCAAACATTAGGGTCACTATGGGTTACCCAATATATATGTTCTTCTTATTGTTTAATACCCATCATAAAGAGATCTTGGCATTCGGCCATGCAATGCACAACCAACAATGCTCAAAGATAGGGCTATATTAAAAGGAAATTAATTGGAGACGTAAATGATTGATTTTAATGGAAGGATGACCAAGTTCAGAGCGAGTAAATGGGAATCAAATGTAACAATGAACTTCAAGCTAGATATAAACTTTTCCTACCACCTTTTTGATGGTGCAAACAAATTTGGTTGTCACGGTTGCTTGTGTTCATGCATCCATAAGAATTGGAGCTCTAGATATGTCACAAGATCAAGAAGGAGCATGGAAGGTGGTGCATGCATATGCACAACTATAAGATAAAGGTGCATACAATTTCAACCACTCTAGCAATAACGAATGGAAGAGGAACTATGAACCTAGATATGATTTTTCATCATTTTGTCAGAATTTGATGCAAGCATTGAATTCAAAAATACCTAAGATTAGTGTTATCCATTTCCTACTCACACAACATTTTATGGATGAAATCATTGGGTTGAAGACATAGGAGTTTAATTGAGAGTATTTGACAACCAAAGTTTTCATCCAAGAAATTCCCCTAATGAAACATGATCGTTTGAGAAACATCAATTGCATCATTAAAGTTCAAACGAGTGTGTCTTGATATTGGGCTTAGAAGATTGCGCAAATGAGTGTGTGGCATCATGGTTAATATCATAAAACGTATACCCACACATTAGGACCATTATTTTTAATGAATGGTTTCTATCAAATATTTAACTACATTTAAGATGTAAAGGGTGGCTCATACGAGTTTGGAAAGCATAGAGAATATGCAAAAGATACAAGTTTTCCATAATGCATGAAGGTTGTTTTTTGAAAGACCTCCCACATCTTCAACCTTTTCTCGCTCACTACTTGTATCTACTATATATAGCTGCCTGTAGAAATCTGATATGGTGTCTTCTTTACCCAAGCTTGAGGCACCTCGAAAACATGTACGTGAAGGTTGTATTTTGGGCAAAATGTAGCGTTATTCCTTTCCAAAAGATGGTTTAGTTTTTGCTACGCAGAAATTGCAGCTTGTACATAGTGATGTTTGTGGTCCTATGAAAACACCTTCTTTTGGAAATTACCTTTACTTCGTGACTTTCATTGATGATTTTTCCAGGCATGCATGGGTATATCCACTCAAAGCAAAGTCCGAAGTGTTCATGTGCTTCAAACAGTTTTTGGTTTTGGCTGAAAATCTGTCAGCATGTAAAATGGGCACCCTCCGTTCTGATCGAGGGGGGGAATATATGTCTTCTGATTTTAATGCATTTCTGGCTGAACGTGGGATAAAACCTTAGTGTACAGTTTTGTATACACCTCAAGAGAATGGAGTTGCTGAACGAAAGAACAGGTCACTCATGGAGATGGCGAGGTGTATGGTCAAGAGTCAGGCTTTACCACATAGTTTTTGGCTTGAGGCTATCATGTGTGCAACATATGTACTTAACAGGTGTCCCACTAAAGCGCTGTAGTCTATCACTCCATATGAGGCTTGGCATGCTCATTTGTGTGTTTTTGGTTGTTTGGCATATGCATTAGTGCCTGAACAACATTGCAAAAAATTGGATGATAAAGCAGTAAAATGTATTTTTGTTGGGTACAATTCTAAAAGTAAAGGCTATCATCTGTATCATCCATAAACTAAACGCATTCTGGTTAGCCGTGATGTTGTTTTTGTGGAAGATGCTATTCAGCCATTGCTTTCATGTACTAAGGAGACATCTGTTAGCTCCAAAGACATGTATGATACTTTGATGCCTCTTTTTACAGGTGGACACTCTATTGCTGGTCCTAATGAGGCAACTTCTTAGCCTTTGCAGGTTTCATGTGATGATGCAGATCATTCCATTTCTGATGCAGATTTACATGATGCACTAGTTGATGAGAGAGCTGATATTGACCAGGAAAAAACTATGCCAAAATGGATGGTGTAGACTTTGCGTGACAGCAAATTAGATGCACCGCTATCATATCGTACTCGTTCAGGCTCTCATAGTGCCTCTTTTGCATCAGGTTTCTATGCTATGGCTGCATCTAGTCTCTGTGATGAGAGTGAGCATGTTTCGTTTGATGAAGCACAAAATTCAAAAAATTGGATGGCTACTATGCAATCTGAATATGACGCTATAATGAAGAATGGTACTTGGTCTTTATGTGCCTCCTGGCAAGAAGAACATTGGCACTAAGTGGGTATACAAGCTGAAGCATAAACCGGATGATACAGTTGACAGGTATAAGGCTAGGCTTGTTGCAAAGGGTTATGCACAGGAAAGAGGCTTTGATTTTGATGAGACCTTTGCACCTACATGCCATATGACTACTGTTCGGAGCATCTGTGCACTTGCAACTCATCATGGTTGGAATGCACATCAGTTGGAAATTAAAACAACATTTCTGAATGCTGACTTGCATGAAGAAGTGTATGTTTTTCAGCCCCGTGGCTTTGTGCAGAAAGGGCATGAAAACCAGGTGTGCAACTTAAAGAAGGCATTATATGGTTTAAAGCAAGCACCACGTGCTTGGTATGAGAAGATACATGCCTATCTGATTGCACATGGTTTTGAGAACAATCCAACTGAAAGCACCTTATATGTTAAGCATGCTAATGATGTGCTTCTGATCATTGTTGTATATGTTGATGATATTCTGCTCACTGGTCCTCATGAGAGGCATATTGCTGATTTTAAGGCTGATTTACATGCCTCATTTGAGATGTCTGATTTGGGGCATTTGCATCATTATAAGGGCATTTAGTTTATGCACGTTGATGGTGGAAATGGCTTTGTGTCAAATGAAATATATTGGCACATTATTGTAGTGTTTTGGCCTTGAAGATTGTAAGCCTATTGCCACTCCTATGGAGACAGTTTTACGATTGAGTCTTCATGATGCTAGAGATGCATTTGATGCTGTTCTCTATCAGCAGGCTGTTGGATGTCTGATTTACTTATGCATTACTCAGCCAGATATTCAGTTTGCTATCTCACAGATGAGCAGGTTTATGTATTGCCCAAGAGTCAAGTATTGGTAAGCAGTTAAGCACATCTTTCGCTATTTGAGTGGTACTCGGCTACTTGGGTTGTTTTATCCCACGGCGGGATCACTATCGCCAGATTTGCATGCTTTTTTTGACTCTGATTGGGCTGGTTGCTATGACACTCGTGTGCCCACTAGTGGCTTTTGCTTCATGCTTGGTAGCTCATGTATATCTTGGTTGAGCAAGAAGCAGCCTACTGTGGCCACTTCCAGTTTTGAGGCTGAGTATAGGGTAGCTTTCACAGCTATTATTGAGTGTGTGTGGCTCAGACACCTAATGGTTGATTTGGGTGTTGGTCAGTCTTCTGCCACCACCATCTTCACTGACAGTCAGAGCGCATTGGCAATTGCGAGGAACCTTGTGTTCCATGCTCACACTAAGCACATTGAGGTGCATTATCACTATGTCAGGGAGAGGTTCTCTGTTGGGGAGATCAACTTGGCATATGTGCCCACGCAGGAGAACATTGCAGACCTTTTCACGAAGGCTCTGCCTAGGGAGAAGTTTGAAGCTTTCCACAAAGCTTTGGGCTTACTTCCTTTTGTGGAGTGATTTCCACATTGCTTGGCAATTCCTTATACATGAGTGCCAACTCCTTGTTCATCGCATCACTCCCAGGGGGGATTTGTTGATATATTTAGGTCGTGATGTGTGTGAACACACTAGGACCGTCGGGGCACTTTTTCCCCTCTTTAGGAGGTTTTTTTCCCCCCCGCTTGTATATACACCTATTGCCCTAATGAGCTACATATCTTTGTACATTCTCTAGTAATACATTCAGTATTGTGTGTTGTGGTCCAAGCTTCTTCTTCTTCCTTGTGCTGTTCGCGTGCTTCCGTAGACATCTAACTCCAACAATGATGTGCGTGAACACACTAGGACTGCTGGGGCACTTTTTTCCCTCTTTAGGAGGTTTTTCCCTTGGCTTGTATATATGCCTATAACCCTAATAGTTCACTTATTTTTTGTACATTCTCTTGGTAATACATTCAATATTGTGTGTTAAGCTCCAAGCTTCTTCTTCTTCTTTGTGTCATTCATGTGCTTCCATAGACCTCAAACTCCAACAATTGGTATCAGAGAAGGTCCTCGCTTCATGTATGGCATCATCAACACCCCTTCAGTCATAGTCTCATAATTGCACAAAAATTGGTGAGCATACTAAGGGTAAAATCACGATCTGAGCTTGTTTTGGCCTTCAAACACATTATCACAACACCTGTGCAACCAATTTCAACTTTTTGTGCCAAACATATATATAGGTTTTGGTTCACCAGTGTAAGTGCCTCGAAGTCTATTGCAGGTTTAGAAGAAGTTGATAGGGTAAATCTGTTCAACTTTTTGAGATACAATCATTTTTTTGCATCAAGTTATTTTATACAGTGGCCACGACTGAAATCACTAGTATATTATATATGTTGGTTGTTGAGGATAAGTTGGATGGTACCAATTACCCATTATGGGCAGATATGATGCATCATGTGTTGGTTGCAAAAGGATTGTGGAATATTGTGTAGCCTGTTGAAAAACATCCTACTACAACTCCAAATACATTTACTAAATGTGATGCAGATGGCGTTGAAGATGGTGATCTTCAAGTTCTTGTTTGTGCTGCTGTTCTTGGTGCACCTACTACAAAGAAACTTCATCGAGATGGTAGAGATGCCCGGGCACACACATTGATAGCCTTGCCTATCAAACATGCCATTATTCCTCACATTCACTCCTGCAAAACAACAAAGGATGCTTGGGATACACTTACCACTTTATACTAGGAAAGGAATGAGGCTCGTGCTTCTTACCTCTGAAAATAGTTGGGGAGTGAGCACATGTATGAAGGAGATTCCTTGGATAGGTTTTTAACAAAGATCAAAGATTTGGAGCAGCTGATTTTTGCTGATGAATTCTTGCTAGACAGTTCACTTGTGAAGACTGTTCTGAATAGTCTTCCAGATTCATATTAGAGTTTTGCTTATACTCTTCGATTAATCATGAACGGAAATCCAAATGCCTTAAAATTTGAGGAGTTACTCTTTGTTCTATTGAAGGAAGATCACTCTATGCAGAACACATCCATTATGTGTGTTGTAGATCAAGCTTTCTTGGATAGTCAAAAGGGAAAAGGTAAATGGAGCTCATCTACTAGTAAGCAGAAATATGCTAATTATGCAAAATCAAAGAAGGATGACAAAGCCGAGAAGAAAACAGAAAAGCAGAAATTGTTTTGCAAATACTGTAAAGGAAATGATCATGTCATATAGAGTTGTCCAAAATTGGCTGCAAAAGCGACAAAGAAAAAAGAGGTTGGAATGGTTGTTGTGGAAGCCTCTACACCCAAAATAGAGTATGCTAATCTTGTACAGAATGAAGAATGGGAATTTACTATGGTTTTTAGTTATGGCCCATCTTCTCATGAATAGTGTATGTCTACAGTAGACTCAGATGTTTGGTATCTTGATATTGGGGCAACCAAACATATTATCTCATAGCACAGGTTCTTCACTTCACTTGAGCATGTCCCTACAAGGAATACTATCACATGTGCCAAAAACTCCTCTTATCCTATCATGGGAGCTGATAAGAGCATTCTGACTACTATTGATGGTAGTTCTTTTACATTATCAGATGCCTTATTTGTGTCAGGGATCAAGAAAAAACTGTTATCAGTTTCAGCATTAGCCAAGATTGGCTTGGTTGTGAAATTTGTTTATGATAGATGTACAGTTCATGGTCTATCAAATGGTGAAATCATTATTGCTTCTACCATTTTATGTTGTGGGTTGTAGAAGCTCATAAATTATGCAAAATCTCTCAATGATTCAGCATGTACAGTTCAAGTCTCTCAGGCTATGCGAGATGCAAAGCTTTGGCATTCATGCTTTGGTCATTTGAATTTTACTAGTTTGCTATGCTTGTAGAAATCTGCAATGGTGTCCTCTCTGCCCAAACTTGAGGCACCTAGTAGATAAGTCTGTGAAGGCTATATTTTAGACAAAATGCAGCATTCCTCCTTCCGAAAAGATGGTTCACTATGAGCAACTAAAAAACTGCAGCTTGCTCACAATGATCTTTGTGGTCCTATGTAGACACCTTCTTTTGGGAACTACCTTTACTTCATGACTTTCATTGAGGATTTTTCGAGGCATGCATGGGTATATCCATTGAAAGCAAAGTTTCTAGTATTTTAGTGCTTCAAATAGTTGCTGGTTTTGGTTGAAAATCTATGAGCATGTGAAATGGGCACCCTCCATTCCGATCAAGGGGGGAATATATGTCTTCTGATTTTAATGCATTTCTAGTTGAACATGGGATAAAACATCAGTGTACAATGCCATATATACCTCAACAAAATGGAGTTGGTGAAAGAAAGAACATGTCACTCATGGAGATGGTGAGGTGTATGTTCAAGAGTCAGGCTTTCACATATAGTTTGTGGCTTGAGGCTGTTATGTGTGCAACATATGTACTTAACAAGTGTCCCACTAAAGCATTGCAGTCTATCACTCCATATGAGGTTTGGCATGGTTGCAAGCCATCTGTCGCTCATCTGCATGTCTTTGGTAATTCGGCATATGCATTAATGCCTGGACAACAATGTAGGAAATTGGATGATAAAGCAGTGAAACGTATTCTTATTGGGTATAGTTTTGAAAGCAAAGTCTATCCTCTATATCATCCATAGACTAAATGTATTTTGGTTAGCCATGATGTTGTTTTTGTGGAAGATGCAATTCAACAATTACTTTCATGTACGAATGAGGCATCAATTGGCTCTAGAGATGTGTGTGACACTTTGTTGCCTCTTTGTATGGGTGGATAGTCTAGTGCTAGTCCAAATGAGGCAATTTCTCAGCCTTTATAGGTTTCATGTGATGATGCAGATCATTCCATTTTTTATGCAAGTTTACATGATGCACTTGTTGATGAGAGGACTAATATAGAGGAAGCAAAAACTATGCCAAAATGGTTGGTATAAACTTTGCAAGATAGCAAATTAGATGCACCTATGTTGTATCATACTCGTTTAGGCTTGCATAGTTCTTCTTTTGCATCAGATATGCTATGGATGCCTCTAGTCTTTGTGATGAGAATGAACCTATTTTGTTTGATGAAGCACAAAAATAAGAAATTTGGATGGCTGCTATGCAATAAGAATATGATGCTATTATGAAGAATGGTACATGGGCCTTATGTGACTTACCTCCTAGCAAGAAGGCCATTGGCACTAATTGGGTATACAAGCTGAAGCATAAGCCTAATGGAATAGTTGATAGGTATGAGGTTAGGTTTGTTGCAAAGGCTATGCTCAAGAAAGAGGCATTGATTTTTATGAGACCTTTGCTCCCACATGCTGAATGACTACTGTTCATAGCATCTGTGCACTTGCATCTCATCATGAATGAAATCTACATCAGTTGGACATTAAAACTACATTTTTGAATGGTGAATTACATGAAGAAGTGTACGTTTTTCAACCCCGTGGATTTGTGTAGAAAGGGCATGAAAACAAAGTGTGCAAGTTGAAAATGGCATTATATGGTTTGAAGCAAGCACCACCTGCTTGGTATGAAAAGATACATGCCTACTTGATTGCACTTGGTTTTGAGAATAGTCCAACTGAGAGCACCTTATATGATAAGCGTGCAAATGATGTTCTTCTGATCATTGTTGTCTATGTTGATGACATGCTTCTCACTGGTCCTAATGAGAAGCATATTGCTGATTTTAAGGCTAATTTGCATGCCTCATTTGAGATGTCAGATTTGGGGCATTTGCATCATTATTTGGGCACTGAGTTTATGCAAGTTTATGGCAGAATAGATTTGTTTCAAACAAAATATATTGACACATCATTACAACGTTTTGACCTTGAAGACTTCAAAACTATTGCCACTCCTATGGAAACAGGTTTACAATTGAGTCTCCATGATGTTGGAGATGCATTTGATGTTGTTCTCTATCAGTAGGCTATTGGATGCATGATTTACTTATGCATTACTTGGCCTGATATTCAGTTTACTATCTCACATATGAGCAGGTTTATGCATTGCCCATGTGGCAAGCACTGGCAGGGGGTTACACACATCTTTTGCTACTTGAGTGATATCGAGCGGATTGTTTCATCCCAAGGGGGGATCACTACTGCTAGATTTACATGCTTTTTCTGACTCAAATTATGCTAGTTGCTATGACACTCGTGTGTCCATCAATGGTTTTTGCTTCATGTTTGGTAGCTCATGCATATCTTGGTTGAGCAAGAAGCAGCCTACTATGGCCACTTCTAGTTGTGAGGCTTAGTGTAGTGAAAATTTCACAACAATTGTTAAGTGTGTGTGGCTTAGATGGCTTATGGTTGATTTTGGGTGTTGGTCAGTCTTCTGCCACCACCATCTTCACTGATGGCCAGAGTGCATTGGTAGTTGCGAGGAACCCTGTGCTCCATGCTTGCACTAAGCACATTGAGGTGCACTATCATTATGTTAGGGAGAGGTTCTCTGCTAGAGATCAGTTTGGCATATGTGCCCACACAGGAGAACATTACATACCTTTTCACAAAGGCTCTACCTAGGGAGAAGTTTGAAGCTTTTTGCAAAGCTTTGGGCTAAGTTCCTTTTGTGGATTGATTCCACATAACTTGACACTTCCTTATACATGAGTGCTAGCTCCTTGTTCACTGCATCACTCCCAGGGGGGATTTGTGTATATATTGCGGTAGTGATATGTGTGAACACACTAGGACCATTGGGGCACTTTTTTTCCCTCTTTAGGAGGTTTTTTCCTCTCGAGTTGTATATATGCATATAACCCATTGTGGGTCACTTATCTTTTGTACATTCTTTTGGTGGTACATTCAATATTGTGTGTTGTGCTCCAAGCTTCTTCTTCTTTCTTGTGTTATCTATGTGCTTCTGCACACCTCAAACTCCAAAAAATATTGGTACTGATTCTATTACCTGCATGTTTGTTGGTATGGTAGTTTTTTTTTTATAAAAGGAAGTTCGGCCTTGGCCTATTCTCCCGGAATTTAATTAAAATAAAGAAGAAAAGTTACACGTGAATGGGACTAGTGCCCATGGGACCCCCCAAATCCCACAAAGTAGGGGACAAGTTTGGTAAGCTAGAGAGCATCACAAATGAGGCGTACAAAACTATCATCTCCCTCATCCGGGACCCATTTGGGTTTCAACTTGTTATCTACGAGGAGATAAATACAGTGGTGCCTAAATGGTGGAGATCTCTTATCTCGGGTGGAGTGTTGGAACCTCCAAATGGCTAAGCGGCTATGGAACAAGGGGTTCAAATAGTGGAAACAACTCTAGAAACAAGAGACCAGCCAGTGGATCAAGTTTGAAGACTTAGACCCGAGACTTAGAATTTCCCTCCAAGAATGGACTCTTCTTCAAAACAGGTGTTTAGCGTGGGACCACTCAACTACCCGCTTTCTCTGCGGACAGGATCTTCCTTGCCTAGAGGGCCTCAAATGGTGCAATGGTAAGAAACTATCCAGAACTCCCAACTTCAAAGAAAACTTAGATGGTCATCACACTCTTAACAAGGTGTGGTGCCTATCTTGGACCAAACTTCGATGGGAACTTAAGTTCATGTCTTTTTGGCACCCCTTATTGAGATCAAGAAGTCCGTTCTCATGTGGCAAATCTTGCATAAGGGTATCTGGTACAATGCAAGGGCCAACAAAATTTGTTGGTTCATGCATTTCATCTCTATGGGGTAGTAGTACAAGCTTGGAGCTATGGTATTCTGGTTTTGCATAGGGAAAACATTGACCATGTGATCATTGCCACATGTATAACATTGTTTGATAGCTATGACCTTTGGATTTTGTTCATTCTATAGGTTTGCTCCTAGCTTCCGTGCAACTAACTCAACTAATTCCTCTACTGACGATGAGGGCTTCAAAGTGCCATTAGCTAAGCATTCTAATCCTTTATGAAGTTTATAGAATTCTAGCTCCTCGTCTAAGTTGTCTTCTATGTCTATGCACATTCTCACACACTGGTCTAGGGCATTTGGCTCTTTCAAATACATGTAGGATCGTAACTTTCCACTCAAGAGACCATCTAAAAACAATGACACCTGCTTAGCCCATGTAGGTAGCTCTAGGATTGGGAATCTTTCTATGTATTTCTTGAACCGATGCCTTCTAACCTCATTGTCTCTTGGGATGTCTATTTGAAACTATGGATAAAGGAAGAGGTATTGTGCCCAATTCGACTTTTTGAGAAATCAATGATGAAGGCTTCCATCAATTGCATAATATCTCTATAATGACTTCATTGTAAGGGTTGAAATCATGCTAAGGCTGCGCTCTTTATGATTAGCCCAAAAGCCTCGTATTGAGTACTAAACAAGTCTTCTACTTGTGTCTCAACACTTTCTTAAATTCGGCCACATGATCATAAGGATCTCTTGTGCCATCAAAGTAGTTCTTCATAGTATTAACTACCTCCAAGGTCTCAACATTCTCGGTAGAGGGAAATCATCATCATCATCTCAGTGTGACCTATGCCCTCTAATCCTTTCTCTTTCTCGCCTACTTGTATCTTGTTCTGACTTGTCTCTCCCTAGATTGTGCATGGAACTTACTTTTGGAGTTTCTCTTGTTTTCTCTCTATGAAATCCTAAGGATTTAGCTTGATGTGCACTAGCCAAAGGCTTATGTAGGGAGAAGACCTTTTGGCCTTGCCTATATGAGTGTGTTTACTATATTTAGAGACTCAATACATTCGTTTCGAATCATGACTCATTTAGGTGGGTTTCCCTAGAACATCTAGGTCATTGGATCTATATACTAAGTACTCTTGCTTAGTATCAAGCTTGTCTAACTTGAACTTCCAAAAAGCCTCTTCAGTAGCCATGTTTGCATAAAGCTCTAGGTGTCATTGTCTTGAGGTATCTTTGTAGTGGTTATGATTCTTGTTAGTATTGATTTTTTCTGAAGAGTGGATGGAGTCTCCTTCGGATCATCCTCTTATGAATCTCATACTTCTGACTCTGGGAGAATGTTCCCAAAGTCGTCAATTCTCTTAGGGTGGCTAGTAACCACGTACATACTTCCCTGCTTGTTTATGTATGAGCCATTCTCAAACTTGACTACAGGATGGTCTAGGCTCTATCACGATAGATGGTTGTTCTATCTTGATAGATGGGGTATCCGTTAGGGTCGATCTATTGTTATGGATGGTCGGTCTATCGTGATAGAGGTGATGTGTTGTTACAGATAATGTATGTCACTATAGATAGGGCCTATCACCTATCATGAGTTTGGCATGTTGTAACAAAGCCAAAAACTCAAAGATTTTGAAAAGCATATAATACTGGGCTGGGGAGGCCTATATCATCGTACACATGCATTTGCAAAATTCTAGCTTTTTCTATTTATCAAGGTAGAATGAATCCATTGGTGCGAAGTTGAAAAAAACACAAAATGTACTTGTGTGTAGTCTTGGACATGAAGATGGAGCTGAAAGCTACACAAGTTCACTAAAAACAAGCAGAAAAACAACATATGCAAGATTGATCTCTCCTTCTCATGAATGCAAATGAGGGAAGTGAGTGGGGATAGGGAGATATGGTAAAAGCTTCTTTTTTTGTGAAGATGATGATGCATGGGTATGGTGATGGAAGGGTGGATATGAAGATTATGCTAAAATTGGGTGAAAATAGTGAAAAAATCAACAATTTTTACCTTCGAACATCAATCCTTCAACACTCTTATCATCACATGTTTGTCCTCAAGCAGGATCTCGATAATGGCACCAAATTTGGTGTCGCTCTAGACTAGGATGACCAATATGTCAAGAATCTTCACCTCTTTAATTGTCAATCAATGGAGATGGGAGGATGATATGATGATCATGAACGAGTAATGTACATGTAAGTAATGGTGAGAAGCAAGAAGAATGCACACACACACACAAGGTAGAGATAAGAAGGAGGAGAGGTAGGACATTAGATACTCTATTAGAATAGATATGAAAAATACACAAGCTTGCTTCTCCAAATGTACAACCTCAAAAATGAGATCTCTAGCTCTTTTTATAGTTATCTACTAGCATTGACTAGTTTCAAACCTAGTGTTTGACATAGTTAAAAAATAGGTTCTAGGTCAGTTGATTTTGAAGTATCTAATGGGCTCCAAAAATTATGAAATTCGGGGGGTTAAACTCTACCTAAGCTCCTCAAGCTTGAGGACTCCTTGTCTTGCAAAAATGGAGCATTAAAGTAAATATGATACAAAGGTAGTGATAAAAATCACTCTTGAGCATTTATGGGCATCTTTGAGCATTAATTATTTGACACTTTGGAAAATATGTGGTTTAATATCACTTGTCCTTGCATACACTTCTCTTTACATTCCCCCTCTTCTTTTGTGCTTGCTATTTCCTCCTCCTCGAGCTGGACCTTATTCTTGGATGCCACCAACAATCATAGAAAGAACACTTGTTTGTTTTCACTAAACAACCTATGTCTTGTATATGGCATGATTGTTTGGGCCACATATATCATAGTGGAATGGAAAATCTTTCTCATTATAGCTACTTGCCTGTGTTATTTTTCTTTGATTTTTCAATTTTGTGAGCATTATCAATATGGAAACAAAAATATGAACGTTCATAAAACACACATTGACTCTTCATTTCAAGCATTACATCTTGTTCATGTGGTCCTATGCCCACTAGGTCACTAGATGGCACTATTACTTTGTCACTTTTATTATGATACTAGAAGAGTCCGAGTGTCTAAGGATGAGGTATTAGCTACTTTTAGAAAATGGCTTGCCTCAGTAGAGACTGAGAAGGGAACTAAGCTTAAGCCTTTACATCCAGATAATGGTGGTGAGTATGCTTCACATGAATTCAAACATTTTTATCAGTGTAGAGGAATACATAGCGAGCTTACTACTTCTTTCACCCTAGTACAAATTGGTGTAGCTAAGAGGATGAATAGAACTATTAGGATAGAGGTGTTCCTATGTTGCATCATCCAAACCTTTCACAAGTCTTTTGGGGAGTAGTGTTGATTGTAGTTCATCTGATTAACCTTTCACCTAATACTATTAAAGGTTTGAAAATGGCACAAGAGTTATGGGTAGGTATCCACCACATTATGATCACCTTAGAGTATGTGGTTGTGAGGTTTATGTTCATGTTCCAGAGAATTTAAGAAAAAATTTGGACCAAAAATCTAGAGAATGCATTTTTCTTGAATATTGAAGAGATAGGCAGTTTGGATATTGTTTATGGATCTTGAAACATGTTCAATGATCAGAAGTGGTGATGTTATTTTGAATGAAAAAGAAGATTCATAAACAACACATTAGTGAGGTTGAAGTGAGAAGAGTCATATTTGAGGATGTTCTTCCTCTTGGTTGTATGCGTAAGAATCTGATAGAAAAGGTTGTTCATAAAAATGTTCAATAAGAGTCTTCTAGTTCTCATGATCAACAACCATTGAGATGATCTTCACCTGTCTCATATCCACCTGATATATTTGTTCTAGGATTGGATTTTTTCATGTTGATAGATGATCATGACCCTTCTTGTTATAAAGAAGCTATGCAAATAGATGATCCTCTCAAGTGGGAGTGTGTCACGAAGAGTGAAATCAATTCTATTCATAAGAATGGTACTTGGGAACTAGTACCTTTACTGTTGATATATTTAGGTAGTGATGTGTGTGAACACACTACAATTGCCGGGCCACTTTTGTCCCTCTTTAGGAGGTTTCTTCCCCTCACTTGTATATATGCCTATAACCCTAATGGGTCATTTATCTTTGTACATTCTCTCGGTAATAGATTCAATATTGTGTGTTGTGCTCCAAGCTTCTTCTTCTTCCTTGTGCTTTTCACATGCTTCCGTAGACCTCAAACTCCAACAATTGGTTATAGAGCATGTCATTGCGAACATTTTGAAGTATAGAAATGTGATCCTGGGCAATGGAATCAGTCATAGAAATATCAATTTGAGTGAATGATTGTTATGAGTTATGGAATGTGTTGAACAAGGAATTGTTGGAGTGTTAATTTATTAATGTATTAATGTGTTTTGTGTTTTCAATATAGCAGCTAAAGGTTTGTGAGGGCGTGAAAGGACGGATATCAATAATCCGATCTATTTTTAGAATTCTATTTTTAGATACAGTTCTATTTTTAGAAAGAAATAATTCTATTTTTAGAAATAGTTCTATTTTAGAAATAGTCTATTTTTAGAACTAATTCTATTTTTAGAAGTCCTATTTTTAGAAGCAGTTCTATTTTCTAAAAAGTTAGTAAAAGTAGTGGTCAGGATAAGAATCGTTGTAGACCGTAATTTCTCATATTAAAAGCAAAGGCTTTCTGCAAAAGTTACCAAATTTTACTTTCATGCATGCTTTTTGAGCCACTCCATGTAACCACTATTTCGACATAATAAAAAATTCTTATAAATACAGGCACTCTGTGGACTGTCGAAACAGAGTGCATGGGGGGAGATTGCACCCAATACTGCATTCTGTCTTGTCTCCTAGCATGTCTATCTTTCTATGTCTTTTCTACATCCATAACCTCTGTGTGCGTGTGAGCAAGATCTTGATAACAATGACATGGGAATGGGAAGTTCTTTACCATTATTTGGAAAGAGGCACTACTAGTAGTTATATGTGTTGTGTTATTGTAAGAAAATTGTAGTATTGGTAATTTCTCATCCTAGTTAGTTGGCTTATCTAGTGAATAACAATGCAATTGATCAATAGTATTTCTATTTGTGGCTTCACTTTGCCCATTACTTTTAGGATGAAATGCAAAATTGAAATCCATGTTTGAATCAAAATTTTGAAATAATGTAAGCCAAAAATGATTGCAAAAATGAACATCATAATATGACAACATAACTATTGGGAAACCATGATGTGCAAACAAGGTCTTTTTATAGGGAATGAAATATGCATGTTTGCTAAACCTATCAACAATTGTCCAAATCATGTCATTATGAGATGAATTCATAGGAAGAACAATCATGAAATCCATAGAATTTGTTTCCATGATGCATTGGAAATAGTTAGGGGCATTAAAAATCCAAATGCTTGACCATGATGATGATCAATATGTTGACACACAATGCATTAGGAAACATAATGGGCACTATTTTTTTTCAATATTTAGACAAAACAAGAAATATTTATAAGCAAAAATTGTGCTTTCTATGTCCCTATGTCCTATATAAGTTGGTTCATGCATCTCTTTCATAAAAAAATCAATGAAAGCCTAAGTGATGCATAATTTGTGTTGAAAATACAAAAAACCATTATAAAAAGTATAATGATCATCAATCAAAGATGCAAAATTATTGAAAGCATTCCATGCACATGAAAAATATAGATGTGGAGCACAAGTGGAGTTATGTCATGAAATGAATGAATATGAATGCCATAAATATCATGGGAAAAAATAGAATTCGAAATGACCAAGAGCATTTGCTACAATATTATCTTTCCTAGGTTGATATTGAATCATAGGCTGAAAAAATTGAATAAAAGAATACCATTTAATATTTCTATCATAAATCAATGGTCGATGTAATAAATTTTTAAAGCATGTACAATAGCTAAAAGTTCCTTATCATACATACTATAATTCCTTTTAGGAGGTTCAAGTTTCTTACTTTCAGATGCAATGGGATGATTATTTTGCATTAAAATTGCACCTATACCTAAGCCACCAACATCTGTAACTACATGAAAAGTTTGCGAAATCAAGTAACTGCCAAATAGATGCATGTGAAAGTGCATGTTTTATTTTTTCAAACGATTGTTTCAAGAAAAGTAAGTACATCATAAAATCATTGAGGTACATGCCAGTCTACAATTACTTTGATTTTCTTTGGATCTACATGTACTACTTGACTAGAAATGATATGCCCTAAATACTCTAATTTACTTTGGAAAAAGTAAAATTTTTCAAGATTTTCATAAAGTGTATTCTTACATAACAAACTAAAAACTATTTCTAAATGCTTCGCTCAATTTCATTCTTACTATACACAAGTATATTGTCAAAGAAAACAAGAACAAAAGCTTGATAATTTGAGAAAATATTATGCATCATGTGTGCAAATGTAACAGGAGCATTTGTAAGTCCGAAAGGGATTACCATAAATTCATGATTGTAGGCTTGAGTCCTAAAAGAAGTCTTGTAAATATCATTATATATCATATGTATCTAATGATATCTAGATTTATGTCAATCTTGCTAAAAATATAGGCTCCACGAAGTTTATTTAGCAAGTCATCTATCCAAGGAATAGGGTATTGATTCTTAATTTGGATTTTATTGAGGGTTCTATACTTCATTCACATTTTATAAGTTTTATTCTTTTTCTCAACTAAGAAAATAGGTGCTCCAAATGGGGAAGAACTAGGCCTTATAGGTCCTTTTTGAAGTAAATCATTAACTTGGTTTTCTATTTCTTTTTTTTTTTTGAAAAGGGCCATGCCTATAAGGTGATTCATGGGGAGGAAAAGTACCAAGAATTATATCTATGATATGGTCAAAGGTGGAAGAACTTGGAGAAGCTTGTAGGAGGTCGAAAGGTGAGCTGCGAAGCGACAAAGTTCGGTCCAACCAACCAACAAAAGAGTAGCCTTGAGCTTATGGAGACTCAAATAGACCTTATAGCATGTGATAAGTGCAATAAAATCCATTATGTGCTTTGAAGCATCAAGGAGAAAGGCCAATACAAAATAGATAGGTTTGCACATTGACTTGCTCAAAAAACTTACTATCTTTGGATGAAACAACCAACTTCAAATGCTCATAGCAACCAGCATGATTACAATTAGAAAAATCCTTTTGCAAGAATGATACACATAGGGTTGAGTGTATATAATGCAAAAGAGTACAAGAAATAAGCAAAATATTCTTTTGAAATGAACTTGACACTCAATAGTGGTACCTCCTATTTTTCAGGGCTACACAAAGATAAAAAAACTGAATTTTCTCCAAATCTAATGAAACAGATGCTTTAAAAATTGTATACATATATTAAACAGTAATACCTTTCGAATGAATGCTAAGTCATCCAATTTGGAGCTTTGTAAAGAGAGCAGCAACCTATGGAAGTTTACTGTTGTTGAAGAAGATGATGTAGAGAAATGAAGGAGCAAGACAATGATGGCCACAAGTGTATGTATATTGCTTCCCTGTAATGTACACATGATTTGAAGAATTTATACAAAATCTTGAAGTGCTCCATAACTTCTACAAGTGGATTTTGAATTCAAATGAAGGCGAGATTAGTTGTTGAAGATAATCAATTCACTTTCTTATAATCTAGGAAAAGTGAAGATGTAATTTGACCTACTTTTAGGTGATTGATTGATTCATCGATTGCCAAGCGCAATCACATAGAATTCATGGAATTTGAGCTCTCTTTTTCTCCTTTTACATGTGTAAAGCTCTAGGCTTTTACAATTGTAAAAGATCCATAAAAAAGCTTTCAAAAAAATACAATAAATGAGCATAAGTAAAAGAACTCTCTAACATATATTTTTTGACATAATCCAAATGATAGCTTTTTGATGTAGATCAAATCCACCTCAAGCATAGTGTAAGCTTGATGTTCCAACAGATCCCCCTCAAGCTAAAGTATGCTTGAGTCTTCATTCTCTAATAGGTTGAATACCTATGATTGATTTAAATCTGCAAAGCTTTATTCCATCAAGTGCCGTCATCATCATATCTGCTACTTGCTTTTCAATTGGAACAAAAGAAATATCAATCTCCTTTGACATGAGCTTCTCCCTGATGAAGTGGTAATGAACCTCTATGTGTTTGGTTCTTGCATGGAAAATAGGGTTTGCTACTAGATGAATGGAACTTACATTATCTCCAAATATGTGAGGTTTGGAACTCACAAGTCCCAAATCTGTATACAATGCTTTTAACCACATTGCCTCTTGAGTTCTTATGGTCAATCCTCTATACTCTGCTTTAGTTGAGGATAAAGGAACTGTTGGTTGCTTCTTGGAACTCCATGACACTAGCTTTGAACCTACAAATGCTAAGTAACTAGATGTACCTCTTCTATCATCCTTAGCTCCTACCCAATATGCATCCGAATAGATTTTGATATCCAAATCTGAAGAATAAGGATAGAATATACCTTTATTGATTATACCTTTGAGAAACTTAAGTACTCTCTTAGTTGCATCCATGTGTGGTCTTCTTGGCAAGTGCATGAATTGGCTTAGCACTCCTACACTATATGAGATGTCTTCCCTTGTATGAGTATCATATATCAAGCTACATACCAAGCTTCAATATTCATCAATGTCTTCAATTTTCTCACCTTCATAAACACTACGTTTATGATTCATCTCCGAACGTGTATGTGCAGGTTTAGTGTTCTCCATTTTTAACTTAAGAAGTAGGTCCTTGTTGCTCTAGGACAATGGCAAGTACCAACGTGAGGAGATCCACCTCATAATTGTCAATCCGGGAAGATGTGCAGAAGGTATGACAACCATGAGCAAATGATTGTACAAGTGTTTGAGTGAAAAGCACACAAGCATGCACACACATACACACACATGCAGACATGGAAAGACAAAGAGTGGAACAATGGAATTCTCTATTAGCAAGCTCAAAGAAAGCATATGACACTCAAGAATCAGTTCAATCCCCAACTAGATAATCCCGAAAATGAGCTCTCTAGCTCTTTTTATAGTTTTTTGATCAAAAATGAACTAGGCCAGGCCTAGTGTCTGGCCTGGTTAAAAATTAGGTTCTAGGGCTTATTTGAGGGCCCAAACGTAGTCTAAAAATTATGAAAGTCGGTATGTAGGTACTTCTAATACTCCTCAAGCTCAAGGACACCTCAGCTTGAACAAAATGGAGTTGCAAAAATGTGAAATGATATTTACAATGGTTTTTAGTGATCAAAATCATTGTTTTTGTAGGAATTCCTTCTGAAAATTTGACATATGCTTCTTGGAGCTCCCAACATGCTCTCTCTTCTTGTGTGTCCACTACTTTGATGTGTTCTCGCACTTTGTGCTTGACCTTGAGTTCCAACACTCCCCCCAATCTTGAGTATGTCATCCTTGATAGACCCTTGTTGTAGTGGGTGTTCCATGTAGTACTTTGAGAGGTAGTGTTCATCATGTATCTACAAGAGTAGTTTGCCTTCCAATGTAGTAGGGTGGGCTATCCTATTCATCATTTTGTCACTGCTAGCCTTTGCAAGTTTGATTCCTTTTGTATGTACCTCTTTCTTGGATTTGCACATGACACTATATTAGTGAATTCCAACAATTGAATAATGCTCAAAAGAGGTTGTCAATGTTGATTTTGAGCAGCTATCAGCTATGAATTGCTTCCCTGGCAATGGTGCCAAATTTGGTGTCGCTCTAGCACAATGGCAAGTAACAACGTGAGGAGATCCACCTCATAATTGTCAATCTAGGAAGACATGAGGAAGGTATGATGACATTGAGCAAGTGATAGTACAAGTGTGTGAGTGAGAAGCACACAGGCATGCACACACATAGACACACATGCACACACAAGAAGATAAAGAGTGGAACAATGGAATCCTCTATTAGCAAGCTCAAAGAAAGCATAAAACACTCAAGAATCAGTTCAATCTCCAACTAGCTAACCCCAAAAATGAGCTCTCTAGCTCTTTTTATAGTTTTTTGACCAAAAATGAACTAGGCTAGACCTAGTGTCTGGCCTAGTTAAAAATTAGGTTCTAGGCATTATTTGAGGGCTCAAATGGAGTCTAAAAATTGTGAAAATCGGTATGTAGGTACTCCTAATACTCATTAAGCTCAAGGACTCCTCGGCTTGAACAAAATGGAGTTGCAAATATATGAAATGATATTTATAATGGTTTTTAGTGATCAAAATCATTGTTTTTTTAGGGATTTCTTCTAAAAATTTGACATATGCTTCTTGGAGCTCCTATATGCTCCCTCTTCTTATGTGTCCACTACTTTGAAGTGTTCATGCACTTTGTGCTTGACCTTGAGTGCCAACAATCCCCCCCTCTCGAGTCTATCGTCCTTGATAGATCCTTGTTGTAGTGGGTGTTCCATGTAGTACTTTGAGAGGTAGTGTTCATCATGTATCAACAAGAGTGGTTTGCCTTCAAAATGCAATAGGGTGGGTTCTCCTATTTGTCATTTTGTCACTACTAGCCTTTACAAGTTTGAGTCCTTTTGTATGTACTCCTTTCTTGGATTCTAGCATGACAATTTATTTGTGAATTCCAACAATTGATAAATGCTCAAAAGAGGTTTTCAATGTTGATTTATAGCAGCTGTCAACTGTGAATTGCTTCACAAGTATCGATGTGGTAACCTTGATGTCCTCTATACCTTTCAAACATATGTTTCATAGTTTGCATGCCAAGTACTTGTAACCTATAATGAATGATGGGTAAGTGTGTTAGTGCATGGGTTAAAGAAAATATGTGCCTTGTGCACGGCCTTGTAATATGGCCCTATGCATGTGCACTTGGGGAATGCATTGCAAGAAGTATGGTGCAAAAAATTGGGTCTTGAGCTAAGTGCTCAAGGGTATGCGAAAGAAGAGGTTTCCTAATCTATCCTTATTATATTGTTGCCCAAGGAGAGGATTTTTACCATGGTGAAAGCTTTGTCGATATTCATCACTTCATGTTGTACTCCCACCATGGTGATTGACCATTGGCTTGTCTTTTGTTGTTGTTGATGGATGTCATTGTTGATGGTTCTCTCCTGAGATTCTTCAAGCACATGGTCATGTTCTTCTTCTTCTTGTTCTCTTCTCTCTTTCTATTTGTTCTCTTCTTTTTTTTTTCGTGTCAAAAAACAAGAAGAAAGAGGTTAGTATCAAAAGAATAGTTTACATATGTCAAATGTGTCTCATGTGCATGGGATTCTCAATTGTGTCTATGCACGACCTTGTAATGTGGCCCTATATTAATGCATATTGTGGAAATCCATGACCTGAATGGTGCAAAAGATAGGCTTGTGCAAAGAGCACGTGGTTTTTGCACATTGAGGCTTCCGACGTTACTTGTAGACATTGATGCAATCTTTTTTTGGAGGTATCCATTGGATCTCAAAATGATGTTGATAATTCCTATTTATAGGGATCCATTGTAGAACAGTGTTTGGCCATGTAGAGATCAATTCTGACTTCTTCAGCTTTGGATTGTTTCTTAACTTTTGTATCCCTCATGGTTGGCTCTTTGGTTCTATGGGGGCTACTGATGCTTTTGTCTTCCAAACCCTTACCCTTGTTGCATGTTGTTGTATTACTATCGAAGAGGTGAGTTGATCTTCTTTTGATCTGGTGCTTGATTCTGATCCTTGCCTTTCCTTGGCTTTTTTGTTGAGACTTTTTTCATGAGTGAGAGCCTATGGTTTTGTGTATGTAAGAGTTCCTTGGGTACCCACATGTGTAATCGCCCTTGTTGAGTAGCAACTAATTTCTTAGGCACCCAAATTTGTATGTTATTCTTGTCGGTTTTCATCGATCGCTTTGGTACCCAAATTTGGAGTACACTTTGAGATAGAGATCATCGTTGTTCTGCCACTTGTTGCCTTGGCTTTCATTTTTGCTTCTTGGGTAATGAGTTTGAATGTAATGGTGTGATTGACTGCTCTCCCTTTTGTACCCAGATATGTTTCATGGGTTGATTCATCTTGCTTCACGCTCTCCATTGACCATGAGCATAGACCGTCTACTTTCTCTGTTTCTTTTACTCATTTTTTTTGCTTTTTCTCGATCACTTTTGGAAAAGAAGGGAGTTCCATCACATCCCAGATTCCTATGTGGAGAACATCATCCTTCTGCATCACAGAGTTTTGGAAAAGAACAACATCTTCATCTTCATGTGTACTCTTGGAAGGACCAGGAGTTGGTGCCTTTCCTAATTCCTTGAGTGCTCCATTTGCTAGTTCAACTGTGACATGCTGTTGGTTCACCCAGACCTGAAGAAGTCCACTTGTTAGGTTCACGTTGACTTCATGATCATAGATCCAATCTTGAACCAAGACAAAAGGTTCAGTGAGATCCTCATCTTGGCACACTAGCATTTTGACTATCATTGGGACATCTTGAAGATAGATGGGAAGCTCGACCTCACCCAAACAAGGGGTTTCCACACCTCCCAATCTTATGAGATAGGCTTCTATGGAATTGGTGTTCAATCGGAGGTCTTGGCAATATGAGATTCTAACTGCACTAGTTGCTGCACCTGAGTCAATTAATGCTCTCAGAGTCCTTGCACTCTTTCCTTGTCCTACCTCTATGGTCATAAAGGGACGTCGGACGATTATTTGAGGAATAATTGCACTTGATATTTGGCAGATGGCCATGTGATATCTTGGGGCATCGGGATTGACATCTAGGCCTTGGTGTCTTAATTTATTTTGCCTAATGTGCTCTCTAGCCTCTGCCTGTGCATCTTCTTGAACCCTTAATTCTTCTACTTTTTGCTTCTTAGTGGTATTGAGTCTCATTAGCATATCCTCTATAAGAGGTTCTCAATATAGCTTGAATCGACATCCACTTATATAGCTTGACAAGATGTCACCTTCTAGAGTGGCCAATTGAATCGCACCACTAGTGGAAATTCTATTAATGACCATGGGTCCATGTCCTCATTTTTGTAGTTTACGGGCATGCTACTTTAGTGTATAAACCAACACTAGGTCTCCCTCTTTCAATCCCTTATCCTTGATGTGTGCATCAAAGTATGCCTTTTGTAGTTTCTTTGTAGCATAGATGTCTGCTGCTGCTCGTACCCTAGTCTCACCTAATCGTTCTAGATCAAATATCATGGAGGACAACTCGTGTCCATTCCACTCATGCTCTTGTGCTACTTTTAGAGTCTGGATCAAGAAATCTAATGGTAACACAATATGTTGTCCAAAGACCATATGAAATGGGATGGCATTGAGTACTGTTTTATAGGCAACTCGATAAGCCCAAACAACATGATGAGGTTTTTTATCCCAATTAGAGCATTTATTATTTACCAGTTTTGTCAATATGTTACATAGGATCTTATTTGTGCTCTCAGCTTGTCTGTTAGCTTGTGGATGATAGGGGACATACTTCTTATGTATCACCAAGAATTCTTGGATAAGGTTTTCAATGACTTCGTGGAAGAAGTGCGTACCCCTATCACTTACTAACTCTATTGATAACTTCTATCTAGTGAACACATTCTTGAATAAAAACTTAGCCATCGTTTGAGCATCATTCTTTGTTGTGGCTTTTACTTCTCCCCACTTTGTAAGGTAATCTATGGCTACAATAATGTACTCTGCATGGGAGTTTCTAGTTGGGGTGTTAATAGGATGTATAAAGTCTATTCCCCACTTCGAGAATGCATGCCTCCTCATTGTTGGCCTCAAAGGCATCTCATCTTTTCTTATAGGATATTGTGCATGTTGGCATGTGTCACATATCTTCACATAGGTATGTGCATCCATATGAAGAGTGGGCCACCAAAGTCCTGAGAATAGAATGGTCTTAATTACTTGGTCAGGCCCAAAGTGTCAACGTGCAACACTACTATGTGTAGTTTCCAAGATTTTCAAATAGTCTGATTCATGAATGCACAATCTTAAGTAACCATCCTTGCCTCTTTGGTATAGGTTGTCTCCTACTATGGCATAGTCTTGCACCTCTTGCTCCATGCTTCATTTCCTTGCTAGACTATCCTCGTTGGGTAGTGTTCCCGATCTCATAAATTCTACCAATGGAGCACTCCATTTTGGGATTAACGACACATGATAAAGAGCAGCATGCTCCACTGGGGTTCTCTTCTGGAACCTTGGACAATTCTTAATACATTTTGGTATTTATTTGTCCATGCTAGGCTAGTACACGCCTAAACGTTTCAGATTCTGTAATGTTCGTTGTTTAGAATAGTGATTTCCTAGCAATCCTTCATGGGCTTGTTGCAACCAACTACTACATTCATCCTTCTTGACACAACAAGCTAGTACACCCTTTGTATCCTATTTGAACATACTCCCTTCCAATATTTGATATTTTTATGGTTTTACAATTTCATCTTTGTTCATTTGTACATTCTTATTTGCGGGTCTAAAGGTTAGGATAGGTACCAAATTATTTGCCCATTTAGGAACAACTTCTAAATTGAACAGATAAGTGTGTGGCAGTTCATCAGACACTGCTTGCGGTGGCTCTCCTAGAGTGATGCAAGAAAGGTGATCCGCCTTGAGGTGGGTCCTCCTTTTCCTAACAACCACTTCAAATTCATATTCCATTAGTAAGAGGAACCATCTTACTAAGTGTCCTGTATCGCAAGGTTTATTGACCAAATATAATAAAGCTTGATGATCCGTGAAAAACTTGAACCTTTTTGCTAATAGATAGTGTCTAAACTTCTTCACGGCATATACCATGTGTAAGCCTTCTCTTTCGGTTGTTGTATAGTTTTCTTTAGCCGCATTTAGCTGTCTACTAGCATATGCTATAGGCAAATCTAGATTTCCTTCACATGTGGGTTGTGCTAGCACATATTGTATTGCATAATTGGATGTGTCTACATGGACATGGAATGGTTTATTCTAATCTAGAGTGGTTAGTATTGGTGTTGTGCACAAATGTCTCTTCAGCTCATTGAAGGAATTTTCACATTTGTCATTCCACTCAAAATTTGTCAACAAAGCATAAAGAGGTTTAGCTATGACTGCATACATGTGGATAAACCTACGATAATATCCACAGTGGCCCATAAAGGCTTGTACTTCTTTAACATTCCTTGGTCTGTATAACTCCTCTATGGCTCTTAATTTGTCCTCATCTGTTGATATTCCGTTCTTAGAAACAATATGACCTAAGATCTTACGTTGACGTAACACCATGAATACACACTTTTTTGGGTTCATACACACTCGATATTCTCTACACTTGTTGAAGATCTATCTGAGCTCAGGGATGTGGTATCTCCTTTCTTGGAAATGAGCACATAAATCATCCACATATACTTCTAAACTCTTTTGTAAGAACTCTTTGAAGACATGACACATGAGCCTTTGGAATGTTGCAGGTGCATTGGTGAGCCCAAATGACATCACATGAAATGCAAAGATTCCCCACTTTGTGGTGAAAGGTGTTTTGTGTTGATCTTCTGGGGCAATGGCTACTTGGTTGTAACCTAAAAATCCATCAAGGAAGCTATAAAATTCCTTGCCTGCAACACACTCTAATAAATGTTCAGTGATTGGAAGCGGATAGCTATCTTTGATCATAGACGGCATTAACTTTTTTAAGGTAAATACACACCCGTAACTTTCCATTCTTCCTAGGCACCACTACAATGGGGGACACCCATTCAGTATGCTCAATCTCATAGATAAATTCAATTCCAATCAGTCTATCAATCTCTTCTTTTATTTTGGCTGCATAAGTGTCATTATATGTGTAGGGCTTTTGTTTGGTGTAGCATATTTTCGGATCTACTCCCTTCAGTTCTCTATAGGTCCATGCAAACACATCCCTATATTCCCTTAATAAAGCTACAAGCTCTACTTCCTCTTCTGCACTTAGGTTATCTCTTATGTATGTACATCGCTCTTCGTTCTCTTCAATGGTTACTACAATTTTTTTGGTCTTTTCTTTGTTATCATATGCCTCTCTTATGATGGCCTCTCTCTTAGGCATTCATACCAAAATTTTCCAATCTTCAACTTCATATTTCTTAAAATTTTCTGGTACCTCAAACAATGATTCCTCCTCTACTTGTTTCACTAGTTTTCTTTTCTTTTTCTTTTGACTACCTTCACTTCATTCCTTTGAATTTTCAGTTTTGATGCTTGTAAGATGTTCTTCTTCTTTTTGGGTAAATACTCCTATGTTTTCTAGATAATGCTCCTGTGAGTCAAAGTAACTATGCATTACAATTGACTCTAGATCATCATCATTCTCTTCTTCTTCTATGACCTCATTCAGATCACACTCTTCTAGTAGGGTTCACACATGAATAGAGAGATATCATAACCCTCCTCATCACTATGAGGTGTCCACTATTCTTCATTAATGGTGATGTCCATGGTGGCTAAGATTTCTACCCAACCATAAGGCTCAAATTCCTCATCTGGAAAGATCATTGGTGTGTAGGTTGGGTCTCTAACCAATCTGGCTTCTTGAGATGTTCCTTCTTCTCTAGCAATTAGACGTCTTTCCTCTTCCTCTGCAACCTTGCACATCCACAAGTGAATATCTTCATGCATCCAAGGTGGACTAGAAGAACTTGAAAAATGCACAGAGATTGAATCCTCTTGTGCCTTGTGGATAGGATTCCATTGTAGGGGTGGTACATCTCTAAAGGTGTAATCCTTTAGGTTGACCTTAGTTGTGACCCCTAAGTGTTGTAAGTGCAAGGAATCAAGACGCTTTATTCAAATTCCTTGAAAATAAAGTAAGATTCAAGATCTAAAACTAGTGAAGTGGCTCAAAAAGGTGAGAAGGTCTTAAAAAAGCCTACTTTCTTCCCCTGGCTCATAGTACAAATGATTTTTTCTCTGAGATCTATTATGAATTAAGGGAAATTATTGAGCCAATTACTTTGGATGTTGTTGTACATTCCAAAGAAAACTAGAGAAGGGAAATGAAGGAATTTTTCAAGGGAATTATGTCCGAAAAATGATGGCCAAGAGCGGTGCAAGCCATTTCTAAGGATAAAAGGAAATTCATTGGGCTAAACGTAACTGAGTATCTAGATATATTTGAAGAACAAGCTCAAAACCAAGGACTACCCAAAGAAATGCTTACACATTATTTCAAATAGTGGTTTCTAGAAAAATACTAGATTTGGCTCATTTTCATATGAATAAGAATTGGGATGACCTCAACAAAGAGCTACATAAGATTTTCTATCTAGAGTATTTCAACCAACACAATTGGGAAGGCTTTTTAAGGTGGATTCATTCTCCTAAGCCTATAACATCCTTGACGCACCTGTTAAATGAGTTCTTGAGAAGATTTTCTCAACTCTCTCAACCTGAACAACATTCCCTAAATCCAAATCTCATAATATACTTTTTCAAGATTCTAAGTCCTTGAGGTAGGAATGATGTCGAGAGAAGGATTGAGGACTGTGGGAAAAGATTTGGGCTAACTGATAGTTGAAAAAATTTGAAAAGAGAAACAAAGGTAGTTGCTAAAATGAAGCAACAATAGTATGTCCTCTACGACAAGTCAACATAACCAGCTCAATTTCAGCCCATAGAAACACCATGATCAATGGAACCAAATGTATCTACAACAACGGCTATGACCAACATTGCATCTACATCTCAAACCCCATTGAAAATCCAACTAGAACTTATGAGTAAGTAGTTGGAGAATGTTATGTCAATGCAAACATCTCAAACTAAAAAAGATGGCTAGCCTTCATATCAAGGTGTACTCAATGGGATAGGAAAAACATGGTTCCTTTCAGCCAGGCGTGAGTAACAAAAATCCAGTACAAGGAAATCCTATGCCTATGTCGAATGTTTTGCAAGCTTACATGGTACCCCAAGCTACCCCTCCACTATAACCAATTGGTCAACAATATCCTATGCTACCAATTCAGCCCATGTATCAAAGAAATATTGGGTTCAATGAAAGATGAGTAACTGGAGGAAAGGTGTGTCTAGTGTGATGCACATGAGCACTTCTTCTACACATGCAAAGAACTGAAGCTAGCAAGAGAGCACCATATGGTTGTAGATATATATAAGAAATTATGTGATTTGAGAACTCGTCTACCCCTACCTCTAAATTGGCAAAAGGAGGGATGAAGAAGCTATATGAAAATCTATCAAATTCTAATTAAAGGAAACTGAGGAAGAAATAGAAAAACCTCAATCATAAAATACTTAATCAATTGAAGCTTTGGTGAGAGACCAAGATGCAATCATGAAAAAAATTTCTTGGAAGTCTCATGTTGATCAATTCTCAGTTTATTCACATATTTCCAATGTTGAGGAAAAGAGAAATAGGGATGAAATGCAAGAATAAGCGGAGCCTGAAAGGCATGCAACTAGAAGACAAGCTAAGGAAGATGAGGAAAAGACTAAGAATAGTGAGAAAAAAGTTAAATTAAGAAGTCTTCCACTTCTCAAGATGAAGCTAAGAGAAAAGAGATTGGAAAAGGGAAGAGACCAGAGATAGAACCAAAACCAAAGGAAATCTATAAAAATTCAAGGGAAAGTGAAAGAACAACGTGAAAAGAAACAAGAAGTTGTTGAGAAAGCTGAGAATGCTCAAGAAAGATGAGAATCAAAAGAGAAAAAAGAGATTTCCTAAGGATGTATTGCTTTTTAAATTAGGAAAGAACGAGGACATCAAGGAGATTCTAAATGATGTACTCTTGAAAATCCAAGTCACAATGTCTTTAGAATAGGTGTTCTCAATTTCAAAGCTTGAATTTAAAGGAAATATTATTAAGTTAATCAAAAGGAAAAGATTACCATTGCCTAGGATATCGAAATGGAAGAATCACCTAAGGTTACTCACTTAAGGAATGAGATTGTTATCCTGGGTGACTCTTCCGACTCTGATGAAGATGAACTTGAAATAGTTCAAGTAAACTAAAATTCTCTTGGACCCATAACACCAAATGAAGAAGCAAGGGAATTGAAAAGTCAATATAATAGAAACTTTTGGGCAAGAGGAAAACCATAATTCAAAGTAAATTTAGGAGAGTAATGAGAATCATGTTTAGCTCTTACCTTGGTTGATTTTGAGTCAAAGATAAATGTGATCTCTAAAAATTGTATGATGAATTCAGATGACCTATTGACATTCTGCTGGGGGCATGGGCAAACATACCTATGACAATTGGAGTATATAGAAGAATTCCACTTTTTTTTTTTAATCTAGGACAATAGTTTATACGAAGCTATCCTTGGGCAACAATTTATTACTCAGATGAGAGTGGAAATTGAAGAAATGGATGATGGATCCATCTATGCAAGAATCTCTTCAAAATCGAGTCTATAGTCCTTGCAAGTCATGATAATTTATGCAAATCACACAAGAAATAGAAAGAATTTAAGAAAGAACCCCATAAATCTTACAAATGAGAGTGTGATAAGTGTGTAATCATAGGAGAATATGGGGCATACTTCGATCCAAATTGTTGATATATTTTGGTAGTGATGTGTGTGAGCACACTAGGACTATTGGGGTGCTTTTCTCCCTTGTTAGGAGGTTTGTTCCCTCGGATTGTATATAAACCTATAACCCTAAATGAGTCACTTATCTTTGTACATTCACATGGTAATACATTCAGTATTGTGTGTTGTGCTCCGAGCTTCTTCTTCTTCTTCCTTGTGTTGTTCGCATGCTTCCCTAGACCTCAAAACTCCAATAGTTGGTATCAGAGCAAATTGTCACTTCATTTAGGGTGTCATCGATACCCCTCGGGTCACTGTCTCATGATCTCATGAAAATTGATGAGCATACTCAAGGCGATTAGGAGTTCAATACAACTTGGCTATGTGGTGTCAAAATTTTGATATGAGTGTGTTTCAGCCTCTGAACACACTATCATTGTGCCTATGCATGCAATTTTGTCCTTTTGTGCCAAATATATATATAATTTTTGGTTCACCAATACAAGTGTCTCAAAGTCTACTGTAGATCTAGCAGAGCTCAATAGGGTAATTTTCTTCAACTTTTTAAGATACAACCATTTTTCTGCATCATAGTATTTTAGTTAATGGCCATGGCTAAAAGCAATGATTTATTCCATATGTTGGTTGTTGAGGACAAGTTAGATGACACTAATTACACGTTATGGGCATATATCATGCGTCATATATTGTTGGCAAAAGGACTATGGAATAGTGTAGGGTGTTGAAAAATGACCTAATACATTTGCAAATAGAGTTATTGAAGGTGATGTAGATGGCATTAAAGATGATGATCTTCAAATTCTTGTTCATAGTTCTTGTTGTACCTACTACAGAGCAACTTTGATGGGATGGGAAAGATGCTCAAGCACATGCATTAATAGCTTTGTCTATCAAACATGCCATTATCCCTCATATTTGCTCATGCAAAACAACAAAGGCTCCTTGCGATACACTTACCACTTTATATCAGGCAAGAAAAGAGGCTTGTCTTGCTTACCTCCAAAAACAGTTGGAGAGTGAGCATAGGCATTGCTCTCTCTCAGTTGCAAAAGACAGAAGAATTGCTTATTTGGTAAAAACGAGTGGACCACTATAGTGTAGAAGCTATGCACATCACAAATCCATAAAAATTTTTCAAAAATTTGCATTTCTCTATCCATCATGACAGATAGAGTCAATTGTGATTGACATTGTCAATCGCATGATTGACAATTGACATGCCATGACGAATTGGGTGTCCATCACAATAGAGATTGCCCATCATGATTGATAGCCATCCATCACGATCGACATCTTTCTATCATGGAAAACAAACCTCCATGATGAAATTTTTCCATCATCAATTCAATCCATCGTGATTGATAGACCTCGTGATAAATAGGGCCCATCATAGAAACTCATCCATTGCTACAAACAACTATCCAATGTGATAGACAACTCTCCATCACAATTGACACCTGTGTTGGAGTTTGAGGTCTGCGGAAGCATGCGAAAAACACAAGGAAGAAGAAGAAGCTTGGAGCACAACACACAATATTTAAATTATTACCAAAAGAATGTACAAAGATAAGTGATCCATTAGGATTATAGGCATATATACAAGCTGGGGGAAAAAACCTCCTAAAGAGGGATAAAAGTGGCACGATGGTCCTAGTGTGTTCACACACATCAATACCTAAATATATTAACAAATCTCCTTTGGGAGTGATGCGGTGAACAAGGGGAGTGATGCTGTGAACAAGGAGATAGCACTCATGTATAAGGAAGTGCCTATGTGGAATCAATCCACAAAAGGAAATAAGCCCAAAGCTTTGCGGAAAGCTTTAAACTTCTCCCTAGGTAGAGCCTTTGTGAAAAGGTCTGCAATGTTCTCCCATGTGGGCAGGTATGCCAAACTGATCTCTCTAGCAGAGAACCTCTCCCTGACATAATGATAGTGCACCTCAATGTGCTTAGTACAAGCATGGAATGCATGGTTCCTCGCAACTACCAATGCACTCTGATTGTTAGTGAAGATGGTGGTGGTAGAAAACTGATCAACACCCAAATCAGCCATAAGGTGTCTGAGCCACACACACTCCACAATCGCTATGAAATCTACCCTATACTTAGCCTCACAACTAGTAGTGGCCACAATAGGTTGCTTCTTTCTCAACCAAGATATACATGATCTACCAAGCATGAAGTAAAAGCCATTAGTGGACACAAGAGTGTCATAGCAACTAGCCCAATCAGAGTAAAAAAAAGCATGTAAATCTAGTGGATTGATCCCCCCTTGGGATAAAACAATCCACATAGTCGGGTATCACTCAATCAGCAAAAGATGCGCTTAACCGCCTGCCAATGCTTTACACCTGGGCAATGCATAGATTGACTCATCTATAAGACAAAAAACTGAATATCTGGCCGAGTAATGCATAAGTAAATCAAGCATCCAACAACTGCTGATAGAGAGCAACATCAAATGCATCTCCAACATTACGAAGACTCAATTGTAAACCTATCTTCATAAGACTGGCAATAGGTTTACAGTCTTCAAGGCCAAAACGCTGCAACAATGTGTCAATATATTTTGTTTGACACAAAGGTATCCCGCCATCAACTTGCATAAATTGAATGCCCAAATGATGATACATGTGCCCCAAATTTGACATCTCAAGTGAGGCATGCAAATCAACCTTAAAATCAGCAATATGCTTCTCAATAGGACCATTGAGCAACATGTCATGAACATAGACAACAATGATCATAAGCATATCATTTGCATGCTTAACATATAAGGTGCTCTCAGTTGGACTATTCTCAAAACCATGTACAATCAGGTAGGCATGTATCTTTTATACCAAGCATGTGGTTCTTTCTTCAAACCATATAATGCCTTTTTCAACATACACACTTGGTTTTCATGCCCTTTCTACACAAACCCAAGGGGCAAAAAAACATACACTTCTTCATGCAAGTCACCATTTAGAAATGCAGTTTTAATGTCCAACTGATGTACATTCCAACCATGATGAGCTGCAAGTGCATAGATGCTACAAATAGTAGTCATTCAGCATGTAGGAGTAATGGTCTCATCAAAATCAATGCCTCTTTCCTAAGCATAACCCTTTGCAACAAGCCTAGCCTTATACCTGTCAACTGTTCCATCAGGCTTACGGTTCAACTTGTATATCCATTTAGTGCCAATGGCCTTCTTTCTAGGAGGCAAGTCACATAAAGACCAGGTATCAATTTTCATGATAGCATTATATTCTGATTGCATAACAACCATCAATTTTCAGAATTTTGTGCTTCATCAAATGAAAGAGGCTCATTCTCATCATAAAGGCTAAAGGCAACCATAGCATAGCAATCTCATGCAAAAGAAGCACTATGAGAGCCTGAATGAGTATGGAGGTGCATCTAATTTGCTATCACACAAAGTCTACACTAGCCATTTTGGCATAGTTTTTGCCTTCTCAATATCAATTCTCTCATCAACAAGTGCATAATGTAAAAAATTTGCATTAGAAATGGAATAATCTAAATCATCACATGAAACTTGTAAAGGCTGAGAAATGGCCTCATTTGGACTAGCACTAGATTGTCCACCTGTAAAAAGAGCCAACAAAGTGTCATACATATCTTTGGAGCTAACTGATGTATCCCTAGTACATGAAAGTAATGGCTGAATAGCATTTTCCACAAAAATAGCATCACAACTAACCAAAATGTGTTTAGTATGTGGATGATATAGATGATAGCCTTTGCTTTCATAATAATACCCAACAAAAATACATTTCACTCCTTTATCATCCAATTTTTTGTGTTATTGTTCAGACACTAATGCATATGCGAGACAACCAAAAACACGTAGATGAGCAATAGATGGCTTGTGACCATGCCAAGCCTCATATGGCATGATAGACTGCATTGCTTTAGTGGGACACCTATGAAGTACATATGCTGCACACATAACAACCTCAAGCCAAAAACTATGTGGTAAAGCTTGACTCTTGACCATACACCTCACCATCTCCATGAGTGACCTATTCTTCCTTTCAACAACTCCATTTTGTTGAGGTGTATATGACACTGTACACATGTTTTATCCCATGTTCAGCCAGAAATGCATTGAAATCAAAAGACATATATTCCCTCCCTCGATCAGATTCATGCAAGGTGCCCATTTTACATGCTAACATATTTTCATCCAAAAGCAAAAATCTCTTGAAGCACATAAACACTTCAGACTTTTCTTTCATTGGATGTACCCATGCATGCCTTGAAAAATCATAAATGAAAGTCATGAAGTAAAGATAGCTCTCAAAAGAAGGTGTGTGCATAGGACCACAGACCACTGTGAACAAGCTTCAATTTTTCAGTAGCTCAAACTGAACCATCTTTTGGGAAGGAGGAATGCTGAATTTTTCCCAAAATAGTTCCTTCATAGACATGTTTACTAGGTGCCTCAAGTTTGGGCAAAGAGGATACCATTTCATATTTTTGAAGGCATAGCAAACTAGCAAAATTCAGATGACCAAAGCATGCATGCCAAAGCTTTGCATCTGACATAGCCTGAGAATCTTGAATTGCACATGCTGAATAATTCATAGATTTTTCATAATCTATGAGCTTATACAACCGACATAAAATGTCAGAAGCAATGATGATGTCACCATTTGATGTACCATGAACTGTACATCTGTCATCAACAAATTTCACAACCAAGTTGATCCTAGCTAATGCTGAAACTAATAACATATTTTTCTTGATCCATGGCACAAATAAAGCATCTGACAATGTAAAAGAACTACTATCAATAGTAGTTAGAATGATCTTACTGTAGAGAGTACACATGCAGAAGCAAAATGAAAAGTAAAGTACTCTCACAAAACAAAGAATGTGTGAGACACAAAATGAGTAGACCATGAAATGGGTAAACTCATGTGGATTAGAAATGAGCTTGCCAAGAGCATGGAGTAGGCTCCTCAAGCTTCTAACCAAGTACAAATGAGGGGAGAGGCCCT
Source organism: Ceratopteris richardii (assembly GCA_020310875.1). Taxonomy (NCBI): domain Eukaryota; kingdom Viridiplantae; phylum Streptophyta; class Polypodiopsida; order Polypodiales; family Pteridaceae; genus Ceratopteris; species Ceratopteris richardii. The sequence goes on from CM035406.1 coordinate 100,934,558, forward strand.
CCTTATATAGAATTGGGAGGGGCTCTCAAAAGTACATCATATGTGGGATAAGTCTCCTGAAAGGAGAATGAATACAACTGGTAGAAGCACATGGCAAGGTACCCAAATACAAAGAAAATACAATATAAAATGGAAATAAACTAGAAATGGAGTGCCTCCTAGATACAAAATGGAGATGCACTCATGTGGATACAAATGTAGATGAAGTAGGAGCAATCATGTCGTCAACACCCCTCTGCAGCTCCATTTTGGAGCGGTTGAATGCTACAGAGGTCCACCAAGCGCTGAAGTGGAACCGGAGGTAGAGCCTTCGTGAACATGTCCGCCAGGTTCTCCTGAGAGGTACACTGCTCCAAAGTAATCTCCTGAGATATGAGCTTCTCGTGGATGAAGTGGTACTGGATCTCGATGTGCTTCGTCCGAGCATGGAACACTTGATTCTTGGCGATGGCCAAGGCTGACTGGTTGTCCGTGCGAAGACATGTCGGAGTATCCTGCAAAACACCAATGTCAGATAATAAACGTTGAAGCCAGATGGCCTCACATGCTGCAAAGTTGGATGCTCGGTACTCGGCCTCAGTAGATGATAGTGCAACTGTAGGCTGCTTCTTACTTGCCCAAGAGATAGGTCCTGAGCCAAGCAAGAATATATACCCAGAAGTAGACCGTCGAGAATCAAGATCACCAGCCCAATCTGAATCGGAATATCCGACGAGTTCAATGCCCCCTCTATACCAAAGACCATGATGTCGGGTGAGGGAAAGGTATCGAAGTATTTTGAGTAGCATCCCAATGAGTCTGACGAGGCTGATGTGCAAATTGACTGAGTATACCAACTGCATAAGCAATATCTAGTCTAGTGTTGGCAAGATAGAGTAATAAGCCAACAAGCTGTCGATAGGTATGCACATCCACAAGTGATGATGAGTCCTCCAGTGTAAGCTTGATGTTTGGATCAAGTGGTGTAGAAACTGAGCGACACTGGTCCACGTTATATCTGGAAAGTAAATTAGAGCAATACTTCTTCTGTGATAGGAATATACCTTCTTTTGTTTGCCAAACTTCCATACCCAAGAAGTAGTGAAGTAATCCAAGATATGTCATAGAGTACTCAAGATGAAGCTGTGTGATGATAAACTGGATGCGTTCTTTGTCTGAGCCTGTCAAGATCAAGTCATCTACATAGAGAATGATGAGGGCTACTAAAGACTCCTTTTGATAGATATAGAGATTAGCATCAGCATTGCTTCTGTGAAATCCCTTGTCTTCAAAGAACTTGTGAATCTTTTCATACCAGGCCCTGGGAGCTTGCTTGAGTCCGTAAAGTGCCTTGTGAAGCTTGTAGACTTGATCTTCTTTGCCTTTGATCTTGAAGCCTTCAGGTTGTTCAACATATACTTCTTCTTGAAGATCTCCATTGAGGAATGCACTTTTAACGTCCAGCTGGTAAATGGGCCACTTAAAGTGAGCACTTAGTGCTAAGATGATTCTTATGGTTGTGAATCTTGCAGTAGGAGCAAAGGTTTCTTCATAGTCAATGCCATGTTGTTGCTTGTATCCCTTAGCGACTAATCTTGCCTTATATTTATCTAGAATGCCATCAGACTTGTATTTGACTTTGTATATCCACATGACTCCTATGACTTGATGGTTTGTTGGTTTGGGAACTAATGTCCAAGTCTTATTCTTTGCTATTGCATCCAGTTCTACTTGCATAGCTTCTTCCCACTCTGGTTGGCCTTGAGCTTCTTTGTAGTTGGATGGCTCTAGGATTTGCTGAATTTGGTGCATTACAGCATAATTAACATAATGACTTTGTTCACGTTGTTTCTTATCAAGAAGCCTTTGAGATCGGTGTGGTTGTTGTGAAGTACTTGCTTCTGAGTTGGAGGTTGGGAATACTGAGTCCCCCTCTGAAGTGTAGATAGGTGGACTAAGACTTGTACTTGAATCTTTTCTTGAGTATGAGGAAGCTTCATTGAAGATCACATCCTTCGAAATGGTGATGGAGTGGTTTTCCATATCATATAGATGGTATGCCTTTGATTGGTCAATGTACCCTATGAATATGTGGTTCTTGGACTTTGATTGTAACTTGTTTCTATCTTCTTTTGGTACATGGATAAAAGCTTCACTACCAAAGACTCGAAAGTAGTTCACATTTGGTTTTCTTCCATAGTATGCTTCGAAGGTTGTTTTGTTGTGTAATGCACTTGTAAATCCTTGATTAAGAATGTGAACGATAATATGCACGGCTTCTGCCCAGAACTTGTAGGGTAGATCCTTGTGATGAAGCATTGTTCGTGCCATTTCCATCACATTGTGTATCTTCCTTTCAACTACTCCATTCTGGGATGGAGTATGAGGCTGAGTGACTTGTCTTTTGATCCCTTTCTGGGTGAGAAATTTATCAAAGTCATGATTGATAAACTCACCACCTCCATCTGCTCTGATGGTTTTAACTTTAGTGGAAGCTTAATTCTCAAATTCCTTGATCCAAGTTTGAAACTTAGAGAATGTGTCTGCCTTTGACTTCAAAAAATACACCCAAATAAGCGAGAGTGGTCATCTAATAGAAGATAAAAGTAGAAGGATCCACTCAAGGATGGGGTATTCATAGGTCCACATAAGTCCATGTGGATGAGGGCTAGTGGGTTCCTCACTCGTGTTGAAGCTTCCTTGGGAACTGGGGCCCTATGTTGCTTGCCTTGGGTGCAAGCTTGGCAGACATTAGTAAGTTGCCCTATCTTTGGCAATCCCTTCACAAGTTGGGATGAAGAGATTTTGAATAAGTATGAAGTGTGGCCAAATCTCTGGTGCCACAAACTTGAGGTTGGTTCTTTGGATACATAGCAAGATAGCTTGTAGAGGCCCTTTTCTTCAATACCTTGAGCAATGACATCTTGTGTATGGGGATCAACTACCTTAACTGAGGTGTTATCAAACCATACTTGTTTGTCCTGATCTGTAGTGGCTTTGATGAAAAGTAGATTCATACATAAATTTGGAACAAAAAGAACATTGGATAAAGACTTGCATTCCCCCTGATGGTTGGAAATTTGAACTTTCCCTTTTCCTTTGATGGGTAAACTTTTGTTGTTGCCAAGATAGAGTTCTCCCGTGTGCTCTTTGAGTTCCTGAAAGGAGTCCTTGTCTTTGCACATATGGGAGGTAGCTCTGCTATCAAAGATCCACTCATGCGGGGAGTTAGAAGTCACTAGTGCATTGGATTCTGTGGAGATGAAGAGTTCCTCACTCGAGCAGTGTGATCTATGTTGGGAGCCTTTGGATGCTTGCCTAGACGTAGAAGCCTTTGATGATTGTTTCTTTTTATAGCAAAACTTTTCTAAGTGGCCTGATTTTCCATAGAAATTACAGGTGAACTTCTTCGATGAATTATGCGATCCTTGCTTAGATCCATTGCTAGCCTGATGACTTGTGGTTTTTCCCTTATTGAATGGGCCTTTTGCCTTCATGAAAGATTCCTGGGAGGAAGTCGATTTTGCTCGCGAGTCGTGAAGGAGCAATAGTCGACGAACCTCTTCCCAAGATAAGACTTGGCCGCGATTATACAAAAGTTGTGACAAATGTCTCCTACGACTTAGGTAACTTGTTGAGAAGCCGAATGGCCATGTCTTCACTAGAGATCTGCCTACCACATAGTGCTAATTTATGCTGGTAATCCTCAAATTGGGCTATGACCTTGGTAATTGTGTCGTGTGTCCTAATGGTCAAATTATGAAACTCGGCCTCTAATGCATATATTTTTGAAGGGGTCTTGTCTTCATACAAAGCGGCTAACATATCCCAAGCATCCTTGGATGTCTTGCAGGCAGTGATGTCCTTTCGCTAGTTCGTCACAAGCAAGTAACAGCTGACCTAAAGCTCTTTTTTCCTTGACATTCCACACATGCCAATTGTCTAAGTTGGTATCCCTATTGGGTTCGGGACTGACCCATCTACGACTTCATGAAGAAGATTTGTGTACAGATAGGCACACATGACATCTTTCCATAGATTGTAATTTTGTCCATTGAGGCGTTCATCCTTAGGCATAAAAATAGGGGTCAAAGAGGGTAAGAAGTTAGCCATGGATGATGAGCTACCTTCACTTTTGGTCATAACAATGCTTTGAATATAAAGTGTTTAGAAGCACTACCAAAATCTTCGCCAAATGCACAAGTGTTGAAGATAAAGTGTTTAGAGACACTACCAAAATCTTTGCCAAATGCACAAGCTTTGAAGATAAAGTGTTTAGAAACACTACCAAAATCTCTTGCCAAAAATGCTGCTTCAAGTAATTGCAAAGCTAGAAATGAACGACTCGATGCCACACTGAAAAAAAATGCCTTGGGGAGGGGGGGGGGCTTAGAGTAGCCCTGCACTCGTACAACAATTGACGTAGATGCCCTGGAGATGGGGGGGTTGGGGGGGCCTAGAGTAGCCCATTGGCAAAGAGCAAGACACACATGGGGGCTTAGAGTAGCCGCCCAAGGCACACACACACACAACACTTCTTATATTCTTGATGTTACAATGATGGTGGGCACTTAGTGCCACAATGCTTTGACCTTCGAGAGAGAGTAAAACTTTGGTGATTACAATGAGAGGTGCCAACTTGGGTGCAATCGTAAAATGTGCTTAGGGTGACAAAAACTAAGGGTTGAACCCTTGGGCAATTATAAGTGATGCCAAATGATGAAGGTGTGAAATGCTTGTGAGAAAATACAAAATACCTTTTTATGAAGGAGGTTAATACTTTGTGCCAAAAATGTCCAAAATCACATGGTTATCCTACAAAGGATAAGTTGCATTGGCGGATCTGCTTTAAAATTAACACGTGATATTTAGATGTACCCAAAGTCACAAATAGCAAACATGTGCTCAAACTCTACACCACAAGTGGTTAGAGTTATCCCTTCTAGCAATCCTAGAGGCCTTTCAACATGTTCGTCGGCCATTTGAAGCTTGATTCTCGTTGGTCTTAATGTAGGCTTGCCCCATTGCTTCCACAAGGAGGTGGTCACAATCACAACACTAGCACTCAAATCTAAGATAGCTTTGGTTGTGTAACCTTGGTAGGTGATTGGAAGATAAGTATTACCTTCTTCCCCTTCACTCATGTATCCTACTTTGTCTAGAGATATCTCTGGGAGTGTTTGCTTAGAATCTGCTTTTGACATATTGGAATCAAGTTCTGAAACTTGATTTGCCACATGTTTCCACAACTCAGGTTTTACTTTGTGCAGCTCTTCTAAGGTGAGATGACATTGAACCTTAGTGTTCTTCATGACTTCAATGTTTCTTGGAACCATTGAGTCTTCATTTCTTATCATTATTGTGGGAGCTCTGATATGAAGAGATTCAGATTCCCATGGGCCTATGCATTGTGGCAACTCTTGTAAAGAATTAGATTCAAAATCTAATCTTTCATCTTCTTATTGCTATGCTTGGTCTCCGTAAATGGATGGAATGTCTTGGCGAAATTGATCACGAAGATCATCAATTTCACGAATAGGAGGGGAACCACCCTTCTCCTTGGCCCATTTCTCTTTTTGTATTTCCCACAAGAACTCTTGAGAGTATTGTTGAATTGAAAGAGGTGTTCCATCATCCATAGAATCAGGAACATAAACCTCCATTGGTGGTGGGTTTTCTCTTTCAACAACTGGTTGAGCCTATGGAGGTAAAGAAACCTACGGGTTGTTTACCAACTGCTCTAATCTTTCTAGTAAGCCTTGGAAATGCAAACTTGATTTGATAGAATTTGTTTGTTTGAACAATTGATTGGCCTCGAACATAGCTTGAGCAAGTTTTACCATTTTCATGCACATTTTTGTCCATTCAATCTCTAAATCTACTCTACGGTAACTCTTCTCTAGGTTTCTAGTTGTTGGCCCTTCTTGAAATCAAGCCTGGTAGGCCTTGAACATCATGTCCAAGTCTTCTGGGGTTGGATCTGCCAAGACTGATCCTCCTCTAGGTGGTGATGGGGTTACATGAGGTTGATTAGATGGTGATGGTGGTGGTGGTGGTGTGTGAGAGTAAGTCTAGATTTGGTCTCACTTAAGCTTTCTTCAAGTTTGCTCATCTTCTTTGTCCATTGACTTTTCATTCGTTCACAACTATCCTTCCAAGTTCTTGTCCTTTTCTTATCTAGGCTCCCAATCTCACTAACCTCTGAACTCTTTTCTTGACCTAAGCCTTGGTTCAATTGTAATGAATGAGCTCTAGTGACTACATGCATTGGGGCAGTGGAAGTCACACTCCATTAGAATCTACTACTAACCCGATGACATTAATAGGGGTGATCTTTGGCACATTGTTTGGGTTTTTGGGACAATCCTATAAGAGGTGCTCCTTCCCACATTCTGGACAGAAACCTTGGATTGTCACTGATTTGGGTTGCATAGGTGCAAGCATAGGGCAATCACGAATGAAGTGATCTCCCTGACATCTGTAGCATGGTCCTCTAAATGTTGGGGGTCTTATCTATCAAGGTTGGGGCCTAGAATTAGGATTTACATACATGACATTAGTGGTATTCTGGCTCCCAACTTGTTTCCAGAGGTGGTGCCTCATATTGATACAAATAAGTCTCACTGTGCTCGAGTGACTCCGTGTAATAAGCTCATGGACTATCTTCATGGGTGTAGTCAAAACTTTGAGCCTGAGGGTCATTTTCTAAGACCAAAGGGGTCATCAGCACCAATGCTCTATTAGGGTCCTCCTGTACCACTACATACTTAAGTGGAATCACATTGGCCAGAGGTGGCAGTTGGTTTCCTAGGACCGGTTGTGGCCTGTATGGTGCTTGGTATTGCTATTGGTATTGAGGTTGATATTTCTATTGTGGCCTATAATACGGCTGTTGGTATTGGTTTTGATACCTACCTTGTTGGTAAGGTTGTTGATAGGTTGTCTAACAACCTGCCTATTGTGTAGACAATCTTGAGCTGTATGGTTCATGTATTTCCTCTCAATAGTGCAGTATGGAGCATTCAGTTCTCTCACCCTCTAGTTTTGCAATGGGCATACATTAGCCATGTGGTCACCTCCATAGTTATAACATCGCTTCAACGAGGTGACCCTTGGTGTTTGTCTATTTTGAGCTCCTAGCTTCTTGGCAACTTGTTCAACTAGCTTGTCTATCTTAGTGTAGCCTCTAGAAGTATGACTAGTAGAGCTGTTATAGTCCATATAGAGTTTGGATATCTCTAACTCATCACCCAAGTTGTCTTCTATGTCAATACACATCCTCAAGCATTGATCTAGTGTGATTGGCTCCTTGAGATATACATAAGATCTAAGTTTCTGTCTTAGAAGTCCATCTAAAAATAGGGAAACTTGTTTTGCTTGTGTAGTTAATTCAGGTGTGGAACATCTTTCTATGTATTGTTTAAACCTCCATCAAGCTAGTCGAACTATTTCTTGTGGTTTCTACTTGAAGCTATGGATCAAGGATGATGTGTTATGACTGATGCCACTCTTGGAAAATTCTATGATGAATGTTTCTAGCACTTGACCTATATTTTGGCAGTTGTGACTGTTTAGGGGTTGAAACGAAGCCAAGGCGAGGGTTAAGCCAAATGCTCGAATTAGATGAACAAGTCCTTGATGTATTGAATTGTTAACACTTGTTTGAACTCAACTACATGATCATAAGGATCTCCTGACCCATCAAAGTAGTTTTTCATTGTCTTGATGACTTGAGAGGGTCTAAGGGTTCTTAGGTACTCTCGAGGTCTAGGCAATGAAAAATCATGTTCATCTCTTTGATGCCTATGTGCTCTATGTCTCTCTCTTTCATGTCTTTCACTTTCAAGTCCTTATCTATTTCTACCCTCAGTGTGTGCAAAACTTGCCTTGGGTCTCTCTCTAGCACTTTCCCCCTGGGTTTCATGAGCCTGGAATGATCTTGCTCCTTGAAGGCCATGGGAAACATTAGATTTTTGTGGAGGAAAAATTAATTTGCCCTTACAAGTGTATGCATGCTTGCCATGCTCTATTACCAAGAACATTCTCTCCGATGTATTATCCAAATAGACAACTTTGCCTGGTATCTCAAGATCTTTGAACTCGTAGATGGTGATTCTTCCTATCTTGCCAAGTTGATCTAGCTTGAATCTCCAAAAATCCTCCTTTGTTTCTTTATTCAAGAATAATTCTATGCTTTTGTTGTCTTGGGGAACCCACTCTGGGGTAATCACTCTAGTCAAGACAAAATTGCCTCGAGGAGTCTTGGGTTCTTGTCCTAGGTCTCCTTGCTCTCAGTCTCTTGTCTCGTTCTCAGGGATGACATTTCCAAACTCATCTATCATGTCTAGTAAGCTGGTAACCATATACATGGTACCTTGCTTAAATGTAAAACCCTCTTCGACTTTAACCACTGGGTGTTCAAGTCCAAAGGGTTGATCCGGATTCTTGAGTTAGACAACTCATGGCCTCAGAACATCCTCATAGATGTGTGCACCTAATCGATTGGATCTAATATATTCCAATTGTGTTTTATAGGGATCTTCATGTGCTTGTAAATAGGCAGTGCTTGAGCTCCCTATGGGTCTCTCCATACTAAAAGACAATTCTGAATCACTTGTTTCTGAACTTAAAATGTAGGGGTAATTACCGAGTTGTTGAGCCAATGACCTAGCTGTATGGTTGACGCTAGCCTTAGAGGACTTAATTCTTCATCGATATCTCCTTAGGTGTCTACCTAATCTAAGGTTCATATGCCCTACTGATTAGCCCAATGACCCTTGTACAATCACGTTTTTGATTCCTTGATATCACTCACTTGTTCCTTTTTTAATATGTATTTCCTTGTCTTAAAATGTGTGTCATAAGGAGCACTTAGGTTTTGATGTTCTTTGTCCACTCAATTTATATTTCTTACCTATAAGTTTTCCCTTAGCTACAAGTAGCTTATTCTTAAACTTGAGACTTTATAGGATCTTAGAACTTGAGTGTTCCTATCATGCCCCTAATCAATGAAAATCACTAACCACACTTAGCCTATGCTAAAAATCGAATGAGGGGGTTGAGAGATCTTCCAACCACAAGTCACTTCTCCTTGTTTGTACTTGTTTGCCCAAGATGCACGTTTCCAAGCTTTCACATGCTAGCACCTTGCATTCGACACCCTTGATTGAATCTTGGTGGACCTATAAAAGTCACAAGTTTAGATCACACTTTAACTTTAATTGACATATAGTTTTGGTTTAGGCACTATTTGAAGATCCTTTTTTCCCACTTTGTATTGATAAAAAAAATTCTAGAGCTCCCTTGGTTTTCTAGTCCCCCCAAGGGTGAACTGCAAATTACAATGAGCTTTCCAATGAGCTCTATAGCTCAGAAAACGGATTTCGTATGAAAAAGTTATGTCGATTCAGGGTCTAGGGGGTTAAAACAAACAAACAAAATCTCTAAGGATTTTATGTATTTGTTTATAGCATTTGTAATTGTGTAGGTAAAAGAGCTTGAAAATATGCCCAAAATTAGATTCATAATTGCAAAAAAACCATGAATCCTATTTTTGCAGTTTCAGTTGAACCATCACGATGGTCTGGCAAGATCGCGATGTTCATGGACAATCACAATGGCATGGGGTCAAGTGAGCCATCATGATAGCATGAGCCCATTACGATGGTGGAGTCTAGTCATGATGTTGTGAGCCCGTCGCAATGGTCCAAAGACACGATGGTCTCAAGTCATCATGATGGCATGAGCCAATTGCGATGGTCTAGGGTATGGTGATCATTGCGATGGTATACTTGAGTCATCACAATGGCCTTAGACCATCATGATGGTCACAAACCATCGCGATGGTCTGAGACCGTTGCGATGGTCTGGTCTCGTTGCAATGGCTTGAGCCAATTGCGATGTTGATGCTTCATTGCGATGGTGATGCACCATCATGATGGTTCACCAAAATTCAAATTTTTGGGATGCACCTATGGATTCCTCTATGCGCAAGTATGCTCCACACCATGCCGGTGATGCAATCATAAAACCACCAACTTCTCAGACCATCGCAATGGTGTAAGGCCTTCGACAGATATGGCAGAAAGTTTGAGTTTTTACCTTCTCAGAGTTGTGATCTTGTGCTCAAACAATATCCTACAAGAAAAACTCAATAACACATGCAAATAAACCTCTCTCATACTCCCAAATGAGATGAGGGGATGAATATGGAGGGTGGAGGTATGACCAAAATGGTGAAGATGATGATGAAAGAAGATGGAGAGTAGAGATGATGGAGATGATGATGATGGTAAACAAAGTAAAGAAAATAGAAAAATTACCTACTTACCTATGATTCGTGTTGGTGCAAATCCAAGCCATCACACTTGGCTAGACATTGAAGAATATATGTGCAACCATTTGATGGAGCATATGAACACTAGCACGTAATAATTTGATCATTACCCAATGTAAAAGTGTTTTACATGAAGAGAATCTTGTAATTCCACTCATTTCGTGGAGTTAGGAGAATTTTATGATATGAGTTTCTCATGAGAGAATATCTCCTCATTTAGAGGAAGAACTTTTAGGTGGAAGATCATTTGAATTTCAAATTCAAATTTGAAGAAAGTACCATTAAAACTACTCGAAAAACTCGTGGCCAAATACACTCCCTTTGAGAGCCATTCATTGATCATTTGCAGATGTTGCGTAGCACACTTCATTGCTCACTCACCTCACTATCATTTGGCATCATTTCTTTGCCAATGATTTCGTAAAATCATGTTCCATAATACATATACATCATTAAGTATCTTTGTTGTTTTCTCTACCATTGTCAATCAGAACAGTGTACTTGTAATGCTCATATCTCATTGATCTCTTCACCATTTTCAATGATCTTTAGCTTCTTGGAACCAAACTAAAGTCTAATTTATGCTGATAAATTTGTAAGGCATTTGATTGAGGCAATTGGGAGAAAAGCTTCTCGAAGTAGCCACTGGTCATTCTCTACACATCTCCTAAAAAGTCAAGGGTAAGGTTTCACTTGCTCAGTGTGTCATCTATCATTTTAAGTGATTTAAGTTGGAATCATTAGCTCTATAAGATAATTTGATTCACCCAAAAGGAATTTTCCTCATTTCTACTCTAGTATGAGCACTGAGCATAATATCCAGCGGGTGTCAAGACCAAAATAGCAAGTTTTTTGGTTACAAGCTAGTTACAAAGTTATCTGTTTTGATCTAATTGTTTGGAGCATCATCTCTAGAGTACATATGTACTATATTTGTGTCATTTGCAAGCACTACAACACAAATCTGAAGAAAAATAGGGTAGGTACTAAGCAGGGTTTGGCAGTACCAACTCATTTCTTGAGGTGTCCATCCATCTTTCCCAATAGTGGTATCAGAGAAAATTGAGGTAAAATGGGAGATGGTTTCCCTTATTTTATTGATAAATTTGATAGCAACAACTACTAAGCATGGTCCTTGAGGATGAAGACATACCTACAAGGAAGGAGTCTCTATGGATACATATCAGGAGATGAGGAGATGCCCATTTTCAGAAGCAAAGGACAACCTACAAGAGAGGAGCTTGAAAGACTCAACTCATGGTGTTTCAAAGATGCATTAGCAAGGTCATATTTACTTAACTCTATCTCTGACTTCCATCTTCAACAGATTAGGAATTGTAAAACATCCCAAGGGACTTGGGATACATTTTCTTGATACTTTTCTTCCAATACAAGAGCTAGGAAGAATTAATTGTGGATTGAGTTTACCACTCAAAGGAAGAAACCCAAGCAAAGTGTTTTAGAATATGTGACCAACATCAAACATGTGGTTGACCAATTGGCAAGCATAGGAGAAGAGATTGAAGAGGAGCAAATTGTGAAACAATTAATCAATGGTATTAAGGGAGATGACAAATGGGAAGCCTTCACAACTGCCATGGACTTATACATGGACATGCATATTCCAGATCTTACCACACTCATGGGGCAACTCTTTACCCATGAAGCCAAGCTCAACAAAAATGGAGAACCATCAAGAGGTAATAACTCTTCTTCCCTATACACAGATAAAGGCAAGACTAAAGAGAAAGGGAAAAGCAAGAAAGTAGAGGATGAAGGTACTACTTCTCAAGCTAACTATGCAGGAAGAGGTAGGAACTCAAGAGGAAGGGGCAAAGGAGGTAAGCAAGGTAGGGGGAGACCTTTTAACTCTTCACCATGCAACATATGTGGATTATCTAATCACACTATAGATGAGTGCTATAGGAACTACAAGAATCAGAGGGAAAGAAGATATCAAAGAGGTGGCTACTCACAATCAAGAGGAAGATTCAATCATACTCAAGGCTACAACAACAATTACAACAACAACTACAACAACAACTACAAGGAGGCTACAAATCAAGGAAAGACTTCAACAATTACACAGAGGATCAAGAGGATTCCCTTCTGATTATGAATATGACTTCAAAGCAAGATATGAATGATGAACACCTCTTCTATATTGACTCAGGTTGTTCAAACCATGTGGCAGGAAATGTATCTCTTCTCTCTGACCTTGAGGAACCCAAAGGGAAGAACCACTTACAAACAGGTGATGACATCAAGCATTGAGTGGTCAAGGTAGGAAATGTTAAAACTTCTGATGGGAATAGAAAGTTGTTGAGCAGGGTTCTATATGTACCTACAATCACCAAGAATTCGATGAGTGTTGGACAGGTTGTGGAGAAGGGCTTGTAGGTTAGGTTCAACAAATATGGAGCTTTTGTGGAGGATCCCCAACATGGATTCAAGAGAATTGCCAAGGGAGAAAAGACAGGTAGATTATTTACATTTTAACTTGAAGATGCAATGAATCACTTTCTAATTTACAAAGATCAAACATTGTCAGAGCTTGAGATTTGGCATAAAAGATTAGGGCATAGTGGTGAGAGAACCTTGAAGCAAATATGTAGAGATCAATGTGTGCTTGGGATACCTAATGTATCCAAGCAACACATGATCTATAAATGTGGTGCATGTCAGTTTGGTAAATCACACAGGTTATCCTTCACAAAGAAAGGCTATATGCATGAGGATTACTTAGAACTTGCCCACACAGATGTGTGGGGACCAAGCAAGGACCCTTCAATTTATGGCTCAAGGTACTATGTGTCATCATTTATTATTTTAGTAGGTGGACTATCTTGTATTTTATGAAGCACAAAGATGAAGTGTTCAATTGCTTTAAGAAGTACCTTGCGCTTGTGGAGAACCAAACAGGAAGAAGGCTAAAGAGATTAAGGTGAGATGGAGGAGGTGAGTACTTCTCAAATGAATTTGATGCATTCTTGCAGGATAGAGGAATCAAAAGGGAGATTACTACAAGGTATACCCTTGAGCAAAATGGGGTAGCAGAGAGGAGAAATGGGTTAATTGTGGAAACAACTAGATCAATGCTTAATGAAAAAAGGTTACCTAATTATTTGTGGGTAGAGAGTGTATCTACTATCACTTGTCTTATTAACAGGTTTCCATCCAAATCACTTGATGGGATGACCCCATATGAAGCATGGCATGGTAGAAGGCCATTACTTGATCATTCCAGGATCTTTGGATGTGTTGCTTATGTGCATGTTCCATCTCATATCAGAGGTAAGCTAGACCTAAGGCAGAGAATTGCATCTTCATAGGGTATGATTTAAATAAAAAAGGATACATATTTTATAATACATCCAACAAGGGTTTTATGGTCAGTAGAGATGTTGTGTTTGATGAGAATGATTCTTGGTTTGAAAGTGAATGCACGAAGGTTAAATTGCCATATTACTTGGAAGAGGAATTTCCAAGCCTCACCAAGGAGGAGCCAAGCCAAATTGAAGACATCAAATCAGATGATGAGGACATCATCAACCTAGAAGAATTCAAGGCATGGAAATCAAAGGGCAAGGCCAAAATGAAGAGGTTGGAAGACTTACCTGAATCATCCAACCAAGCTCTAAGGAGATCACAAAGGGAGAGCAAGAAGCCAATCATATATGGGTATGAAACTTCTTTAGTTACTAAGCATTCCATTTATCTTGCTAAGGATTTATCATTTGAAGAACCTACTTCATATGAAGAAGCAAAGACCAAGGTAGAATGGAAGGAAGCTATGGATGAAGAAATAGAAGCACTCAAGGAGAATGATACTTGGGAGCTAGTGCCAAAGACTGAATCAATGAAGGTAATTAGTTCTAGATGGATTTAGAAAATCAAGAGAAACTCAGATGGATCCATAAACATGTATAAAGCTAGACTTGTGGCTAAGGGTTTTGCACAAACCTCAGGAGTTGATTATGAGGAAACATTCTCACCTATGGCTAAAATGCCAACCATCAGAGTATGGGTAAGTGTGGTTGCATCAAGGAATTGGAATATGTACAAATTGGATGTAAAAAATGCCTTCCTTAATGGTTGCATTTCAGAGGAGGTTTACATGGCTCAACCTCCTAGCTATTAAGACCCAAGCAAGGTAAATTATGTGTGCAAACTGAACAAAGCTCTTTATGGTTTGAAGCAGGCATCTAGGGCATGGAATCATAGGTTAACTACCTATCTTCAAGATCAAGGATTCATGATGAGCAAAGCAGATACTTCTCTATTTGTCAAGAGAAGTAATTCAGAGGTGATATACCTATGTGTCTATGTTGATGATATCATACTTATAGGTTGTGATGCCAATGGCATCAAACACATCAAGAATCAAATGATGCAGGAGTTCAAAATTAGTGACCTAGGGCTTCTAAAGTATTTCCTTGGACTTGAATTGGTCTATACAAATTCTCGAATTTACATTACTCAAAGAAAGTATGTGCAAGACATGTTGCAGAAGTTCGAGTTGGAGAATGCCAAGGTAGCTAGTACCCCTATGGAGGTAAACCAAAAATTGAGTGCTCATGAAGGTGATTTTCTTGAAGATATTGCAGGATATCAAAGCATAGTTGGGATTCTAAACTATGCAACATTGACAAGGATCGATATTGCTTATGGAGTAAGTGTCTTAAGTCAATTCGTGCACAAACCTAGAGACCTCACTTGGGAACTACCAAAAGGATTTTGAAGTATCTCAAGAGTACTCAAAATCAAGGACTATACTTTCCATATACTTTAGATTTGGACATAGAACTTTATTTAGATGCAGATTCGGCAGGTTGTAAGGATGATAGGAGGAGTACTTCTGGTAATCTTTCTTTTGCAGGTGATAAGCCCATTTCATGGTCTTCCAAGAAGCAACCTATTGTTGCTCTATCTTCAATAGAGACTGAATACAGAGGATTAGCCAATGCTACACAAGACGCCATATGGATTAGATTGCTCTATTCAAATTTGGGACTACATTCTAACTCATCAATGATGTTTGGTGACAATACTAGTTCTTTACATCATGCAGCAAATCCTATCTATCATGCAAGAACCAAGCATATAGAAGTTCACTATCATTATGTGAGGGAGAAGCTATTGAGCAAGGAGATTGCATATGTATCAACTAATATGCAATGTGCATACTTATTGGCCAAAGCACTTGACGGTACTAAACTTTGTAGGTTTAAAAGTATGGTTGGATTGTAGGACATTCTGTTGGAGATAGACGTCTGCGGAAGCACGCAAACAGCACAAGGAAGAAGAAGAAGCTTGGAGCACAAACACACAATACTGAATGTATTACTAGAGAATGTACAAAGATAAGTAGCCCATTAGGGCAATAGGCGTATATACAAGCCGGGGGAAAAAAACCTCCTGAAGAGGGAAAAAAGTGCCCCGGCGGTCCTAGAGTGTTCACACACATCACTACCTAAATATATCAACAAATCCCCCCTGGGAGTGATGCGGTGAACAAGGAGCTGACACTCATGTATAAGGAAGTGCCAAGCTATGTGGAAATCACTCCACAAAAGGAAGTAAGCCCAAAGCTTTGCGGAAAGCTTCAAACTTCTCCCTAGGCAGAGCCTTCGTGAAAAGGTCTGCAATGTTCTCCTGCGTGGGCACATATGCCAAGCTGATCTCCCCAGCAGAGAACCTCTCCCTGACATAGTGATAATGCACCTCAATGTGCTTAGTGCGAGCATGGAACACAGGGTTCCTCGCAACTGCCAATGCGCTCTGACTGTCAGTGAAGATGGTGGTGGCAGAAGACTGGCCAACACCCAAATTAGCCATAAGGCGTCTGAGCCACACACACTCAACAGTCGCTGTGAAAGCTGCCCTATACTCAGCCTCACAACTAGAAGTGGCCACAGTAGGCTGCTTCTTGCTCAACCAAGATATACATGAGGTACCAAGCATGAAGCAAAAACCACTGGTGGACACACGAGTGTCATAGCAACCAGCCCAATCTGAGTCAGAAAAAGCATGCAAATCTGGCTGTAGTGATCCCCCCTTGGGATAAAACAACCCAAGTAGCCGAGTACCACTCAAGTAGCGAAAGATGCGCTTAACCGCTTTCCAATGCGTGACTCCTGGGCAATGCATATACCTACTCATCTGTGAGACAGCAAACTGAATATCTGGCCGAGTAATGCATAAGTAAATCAAGCATCCAACAGCCTATTGATAGAGAACAGCATCAAATGCATCTCCAGCATCATGAAGACTCAATCATAAACCTGTCTCCATAGGAGTGGCAATAGGCTTACAATCTTCAAGGCCAAAACGCTGCAATAATGTGTCAATATATTTCGTTTGACACAAAGCCATTCCACCATCAACGTGCAAATGCCCCAAATCAGACATCTCAAATGAGGCATGCAAATCAACCTTAAAATCAGCAATATGTATCTCAATAGGACCAGTGAGTAGCATGTCATCAGCATAGACAACAATGATCAGAAGCACATCATTAACACGTTTAACATATAAGGTGCTTTCAGTTGGACTGTTCTCAAAACCATGTGCAATCAGATAGGCATGTATCTTCTCATACCAAGCACGTGGTGCTTGCTTTAAACCATATAATGCCTTCTTTAACCTGCAAACTTGGTTTTCATGCCCTTTCTGCACAAAGCCACGGGGCTGAAAAACATACACTTCTTCATGTAAGTCACCATTCAGAAATGTTGTTTTAATGTCCAACTGATGTACATTCCAACCATGATGGGCTGCAAGTGCACAAATGCTCCGAACAGTAGTCATACGGCATGTAGGTGCAAAGGTCTCATCAAAATCAATGCCTCTTTCCTGTGCATAACCCTTTGCAACAAGCCTAGCCTTATACCTGTCAACTGTACCATCATGTTTACGCTTCAGCTTGTATACCCACTTAGTGCCAATGGCCTTCTTACCAGGAGGCAAGTCACATAAAGACCATGTACCATTCTCCATTATAGCATCATATTCAGATTGCATAGCAGCCATCCAATTTTCTGAATTTTGTGCTTCATCAAAAGAAACAGGCTCATTCTCATCACAGAGACTAGATGCAGCCATAGCATAGCAATCTGATGCAAAGGAGGCACTATGAGAGCCTGAATGAGTACGATATGACAAAGGTGCATCTAATTTGCTGTCACGCAAAGTCTGCACCAGCCATTTTGGCATAGTTTTTGCCTGCTCAATATCAACTCTCCCATCAACAAGTGCATCGTGTAAATGTGCATCAGAAATGGAATGATCTGCATCATCATATGAAACCTGCAAAGGCTGAGAAGTTGCCTCATTAGGACCAGCACTAGCCTGTCCACCTATAAAAAGAGGCATCAAAGTATCATACATGTCTTTGGAGCTAACATATGTCTCGTTAGTACATGAAAGCAATGGCTGAATAGCATCTTCCACAAAGACAACATCACGGCTAACCAGAATGCGTTTAGTCTGTGGATGATACAGACGATAGCCTTTACTTTCAGAACTGTACCCAACAAAAATACATTTTACTGCCTTATCATCCAATTTTTTGCGATGTTGTTCAGGCACTAATGCATATGCCAAACAACCAAAAACACGCAGATGAGCAACAGATGGCTTGCCGTCATGCCAAGCCTCATATGGAGTGATAGACTGCAACGCTTTAGTGGGACACCTGTTCAGTACATATGCTGCACACATGACAGCCTCAAGCCAGAAACTATGTGGTAAAGCCTGACTTTTGACCATGCACCTCGCCATCTCCATGAGTGACCTGTTCTTTCGTTCAGCAACTCCATTCTGTTGAGGTGTATACGGCACTGTAAACTGGTGTTTTATCCCACGTTCAGCCAGAAATGCATTAAAATCTGAAGACATATATTCCCCCCCTCGATCAGAACGGAGGGTGCCCATTTTACATGCTGACAGATTTTCAGCCAAAACCAAAAACTGTTTGAAGCACATGAACACTTCGAACTTTGCTTTGAGTGGATATACCCATGCATGCCTGGAAAAATCATCAATGAAAGTCACGAAGTAAAGGTAATTTCCAAAAGAGGGTGTCTTTATAAGACCACAGACATCACTATGTACAAGCTGCAATTTCTGCGTAGCCCGAACTGAACCATCTTTTGGAAAGGAAGAACGCTACATTTTGCCCAAAATACAGCCTTCACAAACATGTTTTCCAGGTGCCTCAAGTTTGGGCAAAGAGGACACCATTTCAGATTTCTGCAGGCGTAACAAACTAGCAAAATTTAGATGACCGAAGCGTGCATGCCAAAGCTTTGCATCTGACATAGCCTGAGAATCATGAACTGCACATGCGGAAAACATTCACAGATCTTTCATAGTCTATGAGCTTATAGAGCCCACGACATAAAATGCCAGAAGCAATAATCACATCGCCATTTGAGAGATCATGGACTGTACACCTGTCGTCAACGAATTTCACAACCAAGCCAATCTTGGCTAATGCAGAAACTGATAACAGGTTCTTTTTGATCCCTGGCACTAATAAAGCATCTGACAAGGTGAAAGAACTACCATCAGCAGTAGTCAGAATGATCTTACCAACTCCCATAACATGATAAGAGGAGTTATTGGCGCATGTAACAATATTCCCTGTAGGGGCAGGCTCGAGTGAAGAGAAGAAACTGCGCTGCGAGGTAATATGTTTGGTCGCCCCACTGTCAAAGTACCAAACATCTGAGTCTACTGC
The DNA here is from genome assembly GCA_020310875.1 of Ceratopteris richardii. Lineage (NCBI taxonomy): Eukaryota > Viridiplantae > Streptophyta > Polypodiopsida > Polypodiales > Pteridaceae > Ceratopteris > Ceratopteris richardii. Next base: position 100,953,616 of record CM035406.1, read on the forward strand.
AGACATGCACTGATCATGAGAAGATGGGTCAAAACTGCAGACAGTAGTAAATGCCCATTCTTCTTCCTGCACAAGATTTGCAGACTCTGTTTTTGGTGTAGAGGCCTCTGCAACAACCATTCCAGCCTCTTTCTTCTTTGCCTCTTTAGCAGCTAGTTTTGGACAGTTCTTTATAATATGATCATTTCCTTTACAGTACTTGCATAACAATTTCTGCTTTTCTGATTTCTTCTCATCTTTATCCTGGTTCTTCGATTGTGCAGAATTTGCAGATTTCTGCTTACTAGTAGAAGAGCTCCATTTTCCTTTGCCCTTCTGACTAGCCAGGAAAGCTTGATCTGCAACACGCATAATGGACCTGTTCTGCCTGGACTGATCTTCTTGCAACAGAACAGAGACTAATTCCTCAAATGACAAGGCATTCGGATTGCCTTTCATCATCAACCGAAGAGTAGAGGCAAAACTCTGATATGAATCAGGAAGACCATTCAGAACGGTCTGCACAAGTGAGCTATCTGGTATAACCTCATCAACAGAAATTAATTGTTCCTTCAGGTCTTTGATCTTTGTAAGAAAACTGTCCATAGAATCACCTTCATTCATGTGCTCACTCTCCAACGATTTTCGAAGGTAAGCAACACGAGCCTCATTCCTAGCCTGGTACAAAGTGGTAAGTGTATCCCAAGCATCCTTTGCTGTTCTGCAAGAGCGAATTTGAGGAATAATGGCACGTTTGACAGACAAAGCTATCAATGCATGTGCCTGGGCATCTCTGCCATCCCAACGAATCTGCTCTACAGTAGGTGCAACAGAAATAGCAGCACGAACAAGAATCTGTGGAATATCATCTTCGACACCATCTTCATTAGCTCCAGCACCTGTATTTGTAGTACCTGTAGTCGTAGGTGTAACAGGACGTCTTTCAACACCCTGCACAATGTTCCACAGTCCTTTTGCAACCAGTACATGTCGCATCATATAAGCCCATAATGGGTAGTTGGTACCATCCAACTTATCCTCAACAGCCAACATACGGAATACATCACTGCTTTCAGCCATGGCCGGTGACTAAAATACCTTGATGCAAAAAATTGACTGTATCTCAAAAAGTTGAACGGAACTGCCCAGACGAGTTCTGCTAGACCTGTAACAGACTTCGAGACGCTTAAACTAGCGAACAGAAACTGGTATATACCTTTGGCACAAAAGGACAAAATAGCCTGCACAAGCACTGCGATAGTGCGTTTGAAGGCCGAAACGAGCTCAGATCGCGATTTCGGCACCACACAGCAAAGCTGTTTTGATCTCGAAAACACCCTGAGTATACTCACCAAATTTCGTGCGAATCTGAGACTGCAAACGGAGGAGTGTCGATGGCGCCCTAGAAGAAGCGACGACCTGCTCTGATACCAATTGTTGGAGATAGACGTCTGCGGAAGCACGCGAGCAGCACAAGAAAGAAGAAGAAGCTTGGAGCACAAACACACAATACTGAATGTATTACTAGAGAATGTACAAAGATAAGTAGCCCATTAGGGCAATAGGCGTATATACAAGCCGGGGAAAAAAAACCTCCTAAAGAGGGAAAAAAGTGCCCCGGCGGTCCTAGAGTGTTCACACACATCACTACCTAAATATATCAACACATTCAAGAGGATTAATGAAGAAGATCAAGCCAAGATGTTTGGCTTGAGGGGGAGCTGTTGGTGGAAATCCAAGCCATCACACTTGGCTAGACATTGAAGAATATATGTGCATCCATTTGATGGAGCATATGAAAACTAGCATGTAATAATTTGATCATTACCCAATGTAAAAGTGGTTTACATGAAGAGAATCTTGTAAGTCCACTTATTTCATGGAGTTAGGAGAATTTTATGATACGAGTTTCTCATGAGAGAATATCTCCTCATTTAGAAAAAGAACTTTTAGGTGGAAGATCATTTGAATTTCAAATTCAAATTTGAAGAAAGTACCATTAAAAGTACTTGGAAAACTCGCGGCCAAATACACTCCCTTTGAGAGCCATTCATTGATCATTTGTAGATGTTGAGTAGCACACTTCATTGCTCACTCACGTAACTATTATTTGGCATTATTTCTTTGCCAATGATTTTGTAAAATCATGTTCCATAATACATATACATCATTAAGTATCTCTGTTGTTTTCTCTGCCATTGTCAATCAGAATAGTGTACTTGTAATGCTCATATCTTAGTGATCTCTTCACGATTTTCAATGATCTATAGCATGTCAAAAGTAGCTCAATGTCTACTTCAAGCTGAAAAATATTAAAGGCATTTGATTTAGGCAATCGGGAGAAAAGCATATCTGAGTAGGCACTGGTCATTCTCTCCACATCTCCTAAAAAGTTGGGGGTAAGGTTTCAGTTGTTAAATTGATTGCTCAGTGTGTAGTCAATCATTTTAAGTGATTTCACTTGGAATCATTAGCTCTCTAAGATAATTTGATTCACCCAAAAGGAATTTTCCTAATTTTTATTTTAGTGTAAGCACTGAGCATAATATCTAGTAGGTGTCAAGACCAAAATAACAAGTTTTTTGGTTACAAGCTAGTTACAAAGTTATCTGTTTTGATCTAATTGTTTGAATCATCATCTCCAAAGTACCTAGGTACTTTATTTGTGTCATTTGCAAGCTAAGAGGGCCTACAACACAACTCTAAAGAAAAATAGGGCATATACTAAGCAGGGTTTGGTAGTACCAACTCATTTCTTGAGGTGTCCATCCATCTTTCCCAACAATTCCAACATCACTTCTTTATGTCTTATCATCACACACTCGTCCTCAAAGCTTGATCCCTAAAAATGGCACCAAATTTGTGTCATTCTAGCACAATGGCAAGTACCAATGTGAGGAGATCCACCTCATAATTGTCAATCCGGGAAGAGGTGAGGAAGGTATGACGACCATGAGCAAGTGATAGTACAAGTGTGTGAGTGAGAAGTGCACAGATGTTAGCACTCAAGGTCAGGAACGAGGTGCAATAACATTTCAAAGAAGTGGACACTCAAAAAGAAGGAGCAAGTAGGGAGCTCCAAGAAGTACATGTCAAATTTTCACAAGAAATCCCTATAAAAATAGTGATTTTGATCACTAAAACCATTGTAAATATCATCTCACCTTTTTGTAACTCCATTTTATTCAAGCCAAGGATTCATTGAGCTTGAGGAGTTTTATAAGTATCTATCCACCAATTTTCATAATTTTTAGACTCCCTTTGAGCCCTCAAATAAGCCATGGAACCTAATTTTTAATTAGACCAGACACTAGCTTTGGACACGGCCAAAACTAGTCAAAAAACTATAAAAAGAGCTAGAGAGCTCATTTTTGGGGTTAGCATCTTTGAGGTTAGCTTGTTAGAGAGTGGGCTTGTTGTGGATTTCAGTTTTGTAAGAGAGTTCTTTTGCAATAGAAAGCTTTCCATTGTTCCTCTCTTTGATCTTGCCTTATGTGCATGTGTGTGTGTATGTGTGTGCATGCTAGTGTGCTTCTCACTCACACATTTTAACCTTCACATGCTCATGGTCTTCATACCAGTCCTCACGTCTCCACGGATTGACAAGTAAAGGAGGTGATACTCACGCTTGAGCTACACCAATTTTTTGTGTCGTTGCTGGGGAGAGAGCTTTGAGGACGAGTGTTGTGGTGGTAAGATTGTAGATTTGCAACATTGGAAGGTAAGAAACATTCATTTTCTATAAATTTTCTGATTTTTCTTCTCCATCTTCATCCATGTTCATGTTCATATATTTTTTTCGGTCTTTAGTGCATTTTCACCATGTTCACATCATTTCTCATGTATGGGAGTGTAAGAAAGAGCTAGGAAGTGCTTGGGAGTGCACACACTTGTGGTGATTGCAATCCGGGTGGATCGGGTCTGGTTGTGGCACACGCAGAGTGTATGAAGCTAGTGAGTGTTGGAAGGTTTATGTAATAAAAAATGTGAAGGTGAAGATGAATTTGGGTATGGGGAGGAGAGATGTCATGATTTGATTATGAAACGGGAACATATGGATGTATGCATGATGAGAACAAAAAGAAAACCACACACATGAATCAACTTTTGAAAGAAAGAATGGTCCACGAATGGAGCTTGTTATACACTTTCGAAAATTAATTTATAAGCATGGGTTCTCGTGGATGTATGCAAAATTAATTCATAAGCATGGGTTCTCGTAGATGTATGCATGATGATCACAAAAAGAACACCACACACATGAATCAATTTTTGAAAGGAAGAATGGTCCAAGAATGGAGCTTCTTATACACTTTCAAAACCGAATCATATGTATGGGTTTTTGTGGGTGGTATGAATGCATGTGGGTCATGATGTAAAAATAAATAGAAACTTTTTCTCTCAACCTCAATGGATCATCCTCAGTGTTCAATGCATGATTGCGGAGCCTTCTCCACATAGAAAAAGATACAAGGAGACATGTAAAAACATATAAAAGACTAAGAGACAAGAGACAAAAGACATGAATTAGAAGATATTGTCATGACATCCATATACATGAATGTTGTGAAACATCAAGCTAAGCATATTACTGGTCAAAGGTGATCCACATGAGCCTCTCACCATGACAATTCAACCGAATCTCACACATAAGAGGATAGTTCCACTTCATTGACCCTATGTCTATCTACGATCGTAATGTGTTTCTAAAGAAGTCTAAGACTCATAAATCCAGCTCTAACTCACTCACACGCTCCACTGAGAGTGATCAAAGGAAGAGAAACTAGGTTTAAGAGCCTATCCTAGATTGGAAGTCTAAAAAATGTTTCTAGGAACTATGCTTTTACTAGCCCACCTTGGATCCTCACACGCTCAATTGAGGGTGATCATCTCAAGGAAACCATGTGCTAGCAAGGGCCCTATGGATGCCTAACAATAATGTTCTAGGAGTTTGGAGGGGGGTTTATATAGTTTTTGGAATGAATTTGGGTCCTTGGATCTAGAGAAATCAACTCTCAACCCTAAGATCAACTGCTTTTCATTACAACCATTGGATTTATTAAATGGATGGCTAGGATTGCTTCTTTACATGATATCTAGGGAAAAGGGGAGGAAAATAGGCGCCTTCATTCTCCACCATTGGATCTGGGGCTGATCTGGACCGTCAGATCAGTGCTGACATCAATTTGGATAAGATAAGCTACTATTTTTGGAGAAACTTTGCATTATTGATCTTTGATCATCAAAAAAGCTTATTCGATGAAAAAAACTCATGGATCCTCCTTGCTTTATGCTTTAGTGCATCTCCACCCTTGAATGTGAGCTCATCCTGACCATAGAACATGGTTCAATCATTGTTTGCCATGTGGCAGCCCTTCAAGCCTTCAATTTTCCTATTCTAGGAAACTACGGTGACCTTGAAAACTTTATTTTGTGCTCTTTGTACCTTCAAACATTCTTTGATGAAGATGAAAATTTGTAAGGCTATGTTTTGAAAGGTCTCCTTTAGGCATATGCAGAAAAAATTCCCATCTGAATCTCCCTTATACAAGTTTGACTATATTTGGAAGTTTGCAGGGTGGCATTAAGGTGTCTAGGAAGCTCGCATAGCCTTGAAAATTTGTACAGATATGTAGGCACATATGATCTTTATACATATCAAACCATATGGCTAACAAAAATTCCTATACAACATTTTGTAGGATGTAAGTGGAAAAATTACATTTTTTACAAAATGCACATGGCATATAAATGTGCTAGAAAATCCATTTTCATGTGAACTCGGGGTTATAGACTGCCTTTGATAGGCTTTACAAGTATATGAATTTTCATGTGATTTGGAGAAATTGAAATTTTTGCGCTAATTTCCAAAGTTTGACCAACTTTGACCGCTACCCTAGATTTGCTTGATTTCTTCCAAAGCTTGCATGTGAACTCCCTTTGATATCCTTGATGCATCTTGGACTTCTCAGGGAATTCAGGCTACCTTCACCGAATGTGTTTCCTGTAGGCCTTCATAAATGAGAGAAGAGAGAAAATCTCGACGACATTCACCCCCAATAAACATGTGATTCCTCCGAAAGCACCACTCTAGTCTTTCTGAAAAACAAAAAGATCCAGGAATCAAATTCTTTTATAGGCGTCATAAGGAACATGGAAGAAAAAATTGATCATATACATAAATGAGTATGCACTATGACATGAAGCAAAATTTGTATGATACATGCATGAAGTGAAATTGCGAACAAACAAGAATGGAAAAAATGGAATGAACTTGAAAAAAATGAAGCAACATGAACTTGAAAAAGTATATATATATATATATATATATATATATATATATATATATATATATATATATATATATATATATATATATATATATATATATATATATATATATATATATTTTATTATTTTTTAAATAAAATCATGGATACTCCTGTTTATGAATCAGCCTCATTGTTGTCATCTTCTTCAATGTCCTCATCCAAAATGTACTCGTCATTATCACGTTTCTTGAATAGCTTTATCCTTTTACGTGCAATAAAAGTTTTTAGTGTAACACCATTTAATTCACAAAGAGCATACATACCATTGTTGTTAACTTTTGATATAATGTATGGCCCAAACCATGTATAGGGAAAAGGTTCACATCAAAGCTACTCAAGGAACACATAAGTGTAACAAACCCCCCCAAGAGCGAATGATGTGAACACATACAGGGAGTGAAAGATCAGCCCCCACAAGGTAATAATCCTAAAGCTTTGTGAAAAGCTTCAAACTTTTCCCATGGAAGAGCTTTGGTGAATATGTCTGCCACATTATCTTGTGTAGGCACATATACCAAATCAATATCTCCTACGTGAAGGCGCTCTCTCACATAGTGATAATGCACCTCAATATGTTTGGTACGTGCATGACACACTGGGTTTCATGCAACAACCAAAGCACTCTGACTATCAGTGAAATATGTGTAGCAACATCAATCTCCATGCAAAGATCCATCAATAGGCATCTCAGCCATATGCACTTCACTGTAGCTGTGAAAACTGCTCTGTACTTAGCTTCACAACTCGATGTTGCCACTGTAGGTTGCTTCTTAGTCAACCAAGATATGCATGTGTCTCCAAGGAAAAAGCAATTACCACTAGTGGACACGCGAGTATCATAACAACCAACGCAATCATTGTCTATAAAAGCATGCAAGCATGGTTGAATATCTCTGCCATAAAAGAGACCTAAGCTCAAAGTGCCTCGGAGATATCTAAACACACGTTTCACCGCTTTCCAATGCTTAGTGCCAGGGCTATGCATGAATTGACTCAACTGGGAAACTGCATATTGTATATCCGGCCTTGTGTTGCATGCATATATAGAACATCCCACAGCTTGCTGATAAAGAAGTGTCAAATGCATCAGTGGAATCCTCAATCGAGAACCTGAATCCTATCTCAACTGGTGTGGAAACTGGCTTGCAATCCTCAAAGTCAAAACATTGAAGTAGTTTTTCAACATACTTTGCTTGATGCATAACAATTCCCCCCTCAACTGATACAAATTGGATGCCAAGATAGTAGCTCAAAAGACCAAGATAAGTGACATCAAAAGTATGTTGCAAATCAGCCATAAGAATGTCAAGTTTTGCATCACATGACCCAGTCAAGAGTATCTCGTTGAAATAAAGAACAAGAACTATAAGATCAACCCCATTTTTGCATACATAGAGTGTGCTTTCAATCGGACTACATGTGAAGCCAAGGGCAATCAAGTGCTTATGTATTTTGTCATACCATGCACGTGGAGCTTGCTTGAGACAATACAAGGCTTTATGCAAGCGATAAACCATATGCTCTTTCCCTTTCATAGCAAATCCAGCAGGTTGCTTCACATAAACCTCTTCTTGCAAATCACCATTCAAGAAGGCTGTTTTTATGTCCAACTGATGCACTTTCTAACCTCGATGGGTAGCCAATGCAACCACAATATGAATGGTAGTCATGCGTGAGGTAGGTGCAAAATTTTCCTCATAATCAATGCCATATTGTTGTGCATATCCTTTGGCAACCAATCTAGCTTTGTAGCAATCAATGCTACCATTAGATTTTCTCTTAATCTTATAAACCCAGTTTGTACCAATGACATTCTTTCCTTTTGGCAATTCACATAACTCCCAAGTACCATTCCTATGTATGGAATCCATTTCTGATTGCATAGCACTCATCCATTGTGGATTGTCACATGCATCTTCAAAAGAAAGTGGCTCTTCATTACATGTTGTAGCAATAAAAGTATAATCCACAAAATTACTTGATGCTGGAATAGCTCTCTCTATTGACGATGAACTAAACTAAAGTAAGAGCTGAATAATATCCCTAAGTACAAAGTACCACCACATATGAGAATATCAAGTATGTGGTAACATGGGGAAAAAACCTCTAGCCAGCACTAGAGTAAAAAGTGCCCATGTATAGGGAAAAGGTTCACATTAAAGCTACTCGAGGAACACATAAGTGTAATAGGTAGCTCAATTAATGCCTTATTACAAACACCAGAAGTTCCCTATAAGACCCAACTAGAGTATATTAGGACCAACCGATTAGGTTCTCACATCTATGAGGATGTCCTAAAGCGATTAGTGGTCCAACTCAAAAATCCTGATCAACCCTTCGAACTTGAACACCCAGTGGTTAAATTCGAAGAAGGTTCATACACTGATAAGCAAGGAACCATGTATGTGGTTACCAGCTTACCAGATAGGATAGATGATTTTGGAAATATCATTCTTGAGAATGAAATACGAGACCTAGAGCAAGGAGATGTAGGACGAGAACCCAAGACTCCTAGAGGTAAGTCAGATTTGACCAGAGTGATCACTCCAGATTGTATCCCTCAAGATAATAAAAGCATAGAGCTATTCTTGAATAGAGAAATAGAGGAAGTCTTTTGGAGATTCAAGCTAGATCAACCTAGCCCAATAGTCACCATCTACGAGTTCAAGGATCCGGAGATACCAGGCAAAGTGTCTACCTGGATAACACATCGGAGCAAATGTTCTTGTATTAGAGCATGATAGGCATGCATACATTTGGCAAGGCAAATTGATTTTCCCTCCACCAAGATCTAATGTCTCCCATGGCCTCCAAGGAGCAGGATCATCCCAGGCTCATGAAACCCAACGAGAACAAAGCAAAGAGAGACTTGAGGTAAGCTTTACACACAATGTGGGTAGAGACACATCAAGACTCGAAGGTGAAAGACATGAAAGAGAGAGACATCAAGCACATAGGCATCAAAGAGTTGAACATGATTTTCCATTGCCTCAACCCCGTGAGCACCCAAGAACCCTTAGATCCTCTCAAGTGCTCAAGGCAATGAAGAACTATTTTGATAGGACAGGGGATCCTTATGATCATGTGGCCAAGTTCAAAAAAGTTTTAAGAGTTGAACAAGTTGAGGATTTGTTCACCCAATTCAAGGCATTTGGTTTGACTCTTAAGGGCACTACCTTAGCTTGTTTTCAACCCTTGATTGGTCATAATCAATAGGCAGGCTATTAGAAAAACTTATCAACAACCTTACCAACAGGGTAGGTATTAGAATCAATACCAACAGCCATATTATAGGCCACAACAACAATATCAAGCACCATATATGCCACAAACAGTCCTAGGACACCAGCCACCAACTCCTCCTAACGTGATCCCAATTAAGTATGCAATGGCAGAAGAAAAACCTAATAGAGCATTGGTGCCAATGACCCCTTTGGTCTCATGAAATGACTCTCATGCTCATAGCTTTGACTACTCCCATGAAGATAGTCCACATGCTTATTACATAGAGTCACCTGAACATGGTGAGACTTATCCATATCAGTATGAGGCACCACCTATGGAACAAAATTGGGACCACAAGCCCCTAGAGGACCATGTTTTAGATGTCAGGGTGACCATTTCATTTGTGAATGTCCCCATCCACCGTCTCCGGGACAAGAACAAAACATCACAATACAAGGCTTTTGTCCCGACTGTGATAAAGAACATCTTCCAAGAGATTGTCCAAGAAATCCCTCTAGTGCACCCAAGGTTACACCCATTAATGTGGTAGGCTTAGTGGTGGATTCAAGTTCAAGTAATAGCATTGTGGCTCCTATATAGGAAGTTACTAGAGCACAAGCAGGGCAACAAGTTAAACCAGTTGAACAATCAAAGTCAAGTTAATTAGAAGAGCCTAGTAAGAGGAAAACAAGAACATGGAAGGATACTGGGGAGAAGGCCAGTCGTAAGTGGAATAAAAAGTTATCTCAACTAGAAGAAAGCCTAAAAGATGCAAGAACAAAAATAGAAAATATTGCCTCTCAAAATCCCTCACACGTAGAAACCCCATCCACTCCACTTCATCCCACCCCACCACCCATTATAAATAGACTACAACCAGGGTTTGTTCTTGCAGATCCAACCCTAGAAGGCTTGTACATGATGTTCAAGGCCTCCTAGCATCGACTTCAAGAAGGGCCAACGGCTGCAAACTTAGACAAGAGTTACCCTAGAGCAGATTTAGAGATTGAATGAACAAAAATGTGCATGAAAATGGTAGAACTAGCTCAGGCTATGCTCAAGACAAGTCAATCCTTTAATCAGACAAACTCTATCAAACCGTATTTGCATTTGCAGGGCTTACTAGAAAGATTAGAGGAGTTGGTAAACAAGCCACGGGTTTCTTTACCTCCAAAGGCTCAACAAGTTGTTGAAAGAGAAAGCTCACCACCAACAAAAGCTTATGTTCTAGATTCTATGGATGGTGGAACACCTCTTTCAATTCAAGAGTACTCTCAAGAGTTCTTGTAGGAAATACAAGAAGAGAAATGGGCCAAGGAGAAGGGTAATCCCCCTCCTATTCCTGAGATTGATGACCTTCATGATCAGTTTCCCCAAGACATTCCATCTATTTACGGAGATCAAGCAATGCAACAAGAAGAAAAATGATTAGATTTTGAATCTAATTCTTAACAAGAGTTGCCACAATTCACATGCCCATGGGAATCTAAATCTCTCCATATCAGAGCTCCCCACACTATTGGTAAGACATGAAGATTCAGTGCTTCCAAGGAACACTGATGTCGTGAAGAACACTAAGGTTCAGTGTCATCTCACCGTAGAAGAGCTGCTCAAAGTAAAACCAGAGCTATGGAAGCATGTGGTAAATCAAGTTCCATAACTTGATTCCAATATCTCAAAATCAAGCTCTAGGCAAAAAGTTCTAGAGATACCTCTAGAAAAAATAGGAGACATGAGTGAATGTGAAGATGGTAATACTTATCTTCCAATCACCTACCAAGGTTACACAACCAAAGCGATCAGAGATTCATGTGCAGGTGTTGCAATTGCAAACACCTCCTTGTGGAAGCAATGGGGAAAACCCACATTAAGACGAACTAGAATGAAGCTTCAAACGACTGATGGCCATGTTGAAAGACCTCTAGGATTGCTAGAAGGGATCACTCTAACCACTTGTGGTGTAGAGTTTGAACACACCTTTGCTATATCCGACTTTGACAAAAATAATGTATATGAGATGATCCTAGGAAGGCCCTTCCTACAACAACTACAAATCGTACAGAATTGGGGAACCAGCTCCTTGTACTTACAACAGTTAGGGGTCACCACCAAGGTCAATCTAAAGGATTATGCCTTCAGAGATGTACCACCCCTATAGTGGAATCCTATCCACAAAGTGCAAGAAGATTCAATCTTTGTGCATTCTGAAAGTTCACCTGATCCATCTTGGATGCATGAAGATACTCACTTGTGGATGTGCAAAGTCACAGAGGAAGAGGAAAAATGCTTAAAGGCGAGAGAAAAAGGAACTTTACCAGGAGATAGACCAGTTAGAGACCCAACCTACACACCGATGATCTAGAGGAAATTGAGCCTCATGGCTGGCCAGAAATCTTAGCCACCATGGACATTGCTGTCAATGAGGAATAGTGGACACCTCATTGTGATGAGGAGGGTTATGATATTTCAGTGTTCATGTGTCAGCCCGTGCTAGAAGAGTGTGACCCTAGTGAAGTCATAGAAGAAGAAGAGAATGACGATGATCTAAAGTCCATTGTGATGGATAGTTGCTTTAACTCAAAAAAGCACTATTTAGAAGATGTAGGAGTGTTTAACCAAAAAGAAGAAGAACCTCTCACAAGCATTAAAACGGTAAATTCAAAGGATGGAAGTGAGGGTAGTCAAAAGAAAAAGAAAAGAAAAGCCGTGAAACAAGAGCAATGTAGGTACATAGGAGAAGACCTAAGTGCAAAAGAAGAAATAGAGCTTGTAGCTTTATTAAGGGAATATAGGGACGTTTTTGCGTGGCACTATAGAGAGTTGAACGGAGTAGATCCAAAAATTTGCTCTCATATGATCCCCATGATAGCTGATGCCAAGCCGACCAAATAGAAGCCCTACACATATAATGACACTTATGCTGCTAAAATAAAAGAAGAAATTGGTCGGCTAATTGAAGCTGGATTTATCTATGAGATTGAGCGTACTAAATGGGTGTCCCCCATTGTAGTGGTGCCCAAGAAGAATGGAAAATTACGAGTGTGTATTAACCTTAAAAAAGTTAATGCCGCTATGATTAGATATAGTTATCTGCTTCCAATCATTAAACATTTACTGGAGCATGTTGCAGGCAAGGAAGTTTATAGCTTCCTTGATGGAATTTTAGGTTACAACCAAGTAGCCATCACCCTAGAAGATCAACCATAAACGGCCTTTGCCACAAAAGGGGGAATCTTTGCATTTTGTGTCATGCCATTTGGGCTCAACAATGCACCTGCAACATTCCAAAGGCTCATGTGTCATGTCTTCAAAGAGTTCTTGCAAAACAACTTAGAAGTATATGTGGACGATCTATGTGCTCATTCCCAAGAAAGAAGATACCATATCCTTGAGCTCAGATAGATCGCCAACAAGTGTAGAGAATATCGAGCTGGACCAAGAAAAGTGTGTATTCATGGTATGTCAAGGTAAGATCTTAGGTCATATTGTTTCTAAGAACGGAATATCAACAGATGAGGACAAAGTAAGAGCCATAGCGGAGTTGCCAAGACCAAGGAATGTTAAAGAGGTACAAGCCTTTATGGGCCATTGTGGATATTACTGCAGGTTTATTCACACGTATGCAATCATAGCCAAACCTCTTTATGCCTTGTTGAAAAACTTTGAGTGGAACGACGAATGCAAAAATTCCTTCAATGAGCTGAAGAGATGTTTGTGCACAACACCAATACCGAACACTCTTGATTGGAATAAACCATTCATGTCCATGTAGATGCATCCAATCATGCAATAAGATGTGTGCTAGTACAACCAATAGGTGAAGCAAATCTAGATTTGCCTATAGCATATGCTAGTAGATAGTTGAACGCAACCGAACAAAACTACACAATGACTGAAAGAGAAGGCTTAGGCATGGTATATGATGTGAAGAAGTTTAGACACTATCTATTGGCCAACAAGTTCAAGTTTTCACAGATAATCAAGCTTTATTATATTTGGTCAATAAACCTTGCAATACAGGACACTTAGTAAGATGGTTCCTCTTACTAATGGAATACAACTTTGAAGTTTTTGTTAGGAAAGGTAGAACCCACCTCAGAGTAGATCACCTTTCTCACATCACTTCAGAGAGCCACCGCAAGGAGTGTTTGATGAACTACCTGACGCTTATCTGTTCAATTTAGAAGTTGTTCCTAAATGGGCAAATAAGTTGGTACCTGTCCTAACCTTTGGACCCGCAAATAAGAATGTGAGAACGAACAAAGAGGAAATTGTAAGATCACAAAACTATCAAATATTGGAAGGAAGTATGTACAAACAAGATATGGAGGGTGTACTAGCTTGTTGTGTCAAGGATGATGAACATAGTAGTTGGTTGCAACAAGCTCATGAAGGATTGCTAGGAAATCACTATTCTAAACAATGAACATTATAGAATCTAAAACATTTAGGAGTGTATTGGCCTAGTATGGATAGAGAAATACATGAGTGGATTAAGAATTGTCCAGTGTGCAAAGATAGAACCCCAGTGGAGCATGCTACCCTTTATCACATGTCACTAATTCCAGATTGGAGTGCTCCATTGGTAGAATTTATGAGATTAGGGACACTACCAAGTGAGGCTAGTCTAGCAAGAAAACGAATCATGGAGAAAGAGGCTCAAAACTATGCCTTAGTTGGAGAAAACCTATACCAAAGAGGCAAAGATGGTTACTTAAGATTGTGCGTTCATGAATCAGACTATTTGAAGGTCTTAGAAACTACACACAAAACAGATAGGTTTGCACATTGACTAGCTCAAAAAACTTACTATCTTTGGATAAAACAATCAACTTCAAATGCTCATAGTAGCCAGCATGATAAATATTAGAACAAATCTTTTTGGATGAATGATACACAGGGTTGAGTGTATATAAATAAACAAAATATGCATTTGGAATGAACTTGATACTCAACAGTGGTACCTCCTATTTTTCAGGGTTGCGTAGAGATAAGACCCCGAGACAGAAAAACTAAAATTTCTCCAAATCTACTGAACCAAATGCTTTGAAAATTTTTATAAATTAAACACTAATACCTTTCCAACGAATGCTTAGTCATCCAATTTGGAGTCTGTAGAGAGAGAGCAGTAGCCTTTGCAAGTGTACTGTTGTTGAAGAAGGTGATGCAGAGAAATGAAGGAGCAAGACAATGATGGCCACAAGTGTATGTATATTGCTTCCATGTAATGTACAAATGGTTTGAAGTTTTTATATAGACTCTTGAAGTACTCCATGAATTCTACAAGTGGATTTTGAATTCAAATGAAGGCGGTATTAGTTGTTCAAGAGAATCAATTCACTTTCCTATAATCTAGGAAAAGTGAAGATCTAATTTGATCTACTTTTCAGTGATTGATTGATTCATTGATTGCCAAAATCAATCACCTCAAATTTGTGGAATTTGAGCTCTTTTTTCTCCTTTTACATGTGTAGAACTCTAGGCTTTTACAATTGTAAATGATCCATAAAAAATCTTTTTAAAAAATACAATAAATGAGCATAAGTAAAAGAACTCTCCAACATATATTTTTTTATGTAATCCAAATGATAGCTTTTTGATGTAGATCAAATCCACCTCAAGCATAGTGTAAGCTTGATGTTCCAACAAAAAGATCCTTGGCATGGTGGTAGTTTAGAAGGATAATTTGATAAAATAATCCTTATAATTGGTCATAAAAGATCTATGTGCATCAAAAAGGATATGAGTATAGTCAATTTTGTCATTTATAAAAGCAATGCATGAATTGTAACCTTTTCTAAATGCACATTTTACTTGAATATGACTAATTAATGGATATGGTTGGAAGTCATGCCTTGCAAACAAAAAAACGAGTTGAAATTTAAATTCAAAATTAAATGTATGTGTATGATAGTCAATATGTGGGTTATATGGATGAAAGAAAGTCATGTCAAGTATAACATCATAAGACTGCAAAGTGGAAATTAAAAATGTTCGTGCATTTACATATGAACCTATGCAAATCTAAACATCATGAACTTTACTTGTTACATTATATTGACACAACCTTAACTCTATGCAAGGAAGAAAAAGACTTTCCTATGAGTTCTTGCACTAAAATATGTGAGATAAAATCATCATATAAGATATTAACACTCCTATAATTAATACTATCCTGCATACAAACTAAAAAATGCAAAAAAAAAAGTGTTACATAAGGTTCTTGAATGTTTTTCCAATGCTTCTCCATCCAAAGAAGATGATCTTCTTCATGAACTGCCTCCATGTTGTGCATTTGGGTTGCTAGATGTTTCATACAGAGAGGCCACAATCTACACTTTGCTTTGGTATGTATAGATTTACCATAATTCCAATAGGTGATACATGATCTTTTCTGTTGAACATCTACCATAGAGTTTTGAAGGGTAGGGGCTTTGGTAGGTTTAAGGGATGAGGCTATGAGTGAAGTTGAAAAGTTATAGTGAGAATCTCATAAAAAACTAGATTAATTTGCACTTCAAAGGAAAATTAAGCTTGACAAAAGTTTGTTGTTGATATGGTTTTTGCAAATGGATTGACTTGGTAATAGATTGAAACTCTTTCTCTGCATCATCAAAAAAAGAATTTTCTTCATAAAGAGTCATAGATCATAGAGTGTGGAGCTTGGATTAGATCCCCATATCCAAACCTTCTTCATACTTCCTCTATAAAGTATCTTCACGAACGACCTTAAAGATTCCTTGATCTTCTCTTGAAAGGACTTCCATGTTGTGGGACAATCTGCACTATGTTCTAAAACATTCTACCAAAGTTAGGCCTTCCCCACTAAATAATTAGTGGAAAAATTCACTTTATCATTTTTAGAGTAGGATTCATTAGGAAAAAAATCATCAAACTAAAATAACCATGACAAAACAAATTGATCATCCTTATGCCCATTCAACTATGAGAATTGGAAATTCTTTATGTCACCCTTGGAATGCATGCCATTTGCTAATGTCCATCACCACATGTACAAGGTTGTTCTCCTCAAAATTCATCTTTCGAAGTAATTCATCATGCTCTTTGATCTCGTTTTGTGCACCTTAGAGTTCATGTGGCAGGAGCACCAACTGTTATTTGAACCATACCTCAAGTAGAGGTGATTCACCAAGATCCTCCATGGTATGATTAGGGTCCATGGGTGTGTAAATGAAGGCTACCTTGATGTGTTGCGATGTACCCTGCTAGATTGTATGTCAGTGGGATGTACCCTGAGGGGATGTGCCCTGAGGGGACATACCTTGACGAGATGTACCCTAATTCATTGTACCCTGATGGGATGCATTCTGATTTGTTGTATCCTAATGGGATGTAACTTAGTTTGCCATGGAAAGGGTGGTTCTTAGGAATTGAAAAAGTAAGAGAAATGAAAGTTATGTTAAATATAAATAAAAAGAAACAGAGTAATAACATATGTAAATATTGTAGTTTGTAAAACACTTGAGTTGTGAGTGGGAGGTTGTGGGTTCAAATCCGCTCATTGCTAGATGAGAGATTCCTTATTGCCACTCCTTAATTAAAGAGGGTGCCTATATAGCCAACAAAACCAACGGCCAAGGGAGCTATGGTTTCCAAGGAAGCCGAAGATGCCAAAGCTATGCCAAAGTCAATGCATTGGAGTAAGCCAAAGGAATAAATGTAGAATTAAAAATAGGCATGACCTGTAAGTTTAGGTTCAACAATAGGAACATAAACAAAAATGGAAACAAAAATGAAAACAAGAATAGTAATCGGGATCAAGATCAGGTGCTAAAATTGGTAGCGTTGGGATTCGATTGTTGATATATTTCGATAGTGATGTGTGTGAACATAATTAGGACCACCGAGGGACTTTTTTACCTCTTTAGGAGGTTTTCTTCCCTCGACTTGTATCTATGCCTATAACCCTAATGGGTCACTTATTTTTGTACATTCACTTGGTAATTCACTCAGTGTTGTGTTATATCCCAAGCTTCTTCTTCTTCTTCCTTGTGTTGTTCTTATGCTTGCAGAGGCCTCAAAACTCTAACAATTGGTATCAGAACAAGTCACCACTTCATCTAAGGCATCATCAACACCCATTCTATCACAGTCTCATAATCGCATGAAAACTGATGAGCATACTCAAGGTGATTAAGAGTTCAAAATCGCTTCCCTCTGTGGTGTCAAAATTTGATCTCAGTTCATTTCGGTCTCGGAATGCACTACTATGGTGCTTGTGCTGGCAAATTCATCTTTTTTATGCCAAACATATTTATATGTTTGGGTTCGCTAGTACAAGCACCTCAAAGTCTAGCTACAATTTTAGTATAGCTCGACAAGGTGGTTATGTTCAACTTTTTGAGATGCATTCAATTTTTTGCATCAGAGTATTTAATAAGTGTCCATGACTAAAAGCAATGATATATTCTATATGTTGGTTGTTGAGGACAAGTTGGATGGTACCAATTACCCGTTGTGGGCATATATGATGCGTTATGTATTGATCGCAAAAGCATTATGGAATATTGTCCATAATATTGAAAAATTCCCTACTACACATGTGAATATAGTTATTGAAGGTGATGCAGATGGCATTGAAGATGATGATCTTCAAATTCCTATTCATGTTGTGCTTTCTGCTTCAACTACCACAAAGCAACTTCGTTGGGATGGTAGAGATTCTCAGGCACATGCATTGATAGCCTTGCCTGAAACATGCCATTATCCCTCATATTTACTCTTGCATAGTAGCAAAGGATGTTTGGGATACACTTACCACTTTATACTAGGCAAGAAATGAGAATCTTGTTGCTTACCTCCAAAAATAGTTGGAGAGTGAGCACATGAATGAAGAAGATTCTATGGATAAATTTTTGACAAAGATCAAAGATTTGAAGGAACAAAAATTCGCTAATCTATTCTTACCAGATAGTTCACTTGTGTAGAGTATTCTTAATGTTCTTCCATATTCATATCATAGTTTTTCTTCTACTCTTCAATTGATGATGAAAGGAAATCCAAATGCCTTAACATTTGAGGATTTACTCTCTGTTTTGATGCAAGAAGATCAATCCAGGCAGAACAAGTCTATTATGTGTGTTGTAGATCAAGCTTTCCTAGCTAGTTAGAAGGGCAAGGGTAAATGGAGCTCATCTACTAGTAAGCAAAAATTTGCTAATCTTGCATAGTCGAAGAAAGAAGAGAAAGATGAGAAGAAAACAAAAAAACAAAAATTGTTTTGCATTTATTATAAAGGAAATGATCATGTTATAAAGAATTATCCTAAACTGGTTGCAAAAGTGGCAAAGAAGAGGCTGGAATGGTTGTTGTAGAGGCCTCTACACGAAAAGCAGAGTCTGTTAATCTTGTGTAGAATGAAGAAAGGGCATTTACTACTATATGAAATTATGACCCATCTTCTCATGAGCAGTGTATGTCTATAGTAGACTTAGATGTTTGGTACTTTGATAGTGGGGTGACCAAACATATTATCTCCCTGCGTAGTTTCTTCAGTTCACTTGAGCCTGCCCCTAAAAAGAATATTTTTACATGCGCAAACAACTTCTCATATCTTATAATGGGAGTTGGTAAGATCATTTTGACTACTACTAATGGTAGTTCTTTCACATTGTCAGATGCATTGCATGTGATAGGGATCAAGAAAAGTATGTTGTTAGTTTCAACATCAGCTAAGATTGGCTTGGTTGTCAATTTTTTTAATGACCGGTGTATAGTTCATGATCTTTCAAATGGAAATGTCATTATTGCTTTTGGCATTTTAGGTCATGGGTTGTATAAGCTCATTGACTATGCAAAATCTATGAATGATTCAACATGTGCAATTCAAGATTCTCAAGCTATCTTAGATGCAAAGCTTTGGCACGCATGCTTTGGTCATCTAAATTATGCAAGTTTCCTATGCTTGCACAAAATCTAATATGTGTGTCCTCTTTGCCCAAATTTGGGGCACCTTGTAAACGTGTATGTGGAGGCTGTATTTTGGGAAAAATGCATCATTCTTCCTTCCCTAAAGATGGTTCAGTTAGAGATGTTTCTCATAAGTTGCAACTTGTTCATACAGAAAGACCATGTGGAAAATGTGAAAGTCCTCATATATAAATATCACATGAAACACGTGCGAATCATGATATAACTGATGTAGAAAGACCATGTGAAACATGTGGAATGTGAGAGCCATGTGATATGTTCTACAAGTAAAGAAGATCCATGTGAAAATATCGACGAGCAAGAGGAATTAAATGCATTCCCCCGTTATTATTTATTTATTTATTAATTATTTATTTATTTATACCCATGTGAAGAAAAACACGCATAAAAATTTCATTAGCAATAGATGTACGCCACTATTAGCCTCTCCATCATGAGAGAGAGTATCACTATAATTTGAGGGGAAAGAAGGACCATTCTTATATATCTATAGTCTCCATGACCATGAAAGAGCCATGATGCCGCAAGCTTGAATGAGGAGAAGCGATGGGGAGCAGAGATGGAAAGGAGAAGGGGCAAGAGAAGGATGGACTACAAAAAAGCATGTGGAAAATGTGAGAGTCCTATTGTTGGAATACCATATGCAACACATGCAAATCATGAGCTGATTGATATGACCAATCAAAGCAATTAAATGCATTCCCATGCTATTTGTATTTATTAATTCATTTATTTATCTGTTTATTTGTTTATTTATTTATTTATTTATGTATTTATTTATTTACTTACTTATTAAATCTAAACATGATTTGGATCAAACTCCTTAGAGTTTCTATGTTCGTTTTACATGATATAGGGGTCGTACATATGGTTTTAATGTGTTTCAAGAACATTTGTGTACCTAGAATTCCGAAATTTCCTCCTAATTGGGATTTGGATTTCTATTGAAGGAAGATGTGAGATTCCAACTAAATAAGGGTGTAGGGATTAAGGGAAAACGATGACTCATATATTCAAGGAAAAAATCCAAGGTTCATGACAAAAATAAAATATAAAGAAGAGGGTACTAATTGAAGTCTAGGAAGCTAAAGACTGTAATGCCATCTAAATTTTGTAAAAGCTACCCCTGCTCTGTGGGATTCGGGGGATCCCATGGGAACTAGTCCCCTTCTCTTGTACTTTTCTTTTAATTAATTCAAAGTCCGGGAGAGTAGGCTAAGGCCGAACTTTCTTTATTTATAAAAAATATCTATATTTCCAATCATCTAAAAGTTATTTGTGAAGAGGAGCCACATCAAAATTCTCGACTTCCAACAAGCAAAATGAAGTACCAAGATAGCAACGACAACTTTTGACATCCATCAATCAAGATGATGTACATAGAGAACATGCAACCTAGCATCATTGCTATGTACAAAAATAACCCCATCTGATGAAGTCATCAAGTGTAGCAGGACTTCAATCGGAAGACATGGACTAATGGAAGGGGGTTTTCAACCCCAAAGTTACAAGACTTGTAGCGCTTTTCTTCAATAAAGTTTCTAGCTTATATGGACCCACCAATTAGGATGAAAATTTGCTTGTTGTTGCCCTTCCTTCATCAGGTTTTAGATAAGAACCAAGTAAACTTATTATATTTTGTAATGCCATAAATCCTTTTTTATGGATCACTTTTATTTCGCCTGAGCATGGTCCAAAAGTACCTTTGCCTCTTCATATAATACTCTAGCTGATGCAAACAAGTCAATCTCAAGCCAAGAGAGACTTATGCGGATGGGTCAATAATTTGCATCTTATTCCAATGTCCAATGCTTGTTGATCCCTTTACAAAATCGAAGGGTACTACTAGCTTAGCACCATAGCCTAATTGGAAAGAACTATCTTCCATGGTGACTATGAATGTACTCCTAGAGACCTATACATGCCTAACTACATGCCCCAACAAGGTACCTTGAGTGACCAAAAAGTGGCATTTCTTTATGCTGAGTTTGAGATGTGTCTTTATGCACTTTGTAAATGTTGGTGCAATTATACTCAAGCCCACATGGTTGATCAATTCACTTATGCTTAACTTATTGACATAACCCATCAAAGGCTTCATATGATCAACCTCTTGTAAAAGTACTTCACATTTACCCTTGTAAACGTGGATTACACCCACGAGGAGTTAGGAAGCTCTAAATCATGCATCACTTGGTTGCTGAGCAATGAGAGAATCTATCCTATATGTTAGCATTCACCTTTAAGCTAGAAGTTTGAATTTGAATTCAAACCTTTGCTCCAAACATGATTATAAAAAGGGAATTAAAAGACCCACGTATTATCTCGATGCCATGAGATCACTTTCAGTGAGCTTTATTGTGAAGTGAGAGCTCATCTCATAGGTCATTCACCTCTCACACATTGAGCAATTTATGATTGCCAATGACATTGTATTTGTACATGTCGTAATACATATATGATCATTATATTCTCATTTTGCTTCTCTGTTAGTACTTCTCCAGAACAATGATTTGCTCAGAGCTTGCTCTCATTGTGTAGTTGATCATTTGCCATGATTTAAGGCATGATAGAATCAGCATACTATCTATTATAATCCTAAAAAGTTTCATTAGCATTGCCTCTCGAGATTTTCATATATTAGCATATCTTTTCTCACTAGTTTGATGACTGTTGTTGCCCGTGAATGTCAAGATAGAGCTGTAACTTGCTAAAATCCTTTCTCTGCATGTAGTCAATCATTTTTTATGAAATCACTCATGATTGTTAGCTTCCTAAGTTAATTAGAGTTCTCCAAAAGGAATTACTTCAATTGCTGCTATGCTCAGAGAACTGTTCAAAACACTGAATAGGTGTAGGAACAAAAATGGCAATTTTTACTCTTGGAACAACTCTTACCTATCTATTTTGATTCATCTTTTTGAGAGTGATCTTCCAAGGCACATAGGGTGTCTAATACATCCTTTGGCAAGCTAAAAGGGCACACCACATATCTTTAGAGTTCCTTTGTCTAGTGTAGTGCAAAGTTTTTGCAACACCACTTCATCTTCATCAAGTACAAATCCATCTTTACAGTGGTATCATAGCAAGGTTGGACAACATGGCAAATGGATTTCCCTCATCAATTAACAAATTGGACAGAGGTAACTACTCAGCCTAGTCTTTAATGATGGAAGCTTAACTTCAAGGTAGGAATCTAAATGGTTATATAGCAGGAGATGAAATTATGCCAAGCTTCAAGGGTCAACCTACACAAGAAGATCAAGAAAGATTGAGCACATGGTGCTCCAAGGATGCACTTGCAAGGACTTATCACCTCAAATCTATCTCAGATTTTTAGTTGCCTCACATTAGAATTTGTAAAACATCCCAAGAAACGTGGAATGCACTTGAGGCCTTCTTCTCTCCAAGCACAAAGTCCAAAAAGAACCAACTATGGTTGGACTTCACAACCCTCAAGAAATCTTCAAAGCAAAATGTGATTGCTTTTTTCACAAAGATCAAAGGTATTGCTGATCAGTTAGGAAGCATTGGA
This sequence comes from Ceratopteris richardii, assembly GCA_020310875.1. Taxonomy (NCBI): domain Eukaryota; kingdom Viridiplantae; phylum Streptophyta; class Polypodiopsida; order Polypodiales; family Pteridaceae; genus Ceratopteris; species Ceratopteris richardii. The sequence continues at coordinate 100,976,638 of CM035406.1, forward strand.
AAAGTGATAGATGAAGAACAAATTTTAAGGCAAGTCATCCATGGCTTGAAGGCAGATGACAAGTGGGAAGCCTTTACAACAGCAATGGATCTATACATGGATATGCATGTACTAGATTTCAATACACTCATGGGAAAACTACTTACTCAAGAGTCCAAGCTCATGAAGAATCGAGAAGGTTCCAAAGGTAATCAATCTTCTGCTTTGTATACTGATAAAAATAAAGCCAAAGACAACAAAGGGAAAGGAAATAAAGTGGATGATGAAGTAGGTACACACCAAGCTAACTATGTAGGTAGAGGAAGACATGGCAGAGGTAGAGGCAAAGGAGGAAGCCAAGGCAAGGGGAGGCCTCAAGACTCTAATCCTTGTTCTATTTGTGGATTAACTAATCATGCAACTGAGAATTTCTTTAGGAATTCCAAGAATCAAAGAGGCAGATGCTACAATAGAGGAGGTTATGGCTACTCAAGAGGAAGGTTTAACAATTTCCATGGAAACCACAACAACTACAACAATTCAACCTACCAAGGATGATACAAAGGGAGATGTGTTGGTGCAAAGTCAAAGCCCACGCATTTGGCTTGAGGTTCATAAAGTTATGAAGTTCCATGGAAACCATTGCTAGTGGAAATTTATCCTTTTACATTTGTAAAAGTCATTCTTTTTTACTTGAGAATATTTGTAATCACCTACCAAAAACTCGTGGGCTTGTTAGCTAGAAAAGCATCTACTTCATTGAGGGAATATTTCCTAGATTGAAGGACTACTTTTAGAGAGAGCCAAAATTTGAATTCAAATTCAAATTTGATTGTAATACTTATATAAAGTGACTTGGAAAAGCCACGGGTAGAAGTCTCTCCTTCCGAGTTCTCCATTGCCATTGTGTAAGTTTGTAAGGCCTACATTGTAGCCTACACTATCCACCATCATAAGGCTATGATTATCAAGCCTATGATCTTGTACAACATTGTTCATTAATACATTATACCTACATTATTCATCTGTGATATCTCTGATATAGTCATTTCTAATTGTCAACTTCTGTTGCTCATAACTCAGTCAATTCTCAACCCAATTCAAATATCTATAGCTTATTAGAATCAGATCCAAGTTATCTACATGATGAAAAAGTTTGAAGCAAATCCATTCAGCCAATTTGGAGAAAACTGCGTCGAAGCACTCATTGGTCAAACTCTATAGAGGTCCTAAAAAATCGAGGGTAATGATCTATTTGCTAAATTGATTTCTCTATGTATAGTGCATCATTTCAAGTGATTCCACTTTGAATCATTAGTTTACTAAGCTACTTAGATAGCTCTAAAAGGAATTTTTCCAATTCCTACTGTACTGGTAGCTCTGAGCATTACAAGCAGCAGGTGTATGATAAAGAATAGAACATTTTCTTGGATCCTTCTATTTGGAAATAGTCTGTTTTGATTCAATCTTTTCATACATCATTTCCAAAGTACATAGGCACTTTTATGGTGTCAAGGGAAAGCTAGGAGGGCCTACATATCAACTCTGAAGTCACAAAGGGCTGGTACTAAGCAGGATTTGGTTGTACCTACTCATCACTTGAAGTGTCCATCCATCTTTCCCAACACTAGTATCAGAGCAAAGTTAAGGTAAAATGGGAGATGGTTTTCCTTCTTTCATTGATAAATTGGAGAGGAACAACTATCAATCATGGTCTCTAAGGATGAAGACATACTTGCAAGGAAGGAGCCTCTATGGATACATCACAGGAGATGAGGAGATGCCCATATTAAGAAGCAAAGGACAACCTACAAGAGAAGAACATGAAAGACTCAACACATGGTGTGCCAAGGATGCATTATCAAGGTCTTACTTACTCAACTCAATCTCTTATTTTCTTCTTCCACATATTAGGAACTGTAAGACATCCCAAGAGACTTGGGAAACATTGTCTTCTTATTTCTCTTCCAACACAAGGGCCAGGAAGAATCAATTGTGGATTGAATTCACAAGTCAAAGAAAGCAACCTAAGCAAACTATCTCAAAGTATGTGACCAAAGTTAAAGATGTAGCAGATCAGTTGGCAAGCATAGGAGAATAAATTGAAGAAGAGTAGATTGTAAGGAAAGTAATCAATGATGTTAAAGCTGATGAAAAATGGGAGAGCTTCACAACTGCCATGGACTTGTACATGGACATGCACATTCTAGACCTTACCACACTCATGGGGCAAATAGTTACCCATGAAGCCAAGCTCAACAAAAATGGAGATTCAGCAAGAGGTAATAGCTCTTCTGCTCTATACACTAATAAGAATAAGTCTAAAGAGAAAGGCAAGAACAAAAAGGTAGAAGATGAAGGAACTACCTCCCAAGCCAACTATGCAGGGAGAGGTAGATCATCAAGAGGAAGGGGCAGAGGAGGTAAGCAAGGTAGGGGGAGACCTTATAACTCCTCGCCATGCAATATTTGTGGATGGTCAAATCATACTACATATGAGTGTTTCAGGAACTTCAAGAATCAAAGAGGTAGAGGATATCAAAGAGGTGGATATACATCATCTAGAGGAAGATTCAATCATCATCAAGGATACAACAACAACTACAACAACAACTACAATAGCAACTACCAAGGAGGATACAAATCCAGGAAGGATTATAACTACACAGAGGAGCAAGAAGATTCTCTTCTGATTATGAACATGACTTCAAAACCAGGTATAAATGATGACCATCTCTTCTACATTGACTCAGGATGCTCAAACCATGTGGCAGGCAATGTAGCTCTTCTTTCTGATCTTGAGGAACCAAAGGGTAAGCCTCAGGTACAAATAGGTGATGATACCAAGCACTCTGTTATTAAAGTTGGAAATGTTAAGACCTCTGATGGAAACAAGAACTTGTTGAGTAGGGTTCTATATGTACCAACCATTACCAAGAATTTGATGAGTGTTGGACAGATTGTGGAAAAAGGTTTGCAGGTTAGATTCAACCAATATGGAGCATTTATGGAGGATCCTAAGCATGGGTTCAAGAGAATTTCCAAAGGACAAAAGATAGGTAGACTATTCACCTTTGAACTTGAGGATACAAGGAGCATTGCACTTTATAGTTATAAAGATCAAACATTATCAGAGCTTGAAATTTGGCATAAAAGATTAGGGCATGTAGGTGAAAGGACCTTGAAACAAATATGCAGAGATCAATGTGTGCTTGAGATACCTAATGTATCCAAGCAACACATGATTTATAAATGTGGTGCTTGTCAGTTTGGAAAGTCTCACAGGTTACCCTTCTCAAGGAAAGGCTACATGCATGAGGATTATCTAGAACTTGTTCATACAGATGTATGGGGACCAAGCAAGGATCCCTCAATCTCTGGATCAAGGTATTATGTATCTTTCATTGATGATTACAGTAGGTGGACTATATTGTACTCTATGAAGCACAAAGATGAAGTATTCAGTTGTTTTAAAAAGTATCTTGCACTTGTTGAGAATCAAACAGGGAGAAATCTAAAAAGGTTAAGGTCAGATGGAGGAGGTGATTACTTCTCAAATGAGTTTGATATATTCTTGCAAGAAAGAGGAATTAAAAGACAAATCACAACAAGGTATACCCCTGAGCAAAATGGGGTGGCAGAAAGGAGAAATAGATTGATTGTTGAAACAGCTAGGTCAATGTTGAATGAGAAAAATTTACTTAACTACTTGTGGGCAGAGAGTGTATCTACTGCCACTTATCTTGTAAACAGATTTCCATCCAAATCACTTGATGGAATGACCCCATATGAAGCATGGCATGGTAGAAGACCCTCACTTGATCATTGCAGGATATTTGGATGTGTAGCATATGTGCATCTCCCTTCTCAGATAAGAGATAAGCTAGACCATAAGGTAGAGAAGTGCATCGTCATTGGATATGATCTAAATCAGAAAGGATACAGGTTCTACAATCCTTCAAACAAGGGATTCATGGTCAGTAGAGATGTTGTCTTTGATGAAAATGACTCTTGGTTTGACAATGAATGCAGGAAGGTAATACTACCTTATGACTTGGAATAGGAGTTTCCAAGCCTCACTAAGGAGAAGCCTACTCAGAATGGAGACACCAATTTAGATGATGAGGACATCATCAACCTAGAGGAGTTCAAGGCATGGAAGTCCAAAGGCAAAGTCAAGATGAAGAAATTGGAGGATATACCTAAGTCATCCAACCAAGCAATCAGAAGATCACAAAGGGAGAGCAAGAAACCAATCAAATATGGGTATGACACTTCCCTTGTTACTAAACACTCTGTTTATCTTGCAAAAGATTTGTCAATTGAAGAACCAGCATCATATGAAGAAGCAAAAACCAAGATAGAATGGAAAGAAGCTATGGATGAGGAGATTCAAGCACTCAAAGAGAATGATACTTGGGAACTAGTACCAAAGAAGGAATCTATGAAGGTAATTGGTTCTAGGTGGATCTATAAGATCAAAAGGAATTCTGATGGATCAATAAGCAGGTACAAAGCTAGACTTGTGGCTAAGGGTTTTGCACAAACCCAAGGGGTTGATTATGAAGAAACCTTCTCACCTGTGGCCAAAATGCCAACCATCAGGATATTGGTAAGTGTGGCTGCATCAAAGAATTGGAACATGTATCAGTTGGATGTAAAAAATGCATTTCTAAATGGTTGGATTTCAGAGGAGGTGTACATGTCTCAACCTCCTGGCTATGAGGACCCAAACAAGGTAACACATGTATGTAAATTGAACAAAGTTCTTTATGGATTAAAGCAAGCACCTAGGGCATGGAGCCATAGGTTGACTACATACCTTCAGGATCAAGGTTTTGTCATGAGTAAAGCAGATACTTCTCTATTCATCAAGAGAAGTAATATAGAGGTAATATACTTATGTGTATATGTTGATGATATCATACTTACAGGTAATGATGCTAATGACATCAAACAGATCAAGAATCAGATGATGAAGGAGTTCAAAATTAGTGACCTTGGATCACTAAAATATTTTCTTGGACTTGAGTTAGTCTATACTAACTCTGGAATTTATATTACTCAGAGAAAGTATATACAGGATATGTTGAAGAAGTGCCAAAGTTGCAAGTACTCCAATGGAGGTAAACCTTAAACTCAGTGCTCATGAAGGTGATGTACTTGAAAACATTGCAGGTTACCAAAGCATAGTGGGAAGCTTGAATTATGCTACCTTGACAAGGATTGACATTGCTTATGGAGTAAGTGTGCTAAGTCACTTTATGCACAAGCCTAGGGCACCCCACTTGGAGGCTGGCAAAAGAATCTTGAAGTACCTTAAGGGTACTCAACATCATGGTTTGTATTTCCCTTATACATCAAACTTGGACATTAAGATTTATTCAGATGCAGATTGGGCAGGATGCAAAGATGATAGGAGGAGTACCTCAGGGTACTCATCATTTGCAAGTGATAAGCCAATATCATGGTCTTCAAAGAAGCAACCTACTATTTCTTTATCTTCTACAGAGTCTGAGTATAGAGGATTGGCCAATGCTACTCAAGAGGCCATATGGATCATATTGTTGTATACAGAATTGGGTTTGCATACTACATCTCCAATGATTTTTGGATACAACACAAGCTCATTACATCTTGTAGCAAATCCTATTTATCATGCTAGGACCAAGCATATAGAGGTTCACTATCATTATGTGAGAGAGAAGTTATTGAGCAAGGAGATTTAGTTAACTTATGTATCAACTAACATGCAATGTCCAGATTTATTGACTAAAGCATTAGATGGTACAAAACTTTGCATGTTTAAAGCAATGATTGGATTTCAAGACATTCATGAAGATTGAAGATGAATACCAAGCAAAAATGTTTGGCTTGAGGGGGAGCTGTTGGTGCAAATTCCAAGCCCACACATTTGGCTTGAGGTTCGTAAAGTTATGAAGTTCCATGGAAACCATTGCTAGTGGAAACTTATCCTTTTACATTTGTAAAAGTCATTCTTTTTTACTTGAGAATATTTGTAATCACCTACCAAAAAGTCATGGGCTTGCTAGCTAGAAAAGCATCTACTTCATTGAGGGAATATTTCCTAGATTGAAGGACTACTTTGAGAGAGAGCCAAAATTTGAATTCAAATTCGAATTTGATTGTAATACTTATATAAAGTGACTTGAAAAAGTCGCGGGTTGAAGTCTCTCCTTCCGAGTTCTCCATTGCCATTGTGTAAGTGTGTAAGGCCTACATTGTAGCCTACACTATCCACCATCATAAGGCTATGATTATCAAGCCTATGATCTTGTACAATATTTTTCATTAATAAATTATACCTACATTGTTCATCTGTGATATCTCTGATATAGTCGTTTCTAATTGTCAACTTGTGCTGCTCATAACTCAGTCGATTCTCCACCAAATTCAAAGATCTATAGCTTGTTAGAATTACTCCAAGTTATCTACATGCTGACAAAGTTTGAAGCAAATCCATTCAGCCAATTTGGAGAAAACTGTGTCGAAGCACTCACTGGTCAAACTCTATAGAGGTCCTAAAAAATTGGGGGTAATGATCTATTTGCTAAATTGATTTCTTTGTGTATAGTGCATCCTTTCAAGTGATTCCACTTGGAATCATTAGCTTACTAAGCTAATTAGGTACCTCTAAAAGGAATTTTTCCAATTCCTATTGTATTGGAAGCTCTGAGCATTACAAGCAGTAGGTGTATGATAAAACATAGAAGGTTTTCTTGGATCCTTCTATTTGGAAATAGTCTATTTTGATTCAATCTTTTCATACATCATTTCCAAAGTGCATAGGCATTTTTATGGTGTCATTGGAAAGCTAAGAGGGCCTAAATATCACCTCTGAAGGCGCAAAGGGCTGGTACTATGCGGAATTTGGTAGTACCTACTCATCACTTGAAGTCTCCATCCATCTTTCCCAACAAGAACAGACTACAATAATTACACAAAAGACTCAAATCAAGAAGACTCTCTACTTCTCATGACTATGACAATGTCACAAGGTAAATCTGATGAGCATGTTTTCTATATAGATTTAGGTTGCTCAAATCATGTGGCAGGAAATGTGGCCCTCCTATCAGATTTAGAAGATCCAAGGGACAACCATGAAGTGCAAGCATGTGATGATACAAGGCATCTGGTGGAGAAGATAGGAAATGTAAAAGCACCTGATGGAAACATCAACCTACTTAGCAAGGTACTCTATCTCCCTACCATTACAAAGGATTTGATAAGTGTAGGATAGATTGTGGAGAAAGGCCTACAAGTTAGGTTCACAAAAGGAGGAGCGTTTGTTGAAAATCCAAGTCAAGGATTCAGGAGAATTGCAAAGGGTGAAAAGACAGGTAGATTATTCACATTTGAATTACAAGGCACTAGCAACATTGCTCTCTTTAATTATGGTAGTCAGACACTCACAGAATTGGAAGTATGGCACAAAAGGTTAGCACATATTGGTGAAAGACCATTAAAGCAAATTTGCAGGGGCCAAAGTTTAGTTGGACTCCCTAATTTGTCAAAGCAACACATGATTTATAAGTGTAGTGCATGTCAATTTGGCAAGTCTCACAGGTAACCATTCACGAAGAAATGATATATGCATGGAGATCTCTTGATTTGGTTCATATGGATGTATGGGAACTTAGCAAGGATGCTTCAATATCCGGATCAATGTTGTAGCTCAGTGATGAGTAGCACCTCCTTTAATGTCAATTCGGGAAGACGTGAGGATGGTATGATGACCTCGAGCAAGTGAAGGCACAAGTGCGTGAGTGAGAAGCACACAAACATGCACACACATACACACACACGCGCACACACGGCAAGAACAAAGAGGAAGACAATGGAGTTCTTTTAGATTACTTCCAAAATGCTCATACAAGTTCAATTCTATCACAAGCTAACCTCAAAAATGAGCTCTCTAGCTCTATTCATAGTTTTTTACTAGTGTTTGGCCCTGTCCAGACCTAGTGTCCGGCCTAGTTAAAAATTAGGTTCTCTGGCCTATTTGGAGGTTCAAACAGAGTCTAAAAAATGTGAAAACTGATAGGTAGGTACTTCTAAAGCTCCTCAAGCTCAAGGACTCCTTGAACTCATGAGTTGAACTGATTCTTTTCTCTTCTTGCTTGATCATACTCGGCATCTATATCCATCATCTGTTGTTGACTTGCACAAAATGGAGCTGCAAAAATATGAAATGATATTTACAATGGTTTTTAGTGATGAAAATCACTATTTTTGTAGGGATTTCTTCTAACAGTTTGACAAACATTTCCTGGAGCTCCCTACTTACTCCTTCTTCTTGTGTGCCCATCCCTTTGATGCATGAAAAATTTAGATGGCCTACTTGCGAGATCTTCTTTGACTACTCTGTCTGCTTGTGCCTTCTCTTCGCTCCGACTCCCTTCGTTGGCTTCCTTGTCTTGTGAGTCCTTCAGTTCCTTGACTGCTGCCAACACCCCCTCGCGTCTATCGTCTCTGACAGACCCTTGTTGAGTGGGTCATTGGATGTATTACTCCACAACGTCTGTGGCTAAATGATGTTCTGCTATTCTCAACCCTTTGGCCAAATCAGTGAGTAGGGCATCCCAGTCTACTGGCCCTGGAACTTCTGGATGTGGCATACGTAGCTTTTCTGAATGTAGAGCTTGTTCCACCGCAAATAACTGTCATAGGTGAGATGGTCTGGGAATGAATATCTCTGAATGATATTCCCAGAACCCTGTGATAAACATTTCTTCAAACGTCTGTTTGAAGCAGGCAGGTAGATACTTTATACGAGCATGCCACGCATATACGACGTTAATGGATGGTGTGGTGCTCATATCGTAGACAAGGTCCTAATTCCCTTCATTAAATCCGAGAGCCAAAAGATAAGGTTCCTTGACATTCTTAAAGGTCCTGAATGTCACTAGCATTAGCTCAAAGATTTTGAGGCACATCTGTGCCATGATATCTGGTATATTTTTGAATCTGACTGCCCAGTGTCGGATGGTTGAAATCATGTAGTTGACTGTGGGTTGGCCATGAGAAGGTGCTAGGTACACATAATTTAGCCACTTTTCACATCCTTTAACCGTCAAAATTGTTTTGGTGTACTCTGGCCAAGACCTTCTTCAAAAGACAGGGCAGTAGCATGGATTATACTTGATGTATAATGGCATGTTATTCCAAGTGCGTACCATCTCAGGGTAGGTTTCAAGCAGACGGACCCTCCAAGTATGTTGATGTATATTCCCATGCATGGCACTTGCAGGGATGTCATCCGGTGCAAACTGTCGCCGAGGTTGGTTCTTTTGATGTGCATTGCTTGATTTCAGCATTGTAATCTACCATTAATACACAGAATGGAACATACAAATCATCGAATGTGCCAATCCACCTATGATGGGAGAGGTTTCTGAAGTAATCTGATTTTATGACGACTTCTTCCAATCGTGACATAGACGCTATCTGTACTGCAACTCTCTCGTCATGGGTGGTAGCAACCTTCTCTAACCTTTGCATCCATTCAGGAGCTTCGATCTCAATCGTGTCCATTCCTTCTTATGTTTGCTTACCTCCGGGTGCTGGCATGGGGACATATGGGTCTTCAAAAGTCTCCTCCACTTCAATTGGCACTAAGTCTTCAGGTTCCGGTTCCACCAGGGGAGAGGGTTGACGCTCGTATTGAAGAACTTTACTTCGTAGTTCTTCTAGTTCTTCTCTGAGTTCTACGACTTCTTCAGATGTTTCGGCTGTTGTTGTGACTTTGTTTGGTGACTCCTGCTGAGTTGCCAATTGCTTTAGTAGGTCATCTCTTTTTCTTTCTAATGCTGCGTGGGCTTCTGGGAGGTCGGCATGGGTTTCCAACACAATTATCATATTCTCCGAGGGGATGGCCTTGAAATTCTCTGGGTCGATTTCATGCGAGGAACCTTCCATTACTGCTTCCAGGTTTTCTTCGTTCTGTTTCTGCAGTCTTTTATTCTCTTCGAGTGCTACGGACATGTGCTTCCGTAATAAGGTGAGATTGCGTCGAAGCTTGAGATTGTCTGTGATCTGAGCATGTAACATGTCGTCGAGTTGTTGTTTTTCTTCATTATCTGACTCGGTTGGATTGGCAACTAATTGATCATGTTCTGCTTGCAATGTAGTATACTGTTGTTGTAATAGCCGCTTCTCCTTCTCTAAATCAATGAATCTTGCTTGGAGCTGTTCATGGTTTCTGAAGAGGCTCGTATGCTATGCGTCTAGGTGCTGGTAATGTTGTTGCAGTTGAGACATACACTGGTACATATTATTAAATACATTATTAATGGGAGTGGATGCGGGAAAGGTGTTGAATGCAGAAGGGATGGGAAAATGGAATGGGAGCATGTATGCTGTGCTTGAAAAGGGTGAAGTTGGTGGTGGGGGAATGGGAGATTGTGGACGTATGGGGGGAGGGAGAGGTGTAGAGGTGGGTGATATGTCCATGAGATCAAAAGTGGATGCAGTTGTGGGAGTGATTGTGAACATGGGAATTGTGGGTGTGGTGATGGTGGTGAAGGTGTAAAGTGGTGTGTGCAGTTGTGAATATGAACTGACAGGAAGTGTGATCAGGGGAACGGGGTTTTCCGTGGCTACAGTTAGAATTACATAGTCAGTAGTAGTGTAAACAAGAGAGGTGGTGATCGGTTGTGTGGGTTGACTAATGGTCTGTGCTTCGGTATGGGAAGTGGACCCTGAGGCGGTGACATTAGTGGTTTCACTGGTAGTGGGAGGTGAAAGTGGCGGAGTTGGAGGGAGAGGGGGTAAGGGGGTGACGGGGGTGCACAGGATGTATGGGCTTCCTCAGTGTCATGAATGGGATGAGTTGTGCCCATGGTTGTGGATGTGGTGCCCTGTGGTTCTGATACTAATACATTCATTTGTTTTCCGGATCGAGGGGGGCGTATGTCGTATCCTCGTTCCGATCGTCGTGAATATGCAAGAGCAGTATGCACCGTCCCAGGTACCCCCAATGCATTAGATATCATGTCAAGGGTTGCTCGGTATTGCTCGTCCACACCTTCCTCCTCAAGGATTTGGTTCATGAGGGCTTTTCCTACTGCCAGGGATAGTTTGTGTTGTTCTTGAACTCGGTTGATAGTATCATACAGCTTTTTCAATTGCTTCGTATAAGCCGGGGCACCCTCAACTTCCTGTAGAACTTCTTGCTCATATTCCTGCTCTTCTTCGTCGGACAGTCCTTCTCGGTCCTCCTCTTGCTCCTCTTCCTCATCATCATCCACTTTGACTACTTCTGGTTGGACGGGGTGGGGTTGGTCTGCGACTGTCTGCTGCCCGCTTGCCTGCTTTGCCTCCACTTCTAAATTCATAGCATTGATTATTCTAGCTACCTCTTCGTCAGTTAGATCTTCCAATGTAAAGCCATGAGGAAACTCTAAGTTGGTTGGTATAGGTGGAAACACCAGATTCGGTCCGTCTGTGCTATGTCTTGATAATCTGATAGTGAAGGGTTGCACACGCCTTGGAAGCCGTGGAGTTGTCTCTGGTGTCAATGTCGCACCGCGGGCCTGTGCACAGGGCATCTGAACTGTGCCTCTCATTTTCTTGGATGGAGGCCCTGCGGTGGATAGCCTACGTTGGAATTCTTGCACCCTGGTCCAAATAAGTGCCCTTTGAACTGGCACATCATATGCCAAGCATCTGTAAACAATCCTTGTGAGAGCACAACATCCATACAGTACTGACTTTTGCTTCTTATACCACTGTTGATGAGCCAAGTGGATTTGGTCAATAATCCAGTGAGGCATGTTGATTGTCAAATCGAAGGCATCTGCTAAATATAGACTGAACCATATCTTCTTGGGTGGCATTGTGAACCTCTCTTGCGCGGGGAATGCAAAATGCTGCATGCACATCCGAAGATGAACGGCAATAGTAGGTGTCATTGCCACCATGTCCTTTAGTTTCGTCAGATTCCTGTTCTTCATGTTGTCGGGAACCATAGTCTCTTTCTCGGTGGGAATATGCATACCTTTTATGTCGAGAGCTTCCCTCACCAAGTTGTTCGTCAATTTGAACAACTTCACCTCATTGCCCCTTGTGAGAGATGGGAGGACAAAGGTGTTGTATCCCTTTTTCTCTTTGCTCGGAGTGAGGGTGCTAATCCAATACGAGCACCTCAGAAAGTCTGGCTTTGGAAATTGGGCTTTGAAGTAATCGTATAGTCCTGCCTTCTTCCATATCGGTTTCAGCCCTTCATTATTTTGAAGTCTCTCAAATTCCCTGGTGAAGAATTGATACCCGCCCCAGCGCCCGTTGAACTCTATCTCTGCCTCCCACAGGTAGGTGCCTTGCTCCCAGAGGTCCTGCCACGTCACTGAACCAATGTGAGTTTTTGCTGACTAGCATTGTGTGCCCCTGTGGAGGATTCTGCACCGGTATGGCATGTAATGCTCTCAATGCCACTGGACGTTCCTTTAATTCCTCCTCAATGAGAAGACTTTCAATGTCCACAATCTGAGGGCTGGTGCCTGCCTGGGAGCTAGTTCCTGCAGCCTCGGCCATATTGAAGGGACTGAACACCAGTTCTGTGAGAATATACAAATGAATGTTAACATTGCAAATGGACACCAAGTGGTCACGTGTCCCCGTTACAACATTAACACGAGGTTTTAGTGATATGTTAGTTAGTCAGTGAGTGCTCAGTGATTGTGGGTGTGGTTAGTGGATGGATTGTCCTAAGAGCTAAATGGAGAGATGCAGTGTGAGAATGATGCAGTTAGTAGGTGGTGGTGAATTTACAAATGGGGTGGGGGGGTTTGTTACACGCTTTGGGCTGCCAAACAAACAGAATGGCTGTTGGTCTTGATTTTGTGGAGACTCTGGAGGGCTTTATAAGAGTGTCTGCTTGGAAATGAGGCTTTTTAGGGACCCATTTACAAGTGATTCTATGTGTGCTCATGGGAGAATATGTGTTTGTGCGTGATGTATAAGAATGGGTATCAGATGTTCGAGTGATTGAACCATGTTGTATAGGGTATGGTCTTGGTGTAGCTATTTGAGCCCGCAAGCAAGCCTTAGGCACCCAAATTTGTCGTGATTGTGGGCTAGCCTTCATCGATTTCTTGGGTACCCAGATAAACCTAACTTTCACAGAATAATTTTTGGACAACTTCTTATTAGTGTCGTGTTGTCGATCACTAATAGGAAGTTGAGTCAGTTGTGGTGGCTTGACCGCAATAAGATGCTCGCCACTTGTTTTGGTGGTTGAGACACCGTGCGTCGTATTTTCTTTGTGCCTCGAGCATAAGTCGGCTGCTTCTTCTGCATTTGATCCGCCTTTGGTTGCTGCATCCCTGTGGCTTTTGGAAAAGAAGGGAGTTCCGTTGTACCCTTAACTTCTTTGTTGAGACAAAGTGCTCCATTATCCAACTCAACTGTAATTCAACTCTGATTTACCCATACCTGAAGAAGTCCACTTCTTAGGTTTAGGTTGATTGCATGATCATAGATCCAGTCTTGACCCAAGACAAGAGGCTCAGTGAAGTCCTCATCTTGACACACTAGTACTTTAACTGTCATAAGAGCATCTTGAATGTAGAGGGGAAGATCCACCTTGCCCATGCAAGGGGTTTCCACACCTCCCAATCCTATGAGATATGCTTCTATAGGATTGACATTTAATTTCAACTTTTGACAATAAGAAAATTTAACAGCACTAGTGGCTGCACCTGAGTCAATCAAGGCCCTTACAGTCCTTGTACTCTTTCCTTGTCCTATCTCTAAAGTTACAAAAGGACGTCTATCAATTATTCGATGAGAACTATTACTTGAAACTTCGCACATAGCCATATGATACCCTGGATCTGCATACGCCTCTGTCCTAAGCTGATCTCGTCCTTGTCTTCTCAACTTCATCCTTCGTATGCGCTCCAATGCTTCTGCCTGTGCCTCTTCTCGAATTCGTTTTTCCTCTTCTTTACGTTTCTTGGCAGTGTTGAGTCTATTTAGCATCTCTTCAGTCAAGGGTTCTTGATATAACTTGACTCTGCATCCGCTTATGTAATTAGGGAGAATATCGCCTTCTAAAGTGGCTAGTTGTACTGCTCCACTAGTTGAAATCCTATTGATGATCATAGGTCCATAACCACGTTGTTCTAGCTTTCTCGCATGTTGTTTCAGGGTATACACCAAAACTAAGTCTCCAGTCTTCAAGCCTTTATCCTTAACATGGGCATCAAAGTAGGCCCTCTGTCTTTTCTTAGTAGCATATATACCTGCTGCAGCTCTTAGTCTTGTCTCGCCTAGTCGTTCCAGATCAAAAATCCTCGAAGAGAGTTCATGACCCGTCCACTCATGCTCCTATGCTACCTTTAGTGTAGGTATCAAGAAGTCCAGTGGTAGCACTGCATTTTGGCCAAATACCATCTGAAAGGGTGTGGCTTGGAGTACCGTTTTATAGGCAACTGGGTATGCCCAAACAGCGTGGTGTAGCTCTTTGTCCCAATCAGAGCGTTTATTATTCACTAATTTGGTAAGCACGTTGCATAGAATCTTATTTGTGCTTTTGGCTTGCCCATTAGCTTGTGGGTGATAGGGGGCAGACTTCTTGTGTACTACCAAGAATTCTTGGAGAAGATTTTCAATAACTTCATTCAAGAAGTGGGTGCCTCTATCACTTACTAGCTCTATGGGTAGCCCGTATCTAGTGAACACATTCTCAAATAAAAACTTAGCGGTCGTCTGAGCATCATTCTTTGTCGTAGCTTTTACCTCTACCCACTTGGTTAGATAGTCTATGGCCACAATGATATATTCAGCATGTGAACCCTTAGCTGGGGGATTAATCGGACCAACAAAGTCTATTCCCCACTTAGAGAATGCACGTCCACCCATCATAGGCTTCAGTGGCATCTCATCTTTGTGTATAGGATACTGAGTTCGCTGACAAACATCACACCTCTTCACATAGGTATGTGCATCCATGTGAAGGGTCGGCCACCATAATCCTGCAAATAGGATTGCCTTGATCACCCGATCTGGTCCAAAGTGTCCTCCTGCTACACCTTGGTGAGCAGTTTCCAAGATCTTGAGATATTCACTCTCATGGACACATAGTCTCAGGTAACCATCTTTACCACGCTTGTATAGATTATCACCAATGAGTGAGTAATCTAGGGCTTCTTGTTCTAGACTTCTTTGTCTGGCCAGTGTCATATCTTGAGCGAATGTTCTCGTCCTCAGGAAGGCTACTAATGGTTCACTCCAATCTGGCACTATGGACACTTGATGAAGAGTGGCATGTTCCACGGGTGGTTTAGTGCAATAGATTGGGCATTCTTTACACATTTTATGTACATCAGCTTCCATAGTAGGCCAGTGTACTCCAAATCTCCTTAGTGTCTGTAAAGTTCTCTGCCTCGAATGGTGTTGCTCTAATGCACCTACATGTGCTGATTGCAACCATTTTGCGTACTCGTCCTCTTCCACACAACAAGCCAATATCCCTTGATCTGCCTATTTGTACATACTTCTTGCCATGATATGGTACTTATGGGCTTTTACTACCTCCTTATCTTGAGCGTTTATGACTAGGTGGTTAGGCCCGTATGTCAACACTGGCACTAATGGCTTAGCCCACTGAGGTACAACTTCCAAATTAAACAAGTAAGCATCAGGAAAGTCATCTGACACTCCCTGTGGTGCCTCTCCATATGTGAGCCTAGAAAGATGGTCAGTTCTCAAATGAGTTTTACCTTTCCTTACCACTACCTCAAAAGTCATATTCCATTAGCAAGAGAAACCATCTCACCAATCTACCTGTATTGCATGGTTTGTTTACCAAGTACAATAATGCCTGATGATCAGTAAAAAACTTAAACTTATTTGCAAGCAAGTAATTTCTAAACTTTTTGACCGCATACACCATGCCTAATCCCTCTCGTTCAGTGGTGGTATAATTTCGTTCAGCTTCATTCAACTGTCTACTAGCATAGGCAATTGGAAGATCCATGTTACCTTCACCCGTAGGTTGTGCAAGCACACATCCAATAGCATAATTGGATGCATCTACATGAACATGAAAGGGCTTATTCCAGTCTGGTGTGGTCAAGATTGGTGCTAAACACAATCTTCTTTTGAGCTCGTTGAAAGAGTTTTCACATTCATCAGTCCACTCAAAGTTAGTCAAAAGTCTGTACAGAGCATTGGCAATGATGGCGTACATGTGTATAAAGCGTCGATAATAACCACAATGCCCCATGAAAGCTTGTACTTCCTTGACATTCTTTGGCCTAGGTAGCTCTGCTATGGCTCTCACTTTCTCCTCATCCGTGGATATGCCATTCTTTGACACTATGTGTCCTAGAATCTTGCCTTGCCTGACCATGAAAACACACTTTTCTGGGTTCAAGCAGACTTGATATTCTCTACATTTGTCAAAGATTTGCCTGAGTTCTGGTATATATGTCTGTCTAATGTTGGAATGAGCACAGAGATCATCAACATAGACCTCTAAATTCTTCCTCAAGAACTCTTTAAACACGTGACACATCAATCTTTGGAAGGTTGCAGGAGCATTGGTAAGCCCAAATGGCATTACCCTTAAGGCGAATATGCCCCATTCTATGGCAAAAGCTGTCTTATGCTGGTCTTCCGGAGCAATGGCTACCTGATTGTAGCGCGAAAATCCATCAAGGAAGTTGTACACTTCCTTGCCTGCTGCTCTTTCTAGCAGATGCTCAATGATAGGAAGCGGATAGTTGTCTCGAATAGTGGCTGCATTAACCTTCTTCAAGTTAATGCACATGCGTAGCTTTCCATTCTTCTTGGGCACAATTACAATGGGGGATACCCACTCGGTGTGCTCAATTTCATAGATAAATCTAGCTTCTACCAGAAGATCTATCTCTTCTTTGATCTTGGCAGCATAATTATCACTGTATGTGTATGGCTTTTGCTTAGAAGGTTTAGCATCTGAGGTCATGGGGATAGTGTGTGAGCATATGTCCGGGTCTACACCTTTCAAATCCTTGTAACTCTAAGCAAATACATCTCTGTATTCTCTTAGCAAGGCTATTAACGCATGCTCTTCTTCCTCTGTTAGGTCATGACCTATGTACGTGCATCTCTCCTCTCCTTCTTCTAGGGCTACCCCTATTTTCTTGGTGGTTTCTTTGTTATCATAGGGCTCTCCTGATTGTGCCTCGCGTTTAGGCATTCTTATCATGACTCTCCTGTCGTCTATCTCATACTTTTTAAAATTGGCAGGGACCTCAAACAAAGATTCTTCCTCTTCTGGTCTGACTTCTCTCTTCTTTTTTCTTTCCTTCATTCTTAGGGGTCACTTGTGTGGTTAACCTTACGTCATTGGTGAGCTCTCCATGTCTCTGGGGTTGAAATTCTATTTCATAGAAGTATTCTTCATCTGATGCAAAAGGTGGGTCCATAATTATTGACTCTAGATCGGAGTCACTTGCATCCTCAAATGCATCACGGTTAGGTTCGCACTCTTCTAAAACTGCATCTCCCATGATTGGCTCTATGGAGAAGACTGAAATGTCATAGCCATCCTCATCACAGTGGGGTGTCCATTGTTGTTCATTGATGGCTACATCCATTGTTGCTAAAATTTCTGCCCAGCCGTGAGGTTCAAATTCTTTGTCCGGAAATACTACAGGTGCATAGGCTGGGTCTTGAATTGATCTATGTGTTTCCTTTGCACCTACATCTCTGGTTTTTTCTCTCTTCTCTTCTTCTACTGCTACTTTGCACATCCATAAGTGGGTGTCTTCATGAATCCATGAGGATCCTGATCCTATGGAATGCACAGACTCCATATCATCTTTGGCTCTATGGATGGGATTCCATTGGATAGGAGGGACATCTCTATGAGAGTAATCTTTGAGATTCACTTTGGTCGTAACACCTAAGTGTTCCAAGTACAAGGAATTGGTTCCCCAATCCTATACTACTTGCAACTCTCGCATAAATGGTCTTCCCAAGATCATCTCATAGGCATGGTTCTTGCTAAATTCGAAGATAGCAAATGTATGCTCAAACTCTACACCACAAGTGGTGAGAGTTATTCCTTCAAGTAGTCCTAAAGGCCTCTCTATGTGACCATCAGCCATTTGCAATTTCATCCTCATGGGCCTGAGTGCTGGCTTGCCCCAACGCTTCCATAGGGAAGTGGTAGCAATTGCAACTCCTGCACCAGAGTCCAAAATTGCCTTGGTTGTGTATTCTTGATGGGTGATGGGAAGATAGGTGTTTCCTTCTTCTCCTTCACTCATGTCTCCTATCTTGTCCAAAGGTATCTCTGGCACTGTTCTATGGGATCCTACCTGGGAACGAGGTTTTGCTATCTCAGGTACTTGTTTGGCTACATGTTTCCATAGCTTTGGCCTTACTTTGAGTAGCTCTTCTAAAGTGAGGTTACACTGCACTTTAGTGTTTTTCACTACCTCTGTGTTCCTAGGTATGACTGAGTCTTCATTTCTTACCATGACTGTGGGTGCTCTCATACACGTGGACTTTGCCTTCCATGGGCCTGTGAAATGGGGTAGTTCTTGTATGGAATTAGATTCGAAGTCTAATCTCTCCTGAGATTGAGTGCTCTCCTGCTCTTCATAAATGGATGGGATGTCTTGTGGGAATTGGTCATGTGCATCATCCACAAGTTCAATGGGAGGAGGGACTTCACTTTCTTTAGCCCATTTGTCTTCTTGAATCTCTCGTAGGAATTCTGGTGTGAACCGATTCATAGAAGAAGATGTGTCTGGCTCCGTGGAGTTAGGCACATAAGCTTCCTGGGGGGGAATGCTTACTATATCACTCGCCTTTCCCTTATTTGGAGGGGTGGGTTCCTCTTCTAATTGTGCAATCAGCCTCTCCAATCTTTCCAGCAGTCCATCAAAATGCAACTGTGTCTTAGTTGAACTAGAGATGTTAAAGAGGGGACTGGCTTCAAACATGGTTTGAGCCAATTCCACCATCTTAGCACAAATCTTGGTTCGTTCAAGCTCTAGTTCCGCTCTCGGGTAACACTTTTCATGATCTGTCACATTTGACCCTTCTTGGATTCTGGCCTGATATGCCTTAAGCATCATATTTAGGTCCTCGGGAGTGGGATCTGCTAAAACTGATCCTACTCTAGGGGGTGGTGGAATTGTGTGAGGTGGGTTGGAAGGTGTTGGATCGGATGGTGATGGGAATGGTGGGGGTGGAGTAGTGTGAGAGGGAGTTTGAGATGTGAGTTCAACTATCCTGGCTTTTGTTTCTCTTAGGCTTTCCTCGAGTTCACTCATCTTCTTAGCCCATTGCCTCTTCATTCTTTCTCTACTATCTCTCCAGGCTCTAGTCCTCTTCTTGGTTATGCTCTCAGTTTCAATAGACTCAGCACTTTTTCCCTGGCCTAAACTTTGGTTCTGCTGCAAGGCTTGAGCTCTAGTGACTACCTGTACTGGTGCAGTGGAAGTCACACTCCCTGTGGAGTCTACAATTAACCCAATAACATTAATAGGAGTGATTTTTGGCATATTATTGGGATTCTTTGTGCAATCTCGTAAGAGATGCTCTTTGCCGCAATCTTGACAAAATCCTTGGATTGTTACTGACTGGGGTTGTGTGGGTGCCGGCATGGGGCAATCACGAATGAGATGATCTCCTTGACATCTGTAGCATGGCCCTCTAATGAATGGGGGTCTTACCTGCCTAGGTTGAGGTCTAGAGTTGGGGTTCGCGTACATGACATTTGTGTAATCTGGCTCCCAACTAGGTTCACTCGCTTCTTCACTATAGTACGACTCACCATGTTTAGGAGACTGCATGTAGTAAGCCTGTGGACTATCTATGTGAGTGGAATCAAAACTATGATCACTCGGGTCACTTTCTGAAAGCAATGGAGTCACTGGGACTATGGCTCTATTCAAATTTTCCTCAACAGCTGCATACTTTATAGGAATCACGTTAGCTAGGGTTGGAGGTTGTTGAGCTAACACAGGTTGAGGCCTTTGTTGGTTTTGGTAGGGTTTTTGATAGGATTGTTGTGGTCTACCATATTGCTGTGGAGGGTACTGGTTCTGGTATCTTCCCTGTTGTGGATAGGGTTGAGGGTAGGTTTGCCTAACTGCTTGCTTATTGTATGGGCAGTCTTGTGCTGTGTGATTTGTGTATCTCCGTTCTATGGTGCAAGATTGGCTACTAGGGTTCACTTGGGGTTGAGCCATGATAGGACATACATTCGCCATATGGTCAGCACCGCAAGTATAGCACCTCTTTACTGGGGCAAACCTTGGGATTTGTTTGCTATTGACACCTAGTTTTTTAGCTACTTTCTCCGCGAGTTCCTCAATTGATGTGGATTGTGAGGAAGAGAGGCTAGAGGAACTATCTGAATCTTTGTAGATTTTGGAAAGCTCTAACTCCTCCCCTAGGTTATCCTTGATGTCGATGCACATGCGTACACACTCTTCTATCGTCCTAGGGTCCTTCAAGTACAATTTGGTACTTAGCAATCCATCCAAGAATAAAGCCACTTGTTTGGCTGGTGTGGGTAACTCAGGAACAGGGCATCTCTCAAGATATTGCCTAAATCTTCTTCCTGCAAGTCTCACGATCTCTTGAGGGGTCTGCTTGAAGCTATGTATCAATGAGGAAGTATTATGCCTTATGCCACTTTTAGAGAATTCAGTGATGAAAGCCTCTAAGAGTTGGTCTATGCTCCTGAAATGTCTCTCATTCAATGGTTGAAACCACGTAAGGGCTGTGTTCCTAAGGGTTAGACCAAAGGCATTATACTGCGTGAATAGGTCCTCAACTTGTTCAGCTCTCAAGACTTGCCTAAACTCAGCCACATGATCATATGGGTCTCCTGTGCCATCGAAGTAGTTCTTCATGGACTTAACCAGCTGTGTAGGTCTCAAGGTTCTGATGTGTTCCCTAGGCCTTGGCAGAGGGAAATCATCAGCATTCCTTTGGTTCCTTGGGGCTCTAAGTCCCTCAGGTTCTGCTCTATTTGTTTTCGTTCTCGTTCTTTCTCTTCCCACAGGGTTGGCAAAGCTTACCTCAGGTCTATCTCTATGTCTGTCTCTTTGAGCTCCATGAGCTTGGGATGTTCCAGCTCCAGGGTGACCATAGGACACATTAGATCTTGGTTGGGGGAAAATAAATTCACCTTTCCAAGTGTAAGCATGCCTATCATGTTCTGTAACCACAAAGATCCTCTCTGAAGCGTGATCTAAGTAGGTCACTCTGCCTGGGCTATCAGGATCTTTGAACTCATATATCATGATTTTTCCTACCTCATTTGGCTGCTCAGATTTATACCTCCAAAAGGCTTCATCAGTCTCTCGGTTCAGGAGCAGATCTATGCTCTTATTGTCTTGGGGAATCCAATCCGGTGTGATAATCCTAGTGAGAACAGATTTGCCTTGGGGGGTTCTAGGTTCTACACCCATGTTTCCTTGCTCTAGGTCACCTATGTCCGTCAAAGGGATCATGTTTCCGAACTCGTCTGTCCTATCTGGGTGACTGGTGACTACGTATATTGTTCCTTCTTTATCCAAGTATGTTCCGTTTTCAAACTTGACTGCTAGATGTTCTAGTCCAATGGATTGGCCGGGGTTTTTAATCTGGACCACAGATCTTCCTAGGCCGTCCTCATAGATGCTAGCACCTAATCGGTTGGTCCTAAGGTATTCGAGTTGCGTCTTGTAAGGGCCTTCTACCCTATGTAAATATGGCACTCTTGAACTTCCTGTAGGTCTCTCCATACCATGGGATATCTCTGACTCACTAGTTTCAGAGCTAGGGTAGTGCGAATAATGGCTCAACTGCTGGGCCCAAGACCTAGCAGTATGATTAACACTAGCCTCTGAAGACCTAAGACTTTGTCTATCTCTCCCTAGGTGTCGTCATGATCTAAGGTTCATATGCTTAGCTGAACAATCCCAATTTTTACCCAAGGTACAACCTCGTTGCTAAGTTCTTTTGTATCAGTCACTTGATTCTTTTTTATGTTGATTATCGTGTTCATAATCTTGTCTGATATCACGTCGTCAGGAATACTTGAGTTAATTTCCGCACTTTAATGTTGATCGTCTCACGTTAGGTTCTTTTTCTTTAAAGTTGTCGATCACACACAGGTTATCTCTTGACTTGAACTTGATTTCTTAGATAGTCTTGACTTCTCTCGTGCCTATCGTTGCCCTGACTTACTTATAGCACTAGTCACGTGTAGCCTAAGCTAGGAATTGACAAAGGGAGTTGAGAGTATTCCAACCTCATTTGCAGATCCCTTGCTCTTTGGTGCTCAAAAAACCCAGTTCTCAAGCTTGCCGATTACCCTTGCTTTGGATGCCTTCTAGTGCTCTCAGTGGACCTGTAAAAGTCCCAAAGTTAGCTCAAGACTTAGATTCCAAGGACACAAAAAATCACTTCCATTCATGTAATTCAAGGATCAACTATTCTTTTGGCTTTATGGAAAACAATCCTGAAGACCCCTTAGCTTTTCTTCCCCCTGGATATAGTCCCCGCAAGCTTTCCAACAAAACAAGAATCACAGCAATCGGATTTCGTATGAGGAAGATATGACAGTTCAGGGATCTAGGGTTAAAACAGGGTAAAACAGGTCATCAGGAAAACAAGGTTTTCTCTCAAGTTACAAGTGTCGGAACCTCACAAATCACTATTTGCTTGATAAGTATGCCTAGAATTTACCCCAAAATCAAGTAATATAAACCCTAGAAATTTGGCCAAAAAAGCCTGTCAATCACGATCGACAGGTCTGTCAATCGCAATTGACAGAGGTGTCCGTCGGGGCCTATCGGTCGCGATTGACAGTGTCAATCGCGATCGACAGAGTCGGTCGTGAGTCCTGTCAATCGCGATCGACACAATCGGTCGTGAGTCCTGTCAATCGCGATCGATGGTGTCAATCGCGATCGACACTTTTTTCGAGATTTTTGCCATGATTTCAGTCGATCGGGGTTCTGTCCATCGCGATGGACACGTGGCAATGCAAATTCTTGTGTCAATCGTCAACTTTCAGTCGATCGTGATCGACAGTGTCAATCGCGATTGACTGAATCCTACATGGCAGTCGGTCGGTCGTGGGGTCTGTCGATCGCGATCAACACGTATGTCGGTCGCAATTGACAGGTCTGTCGGTCGCAATTGACAGGTCTGTCGGTCGCGATTGACAGGTCTGTCGGTCGCGATTGACAGAGAAACTCATTTTTTTTTTTACTGTGTTTAGTGATTTAGGATGTGCTCATCATGTGCATCATTATGGTGTACTTTGTTTTACCAAATAGGCGATTTTTCTGTCGATCGCAATCGACAAAGATCGACGACACAGAGACAGTTTCGAGCTTGTCCGTACCTGCGCAGCCTGCTGGAGATGGTGGGATAGCCAAATCCTGCAAGAAAACTCAAGAAACATGCAAAAAGAGTGCACACAAATGGCTCTCTTGCTCTCTCTCACAAGTGGAATGAGGGAAATGGAGGGGAGAAGGTGATATGATCAAAAACTGAAATTTTTGCGATAATGGAGATGGAGGTGGGAGATGGTGAGGATAGGGATGGTGATGATGATGATGAAGTAAAAAAGAGAAAATTAAGAAAAAGTAAAGAAATTACCTACAACGCCAACATCACAACTCTACGTCTTACCATCACACGCTCGTCCTCAAAGCTCGATCCCCGGCAACGGCGCCAAAATTTGGTGTAGCTCAGTGATGAGTAGCACCTCCTTTAATGTCAATGGAGAAGACATGAGGATGGTATGATGACCTCGAGCAAGTGAAGGCACAAGTGCGTGAGTGAGAAGCACACAAACATGCACACACATACACACACACACGCACACACACGGCAAAGAGGAAGACAATGGAGTTCTTTTAGATTACTTCCAAAATGCTCATACAAGTTCAATTCTATTACAAGCTAACCTCAAAAATAAGCTCTCTAGCTCTATTTATAGTTTTTTACTAGTGTTTGGCCCTGTCCAGACCTAGTGTCCGGCCTAGTTAAAAATTAAGTTCTCTGGCCTATTTGGAGGTTCAAACGGAGTCTAAAAAATGTGAAAACTGATAGGTAGGTACTTCTAAAGCTCCTCAAGCTCAAGGACTCCTTGGCTTGCACAAAATGGAGCTTCAAAAATATGAAATGATATTTACAATGGTTTTTAGTGATGAAAATCACTATTTTTGTAGGGATTTCTTCTAACAGTTTGACATACATTTCCTGGAGCTCCCTACTTGCTCCTTCTTCTTGTGTGCCCATCCCTTTGATGCATGAAAAATTTAGATGGCCTACTCGCCAGATCTTCTTTGACTACTCTGTCTGCTTGTGCCTTCTCTTCGCTCCGACTCCCTTCGTTGGCTTCCTTGTCTTGTGAGTCCTTCGGTTCCTTGACTGCTACCAACAAATGTATTATGTCTCCTTCATTGATGATTGCAGTCGATGGACTATACTATACTTTATGAAACACAAAGATGAAGTCTTTTCATGCTTCAAAAGATATTTAGCTCTTGTGGAGGATCAAACAGGTAAAACACTAAAAAGGCTAAGGTTAGATGGAGGGGGAGAGTACTTCTCCCATGAAATTGACTCCTTTCTTCAAGAGAGGGGAATCAAAAGAGATATTACTACAAGGTACACTCCTAAGCAAAATGGAGTGGCAGAGAGAAGGAATAAGACAATTGTTGAAGCTGCAAGGTCTATGCTAAATGAAAAACACAACTAATTATTTATAGGTTCAGGTTGTATCCACAGCCACTTATTGATAGGTTACCTTCAAAGTCACTTGATGGCATGACACCCTATGAGGCTTGGAATGGAAGAAGACCAAGCTTGGATCATTGTAAGATTTTTTGATGTATTGCTTATGCTCATTTTCCTTCACAGGTTAGAGGAAAGATGGATCCAAAAGCTGAAAGATGTGTGTTCATTGGATATGACAACAACCAAAAAGGCTATAGGCTATACAACCCAACAACCAAAGGATTCTTGGTGAGTAGAGGTGTAGTGTTTGATGAGAATAGTTCTTGGTATGAAGACTCGTGCAGTAAGATCAAGTTACCTTATGATCTTGAAGAAGATTTTCCAAAACTTGTCAAGAATAACCCTTATAAAATTGAAGAACAAGATACCTCAAAAGATGAAGCAACTCAGATTGAAAAACTGAAAAGTGGAAGTCTAAAGGTAAAGCTAAAATGCAGGAACTTGGACAAGAAGCAGCATCATCACATCATGGCCTAAGAAGGTCCATGAGGGAGAAAAGAAAACCAGAGAGGTATGGGTTTGATACTTCTCTAGTTACTAAAAATTCAATATATCTAGCACAGGACATAAATCAAGAGGAACCCTCAACATTTTAGGAAGGAAAGAAGAAATCAAAATGGAGGCATGCAATGGAAGAGGAAATTGAAGCTCTTGAGGAAAATAACACTTGGGAATTAGTTCCCAAGTCTTCATCAATGAAAGTGATAGGTTCAATATGAATTTACAAATTGAAGAAGAACTATGTCTCCATTAACAAGTATAAGGCAAGGCTTGTGGTAAAAGGCCTTGCACAAACTCAGGGAATTGATTATGAGGAGACTTTCTCTCCTGTGGCAAAGATGCCTACAATTAGAGTCCTACTTAGTATTGCTCCTTCCAAGAATTGGAAGCTACTTCATTTGGATGTAAAAAATGCAATTCTTAATGGATGGATAACAAAAGAAATGTTTATGGCACAACCACTTGGTTTTGAGAATCAAATACATCCTCATTATGTGTGTAAACTTAATAAAGCTCTATATTGACTCAAACAAGCCCCAAGGGCTTGGAATCACACGCTTCTTTCATTCTTGCAGGATAAAGTATTTCAACCTAGCAAGGCAGATCCATCACTCTTCATCAAAAAAGAGTAATTCTGAAGTCATCTATTTGTGTGTGTATGTGGATGATATTATACTTACAAGAAATTATGCAGATAGGATAAAGAAGATCAAGAAGCAGATGCAAGAAGAGTTCACGATAAGTGTCACTCTAGCACAATGGTAAGTACCAACATGAGGAGATTCACCACATAAATGTCTTAATCCGTGGAGACATGAGGACTAGTATGAAGAACATGAGCAAGAGAAGGCATAAGTGCATGAGTGAAAGTTCACAAGCATGCACACATACACACATGTACGCACAAGGTAAGAACAAAGAGTGGAACAATGGAAAGCTTCCTATTACCAAAGAACTCTCTTACAAAGCTCAAATCTCTAACAAGCTAACCCCAAATATGAGCACTCTAGCTCTTTTTATAGTTTTTTGCGTGGGTTTGGCCCTGTCCAAAGCTAGTGTCCGGCCTAGTTAAAAATTATGTTCTAGGGCTTATTTGAGGGCTCAAACGGAGTCTAAAAATTATGAAAATTGGTAGGATGATACTTGTAATACTCCTCAATCTTGAGGAATCCTCGGATTGAAGAAAATGAGGTTGAAAAATATGAAATGGTATTTACAATGGTTTTTAGTGATAAAAATCACTATTTTTATAGGGATTTCTTCTCAAGAATTTGACATGTGCTTCTTGGAGCTCCCTACATGTTCCTTCTTCTTGTGTGGCCACCTCTTTGATGTGCTCTTGTGCTTTATCCTTGACCTTGAGCTTCAACACTCCCCCCCCTCTCGAGTCTGGCGTCCCTAACAGGCCCTTGTTGGAGTGGTTGTTCCATGTAGCTCTTTGGGAGGTAGTGTCCTTCATGTATCAACAAGAGCGGTCCAGCTTCCGAATGTAGCTTGGTTGATTGTCTGGTTCTTTAGTGTTCTACTGCTAGGCTATACGAGTTTTGGTCCTGTTGTATGTACTTCTTCCTTGGATTTGAGCCAGATGGTGTATTTGTGTGCTTTCACAAATTGTTAGTTGCTCAAAAGAGGTTGTGAGGTTTGATCTTGAGCAGTTGTAGACTATGAATTCCTTCATAGGTATTGATGTTGTACCCTTGATGTCCTCCGGATCTTTGAAACATGAGTTTCATAGTATGATGCCAAGTACTTGTGACCCATAATGATTGATGGGTAAGTGCATTAGTGCATGGGTTGAAAAAATAATGTGCCTTGTGCATGGCCTTGTAATGTGGCCCTATGCATGCATACTTGGGGAATGCATTGGAAGAAGTATGGTGCAATAAATTGGGTCTTGAGCTTATTGCTAAAGGGTATGCTGACGAAGAGGTTTCCTAATCTATCATGGTTATGGTGTTGCCCAAGTAGGCAATTCTTACCATGGTGAACGATCTGTCGATGTTCATCACTTCGTATTGTACTCCCATCATGGTTGTTGACCATTGGCTTCTCTTTCATTGTTCATAGATGTCCTTGTTGATCGTTCATTGATGCGATCCTTCTAGCACATGATCATATCCCTTCTTATGCTCTTTCTTCCCTTTCTTTTTGGAACAATGGCATAAAACAAGAAGAAGGTGGTTAGTATCAATAAAATAGTTTATATGTGTCAAATGTGTCTCATGTGCGCGGGATTCTCAATTGTGTCTATGCATGGCCATGTAATGTGGCCCTATATTAATGCATACTTTGGACATGCATGACTTGAATGGTGCAAAAGACAAGGTCATGCCAAAGGCACATGGTTCTTGCATGTTGAGGCTTTCAATGTTCTTGCAGTAATATTGCAGCCTTTGTTGGAGATATCCTTTGGATTTCAAAATGACGACAGATCATTCCTCCTTATAGGCACCCATTTTAGAACACTTTTTGGCTGCATGCAAGTCACTTTTGATGTCTTCATCTTTGGGTGGTTGCTTAAATTTTATATCCCATGTGTTGGCTTTTTGGCTTTGTGGGTGTTACTAGTGATTTTGGCTTCCAAACCCATACCTTGGATGCTTTTCTCCTTACTATTGTCGAAGAGGTGAACTTCTTTTGGTCTTTGTGCTCGGTTCTTACCATTTTCTCTCCTTGGCTTCTTTGTTGAGACCCTTTGCATGGTGGGGAGCCTAGGCCTTTGTGCATGTAAGAGTTCTTTGGGAACCCACATGTGTAATCGCCCTTGTTGAGTTGTAGCTAATGTCCTAGGCACCCAAATTTGTCAGATACTTGGTGGTTGAGCTTGTCACGGTTGATTGATTCTTCTTTTGTCATGGTTAACCTGCATAGATGGGAATTGTTGTGACAAGGCCGGTGGTTGCTCTCCTTTTCGTACCCAAATCTGCTTCATGCCTGGAATGTCTTTCTTCTTGAATGCTCTTTGGTTATTTGATATGGCGGTTGTCTTGTATTTTTTTGCTTGCCTCTATGGTTGCACTACTATTCTTGCATTAGTCTTTGAAAAAGAAGAGAGTTTTGTTTGCCTTTGAGCCTGTGTTTCCATGCCTGAGTCCTTTTGCTTCATAGGGTTGTTGACACACACAACATTTTCTTTACGAAGATTAGTCTTGGAAGAACTAAGAGAATGTGTAACATCTGGATTTATAAGCATGCAATTGTCTAATTCTAATGTAATACATTGCTCGTGTACCCAAACTTAAAGAAGTTGACTTCTTAGATTTAAGTTGACGGCATGGTCATAGCTCTAGTT
Organism: Ceratopteris richardii; assembly: GCA_020310875.1. NCBI lineage: Eukaryota > Viridiplantae > Streptophyta > Polypodiopsida > Polypodiales > Pteridaceae > Ceratopteris > Ceratopteris richardii. The sequence continues at coordinate 101,005,184 of CM035406.1, forward strand.
TTGACCCAAGACAAGTGGTTCAATAAGGTCCTCATCTTGACACACTAGCATTTTGAATTTCATTGGGACATCTTGAAGGTAGATCGAAAGCTCCACCTCACCCAAACAAGGGGTTTTCACACCTCCCAAACCTATGAGATAAGCTTCTATGGGATTCATGTTCACTTGCAGGTCTTGGCACTATGAAAGTCTAACTACACTGGTGTTGCACCTGAGTCAATCAAGGCTCTCACATTCCTTACAATCTGTCCATGTCCCACCTCTTGTCCCGGAGTCGGTGAGTGGGGACATTCACGAATGAAATGGTCACCCTAACATCTAAAACATGGTCCTATAGAGTCTTGTCATCTTACTTGTCTCAATTGGGGCCTGGGGTTAGGATTCGTATACATGACATTGGAGTATTTTGGCTCCCTGTTTTGTTCCATAGATGGTGCCTCGTATTGATAGGAATAAGCCTCACTATGCTCTGGTGACTCTGTGTAATAAGCTTGTGGACTATCTTCATGGGAGTATTCTGAACTATGAACATGAGAGTCATTTTCTAGGACCAATGGGGTTAGTGGCACCAAAGCTCTATCAGGGTTTTCCTTTGCCACTATATACTTAACTGGAATCACATTGGCAGCAGCTTGTGGTTGGTTTCCTAGGACTGGTTGTGGCCTATATGGTGCCTGATATTGTTGTTGTGACCTATAATATGGTTTTTGGTATTGATTCTGATACCTAACCTACTGGTACGATTGTTGATGATTTTGCCTAACAACCTGCCTATTGTATGGACAATCTTGAGCTATGTGGTCTGTATATTTTCTCTCAATTGTGCAATATGGAGCATTCAAGTTTCCTTGTGTTTGAGCCATCATCGAGCAAACATTAGCCATGTGGTCTCCTCTGCAGTTGTAACATCCCTTCAATGAGGTGACCCTTGGTGCATGTCTATTTTGAACTTCTGGCTTCTTGGCAACTTGCTCAGCTATCTCATCTATCTCAGTGGAGGTTCTTGAGGTATGACTAGTAGAACTGTCAGAATCCTTATAGATTTTGGATAGTCCAAACTCCTCACCCAACTTTTCTTCTATGTCAATGCACATCCGCACACACTCTTCTATGGATCTAGGCTCTTTCAAGTACACATTTGATCTTAAATTTGTGCTTAGTAAGCCATCTAAAAACAAAGCCACTTGTTTGGCTAGTGTGGGTAACTCTGGAATAGGGCATCTTTCTAAGTACTATCTAAAATGTCTTCCTGTAAGTCGCACTATTGCTTGGGGTGTTTGCTTGAAGTTGTGGATCAAGAATGATGTATTATGTGTGATGCCACTCTTAGAAAATTCTACAATGAATTCCTCTAGCAGTTGACCTATATTTCGATAATTGTGAATGTTCAGGGGTTGAAACCAAGCAAAGGTAGTACCCTTGAGGGTCAAACCAAATGCCTCGAATTGTGTGAACAAGTCCTCAACCTGTTCAGCTCTTAACACTTGTTTGAACTCAGCCACATGATCATAAGGATCTTTGAATCCATCAAAATAGTTTTTCATTGCCTTGACCAATTGAGAGGTTCTAAGGGTTCTTGGGTGCTCTTTGGGTCTAGGCAATGGAAAATCATGTTCATTTTTTGATGCCTATGTGCTCGATCCCTCTCTCTTTCCGGTCTTTCACCTTCAAGTCTTGATGTAGCTCTACCCACAGTCTATGTGAAGCTTACCTCAGGTCTCTCTCTGGCTCCTTCCATCTGGTTTTCATGATCCTTGGATGATCCTGCTCCTTGGATGATCCTGCTCCTTGGAGGCCATGGGAAACATTAGATCTTGGTGGGGGAAAACTTAACTCGCTCTTCCAAGTGTATGCATGCCTGTCATGTTCTGTTACCAAGAACATTCTCTCCGATGTGTGACCTAGATAGACAGCTCTGCTTGGTGTCTTATGGTCTTTAAATTTATAGATGGTGACTATTAAGCTAGGTTGATCTGGCTTGAATCTCCAAAAGGCTTCCTCTGTTTCTCTATTCAAGAACAATTCTATGTTTTTGTTGTCTTGGGGAATCCACTCTGGAGTGATCACTTTGGTCAAGAATGACTTGCCTCTAGGATTCTTAGGTTCTTGTCCTTGGTCTCCTTGCTCTAGGTCTCCATCTCATCCTCAGGAATGATATTTCCAAACTCATATGTCCTATCTGGTAAGCTCGTAACCACATACATGCTTCCTTCCTTATCAAGGTACGACCCCTCTTCAAACTTAACCACTAAGTGTTCAAGTCTAAAGGGTTGATCAGGATTTTTGAGTTGGACAATTGATCGCCTTAGACCATCCTCATAGATGTGAGCACCTAATTGGTTGGTCTTGATATATTCCAATTGTGTCTTATAGGGACCTTCTGACATCTGTAAATAGGCAGTATCTGAGGTATGTGTGGGTCTCTCCATGTTAAAAGACATTTTTGAGTCACTTGTTTCAAAACTTAGCATGTATGGACAACCACTAAGTTGTTGTGTCCATGACCTAGCTGTATGGTTGATGCTGGCCTCAGATGATTTGATGCTTTTTCTATCCTTGCCTAGGTGTCTACGAGATCTTAGGTTCATAAGCTTTATCTTCTGTCCCAATTTTCCCTTTGTATTGCTCTAAAATCCTTTGGATTCCCCTTGGTTTCCTGGTCCCACCTGAGGGTCCAGTTCAACATACTATATCTATAAATCCATGTATTAGATTTACCATAACCAATGGATGTTTTTGTGAAACGAGCTTTCCAACGAACCCAAAATCACAACACACAAATTTCGTATGAGAAAGTTATGCGAGTTCAGGGTTCTGGGGGCTAAAACAGGGAAACAGGGTCTCTCTGGGATTACTTCGAAACAAGCGATACACGATATTGGCTCTCATGATACAATACTTGTGGTTGGTGATACTTAGAATTCCACAATACGATACTTGATACAACCGCGATACACGATACCAGATTTTCACGATACGATACCTCTGTTCTCCACAATACACGATACCACTATGGATGATACCACCTTAGGTGATACGATACTGCCAAGGCGATACCAACTTTCATGAAATGATACTGCTAGCAAGATGATACAATACCACAATATCTAAAGCACGATATGATACCAAGTCACCTCGCGATACGATACCTCTAGTTGGGCGATACCTCACTTCTCACGATACGATACCTTATAGGTGATCACGATATGATACCACCAGGCTCACGATATGATACCACTCCAACCGCGATACGATACTACTTGTGCTACGTGATACAATACCACTGAATCGACACGATACGATACCTCCTACTGCACGATACGATACCACAAGGTGCACGATACGATATCACTCAAACGTGATCACAATAGCTCGACCTGACAATACACGATACCTTGATGGTATCGCGATACCTCAAGGAGGCAATACCATACTCGACAAGTATCGCAATACACGAGAGTTCTGGTATCGCGATACCAAAACTCAACCGGACACGATACTTGGAGTTTTTGAAGTCCGAATTCAAAAACGTTTTGTAGATATGTGTACCTTATGTTCTCCTTCCTACTCCTATGTGCTTGTAGATGAAACATCTCTCCAATCACGCGATACTCCACTCGTGATACCAGACACATGTAGTCTCAGTCCGCATGATATGTCACTCACTTTTTTGATGTTTTGAGAGGATTTCAAGTGTATTTCTTCAGTGTTTTAGTTTTGAACTCCCTCTATGTTTCTTGCTCACAGCCACAAGTGAAAGACAAGGTGAATGTAGAGTCGAAAGTGAAAAAATTCTAAGAAGATGAAGATGGGAGAAGATGATGGTGATGATGATGATGTAGGAGAACAAAAACGCAGAAACTGAACTGAAAATGACTATTTTTTACCTTCCAATGTCACTACTCTATGTCTTACCATCACACGCTCGTCCTCCAAGCTCTCTCCTTGGCAACGGCGCCAAATTTGGTGTCACTCTAGCACAATGGTAAGTACAAACGTGAGGAGATTCACCTCATAAATATCAATCCGTGGAGACGTGAGGACTGATATGAAGACCATGAGCAAGTGAGGACAAGTGCATGAGTGAAAGCACACAAGCATGCACACACATACACACATGCGCTCACAAGGTAAGAGCAAAGAGTAGAACAATGGAAAGTTTTCTATTACAAAAGAAATCTCTTACAAAGCTCAAATCTCTAACAAGTTAACCCCAAAAATGAGCTCTCTAGCTCTTCTTATAGTTTTTTGAGTGGTTTTGGCCGTGCCCAAACCTAGTGTCTGGCCTAGTTAAAAATTAGGTTACAGGGCTTCTTTGAGGGCTAAAACGGAGTCCAAAAATTATGAAAATTGGTAAGATGATACTTCTAATACTCCTCAAGCTCAAGGAATCCTCGGCTTGAATAAAATGGAGTTGCAAAAATATGAAATGGTATTTACAATGGTTTTTAGTGATAAAAATCACTATTTGAAATGTGCTTCTTGGAGCTCCCTACATGCTCCTTCTTCTTCTATGTCCACCTCTTTGATGTGCTCATGTGCTTTGTCCTTGACCTTGAGCTTCAACAATAAGTGACTTGGGTTCACTTACATACTTCCTAGGATTGGAAGTAGTATACAGAGATCATGGTCTATTCCTTACTCAAAGGAAATACATTAAAGACTTGTTGACAAAGTTCAAGATCCAAGATTGCAGGATTGTAGGTACTCCAATGGAGGTTAATCACAAATTGAGCTCACATGAAGGTGAGCTCATAGAAGACATCACAAGTTATCAAAGCCTTGTGGGTAGTTTGAACTATGCCACATTGACAAGAGTAGATATATCTTATAGTGTGAGTGTGCTAAGTCAATCTATGCACACACCTAGGAAATCTCACATGGAAGCTACGAAGAGGATACTCAGATATCTCAAAGGGACCATGAATGAAGGGTTCTACTACCCGTATGTATCTGATTTAAGTCTAAAGTTGTTCTCTGATGCAGATTGGGCTGGCTCCAAGGAAGACAGAAGGAGCACCTCAGGACATCTTACCTTTTCATCGTCAAAACTTGTCTCATGGTCATCTAAGAAGCAACCCATAGTTGCTCTCTCTTCCACCGAAGTTGAATCCAGAGGTCTTGCTATAGCTATTTAAGAAGCAATGTGGATGAAGACACTATTTACAGATCCTGGATTGGAAATTGGAACTCCAAGTATTTTTGGTGACAACATGAGTTCCATTCACTTGGCCGCCAATCCAATTTTCCATGCAAGGACTAAACATATTGAATTACACTATCATTATGTAAGGGAGAAATTTCTTAGCAAGGATATTCAACTATCCTATGTATCAACTCATTTACAATGTGCAGATATACTCACAAACGCATTGGATGGAACAAAGATGAATGAGTTCAAATTGATGATTGGTTTGCAAGAAATCAAGGAGAAATGAAGACCAATCATGTTAGGCTTGAGGGGGCGTTGTTGGTGCAATTATACCCAAGCCCACATGCTTGATCAAATTCACTTATGCTTAACTTATTGGCATAACCCATAAAAGGCTTCATATGATCAACCTCTTGTTAAAGTACTTCAAACTTACCCTTGTAAAAGTGGATTATACCCACGAGGAGTTAGGAAGCTCTAAATCACGTATCACTTGGTTGTTGAGAGATGAAAGAATCGATCCTATATGTTAGCATTCACTTTTTAGGTAGAAGTTTGAATCAAACCTTGGCTCCAAACATGATTATAAAAAGGGGATCAAAAGACCTGGATATTATCTCGAGCCCATGAGATCACTTTGAGTGAGCTTTATTGTGAAGTGAGAGCTCATATCATAGCTCATTCACCTCTCACACATTGAGAAATGTATGATTGGCAATGACATTGTATTTGTACATGTTTTAATGCATATATGATCATTATATTCCCATTTTTCTTCTTTGTTAGTACTTCATCATAACAGTGATTTTCTCAGAGCTTGCTCTCAGTGTCTAGTTAATCACTTGCCATGATTTAAGGCATGATAGAATCAGCATACTGTCTATTATAATCCTGCAAAGTTTCATTAGCATGGCTTCTCAGGATCATTAGATATTATCATATTTTTGCTCACTGGTCTAATGACTGTTGCATCCCATCAATGTCGAGATGGAGTTGTAACTTGCTAAACTCCTTTCTCTGCATGTAGTCAATCATTTTTTATGAAATCACTCATGATTGTTAGCTTACTAAGTTAATTAGAGTTCCCCAAAAGGAATTAATTCAATTGTTGTTGTGATCAAAGAACTGTTCAAAACACTGAATAGGTGTAGGAACAAAAATAGCAAGTTTTTACACTTGCATCAACTCTTACCTATCTGTTTTTTTTTATTCATCTTTTTGAGAGTGATCTTCCAAGGCACATAGGGTGTCTAATACATCCTTTGGCAAGCTAAAACGGCCCACCACATATTTTTGGAGTTCATTTGGCTGGTGTAGTGCAAATTTTTTGCAGCGCCACTTCATCTTCATCAAGTACAAATCCATCTTCACAGTAAAAACCAAGGTGAGTTGTACTAAGTGCTCATCAAAGAATTCTATAGGAGTGGCTTGACCCATACCAAAAAATGTTGAAAAATCATCCATAAAAATTCCTAAAGACTTCATCAAAAGAGAGACAAAAATAAGATACATAATTTGCTCAAGCTAGTAGGGACATTCCTAAGCCCAAATTCCATTTTTTGTGTATGTGTATATGCCCCATCGGGTAATAAAGGTAGTTTTAGCTTGGTCATCTATATGGAGAGCTATCTAATTGTATCCATAGTACCCATCCATGAAACTTTATAGGCTGTGTCTCATCAAATCTTCTATGATTGTTTTGTGAGTGATGTGGAAAAGCCATTTGGAACAATGACTTTATTAAGTGCACAAAAGTCCACATAACCCTTGATCTTATTGAACTCCTTCTTTGGTGCCATGAACATTGAAGACAACCAGCCACTCAAAATTCTCCATTGGCACTATAATGCCTATTGCTTCCATCTTGTCCATTTCTTTCTTCAATGAATTTGTATATTTTTGGTTTAATCTATATATTTTTCCTAGGACATGTTTGGCTTCTTGTGTGACAAGGATAGTGTGAAGCTAGAGAGTTGTTGGAATGCCTTGTAAGTCCTCATAGCTCCATGAAAATATATTCCTAAAGTGTCTAATAAAGGAAATGGTTTTGTTGATTAAAACTGACTCTTTCGATAACCATGAAACCAACATGATAGGCTTCATTTCCTCGTCACTCCCTTTTTTTGGAGATAGGGATAGGGGGCCCAAGAGGTTATTGTATTCATATGGTAGAATCTATATGCCTAATTCATCTTCTGAAAAGGACTTCTATGTGACCTTCTAGCACAAGGTCAATGGTCTACTGATCGCAGGGAACTAGTGCGGTGAGATACCCAATGCCCCAACCATGACATTGGAGTATAAAGGACTTTGAGCAAGAGCTCAACACCTCCTAAACTGCCTACCCGACATCTTCCTGAAAAGAGAATGTTGTATCCCATAAAGAAGTGTCAGCTCATAGGAGAGTCCACACCTTATTTCCCATTACATCATAGCTTATGTCATAGGTATTCCTCTTGCTCCATTTTTCAAATATCTATCCATCATTGTATTTTGAATGTTGGTTAGTATACTTGCATGCATCTTTTTTGTCTTGATCATCTCTCTCTACCTCTATCTCTCCCTTATGTTATGGTACATCTACGTTGAAGCTATGGCAACATGATGTTTCAATAGATGATGATGATTGATGTTGTAGAGTTTGTGGCATTCTAATGACACAGTATCATGTTTGGGAAAATGTTGCCTCAACTTATATTTGTGCCAGTTGAAATCTCAAATCCCCCTTTTTAAATACTTCAAATAAGAATCGTAAAAAATCTAGAAACCATAGGAAAAGGAAATGTTCCCTTTATCTTTTATAATAAGAGGGGAAATTTCTTGTTCATGAGTACTTCCGCGAGGAAACATGTCCATTCATAAAGGAGTAAAGAGATGTTTATGCTTTTAGTATATAATATAGTAATTTAAATTATAGTATATAGGTATAATGTATTACAAATGCTCACATGCTGATGGTCAATGGTAGTTCCAAATGCCCACATGCCGTGGGTTAGGCCCCACTTCCCAATGAATATAATGTAATTTGTAAATTGTAAAAATATTTATAAATTATAACTTATAACTTCATGAATTGTGATGAACATGGTCATGGGTTGTGGCCTATGTGACATGCATCATTCAACATAATTTCGAATGTGCATGCAATAAGCCAATGCACATAGGGCTCCAACAGCTCTTCGCAATTACTTAACTATGTTGAAGTCAAAAGGATTCATGAAAGTGTTAACAAATGTTCTTATGAATCTCTTCCTTTCTACTGAGTGTTACAAGATTGATATATTGATCCTTATTTCTAATAATCTAAGCAAGAAAGCAACAAAATATGGAGGTCCCATTATATGATCGAAGCTTATTCACGGTGCTCTTTAAAGAGAGGCTTGTAAGCTCTTGCTACTGTTATGTAGAGTATATCCTTTATGAGGTTGGAGCAAGGGGTGTGAATCACCTCTTAGACATCTAAAGAAGGATAGTCACATGAGTGCCAAGTGGCACTCATGTGAGAGACCATGATTATTGCCTTTGTGGGCAACTAGAGAGAGAGAAATATGTAGGCTTGTCATGCGGCTCGGCAGCAGAGCTAAGGAAAATCTTCGTGTTCGTTCTGTACGGATAGCCGGCAAGTCATTTATCTTCTCCAACCTTGGGAATAGTGCCATAGAGCTCCTCAAAATAGAGGATTTCATCGAGAGTTTATTATATTGGAATCAGTGCCAGCGATGCACGACAGCGCTAAAGGAAAGATACCATCAGAGGGCTATTCACATCGGAGTTCACAGAGGAGCGCTCATGGAACAACAGCTAAGACCTCATCTCTCTCCATCCTCTCTCTTGATAGAAAATCCACCCTTCGAGCGCTTTATTTATGGACCTGAGAACTTTGTTCTGCTCCCATATGTAGGATTAAACCACCCTAAACGGCGGCTGCTCGTAAGAAGAAATCTCATCAATACTCTTAAGAGGTACTCAAGTAGTTTTCAAAATTGAGTTTTTCTCAAGTTTTGCGGCACAAAAAACCATGCTATAATTCACGATATTGGGAAAAGTAATGATGCACACATGTATATTGGGCTATGGAATTGGGCTATGGGTCATTAGCTTTTTCAAAAATGCTTCAACTTCTCAGTTTTGAGCTCCCAAAGCCTCTACTTCATGAAGATTAGCCTTTCCACTTCCTAACCGTGACATACCCATCTTCTCCACACCATAGCTTGGCCATACGACCTCCGATTCCAGAAATGTTTGTCACCTGACAAAGCTACACTCCTAAGCTTTTCTAGAAGACCCTCGATGCTTGATTTTGAAAAGATTTGGTCAACCAAAACTTCTCTGCAACACCTCAGCAGGAACTAGGCAGCCACTCTCGGGCCTAGTTTTTCATCATTTGGTGTCCAAATATACTTTTTTCACTTAGCATAGCTTTATATCTTTGAAGTACAGGTGTTGGGCTATATTTCTTGGACTGGGGAGGACTGTCAAATTCTAAAAGTGCTTCAGTTTCACTAAGTTTTCCCGGTGGGGGCCATTGCTACATGGTTTTGGCATTATTCTTGTTGGTTTTTAGTGATTAGAACCTCCCCAAACCAACCAGACATTTCAAATTTTTGTTTGGGCCTGGCAAGGATCCAAAATCAGCGACCTCAAGCTTCAAAGATCACTTGGATTTTGCTTTCGCAGCTTTATTTTGTACCATGGAAGTGCTCTTGTGATATATTTCTCTTCTTCTTGCATATTCAAGGTTTACTTCCATTTCTTTTCACATACTCTACTTAGCAAACGGGGGGAAGTGAAACATGGAGTCTAAAGGAAAACAAATAATAGAACACACTTCTCGATCTACAGAGCAACTAGAGGATCCTGATTTTAGAGTAGAAGAGGTAGAAATGGGGCAGGAAGTAGAAGAAAACCTAGAAGAGAAAGAGCCTCAACAAGAAGAATATACCTATGAGGAACTTTTAGATGAGTTTGTTACTCATAACCAATTTGCAGACTTAAAAGAACAGCCCCTTAGGCTAGAGAGAGATATAGGTAGCATCACATCTTAAGTCTCAAATGATCTCACTTGAGACTCCCTAGTAACCACAAAGGAGAGAGCTCTAGGGAAGCTCCCCTCTGGAAAGACTTAAAGCCACCTACCTTTACGGGGGATGACTAAGATAGAAACAAGGATATAATCTACAATTTCTTACAAAAGTGGCATGATTTGCATCAACTCAAGGGCACCCAGAGTACCGTGTGCTAGAGGTGAGTCTCTCGATTGGCCCCCGTGCTTATAAGTGGTGGATATCTCAAGGAGGCGAACTCTATCCCTACATATTGGACTCACTTTGAAACTCTTTTTCTAAAATAGTTTCTTCTTGAGAATGAGGAGGAGAGGAATTGGGATGAGTGGGATAGGATCACCCAGAGAGGTAGGCCTTTGACGATCTACATATCCCACTATAGGGATATCATTTTGAAACTTAAGGGCTTAGATGACTTCCAAAAAACTAGAGGGTTTGTTAGAGGCTGAGATAAAGCCATCAAGAGAGAGGTAAGAAGGAATGCACCTAAGATGTTTGAGGAGGCGATCAACTATGCACATATCTATGAGGACCATAACTATCCTCAATATACTCCTATGGATACCAATCAACCCCTCAAGCCTCTTAGTACGACTAAGTTCAAGAAGAAGTTGCCATTGGGAAAAACTAAATTTTCATTAAAAAACAAGGATCACAGGGGCCTAGGTTACCTATAGATCAGTTTGAGAGGGCCAAAAGAGAAAACTGTGCTTTAGGTGTTTATTTCCTAGCCATTCACAGTGAAACTGTCCACTCAAGAAGGGGGAAAAAAATAAGAGACGATCAGAGCGTAGTATGGTCCCTGAAAAGGGCAAAAAGGCGGTCTACCTAGTGGAGACGCTTCCTATTCATGGAAGCTCTAGCTCCAAGGAAGTGGAGGTGATGCACGAGGATATAGAACACACCTGTTGTTTGATTCAGTCATTATGGTCACCACAGTTTGGACCACATGACATAGTTAAACTGCATGGCAGTGTATAAAGAATTGAAACAGGCAACATGAATATGCATGAACAATTAAGCAACATATATGCAAATGAACATGAAACATTGATAACATGTAAACAAAGTAAACAAACAAACATCAATATGAAGTGGAAGTGAATGTATTGAGTCGTTTTAGGCATCAATTCCTCTCATCTTGAAGAAAAAAATTGTACCTTTTTCATAAAGCAATCTACCTTAAATATGATTATAAACAAAGATTACGGATTCTCAAGAGACATCTTTCATCTTTAGCTTATTTTAGATCAACTTCTTTCCTACAGAAATATGAATATGCTCTTTCTCCAATAACATGTAAGTGAAATCTAACTAAACTCCACTAAGGCATAAATCTGCCTATATAGCCCATGATTTATTCTACTATGCCTCCTTAGCTTCGTTTGGCTTGATCTTTTTTTTTGTAATGATGATTCAGCGACTTTATGGTTACGATCACTTTTTTGGGGTGGAAGAAAGTGTAAACTTCTTGATAATATGTAGTAGCTTTCTTCCTTTTTTTTTTATGACGGGGAAAAATTAAACCCCGATACAAGGTACAACCATTTTTTATGATGGAGAACAGTCCTTCAAACTCCGATACAAGTGTTGTGAGGTGAACTAAGGATGTAGAAGCATGCAGTAGCAAGAGCTAGGACTTCCAAAATATTGTCTACTATAGTCAAAGAGCATAATCTAGTGCTCCCCTGACATTTTGGCAAGACTAGCTTCTACCCAAGACCAGTCATCATGGAGAATGCTTATGAACAGATTGTAGCATTACTTCAGAGTCTCCAACAACAAGTCGAAGACCTAACTCATCGGCAGACACAAGCCAAGATGGGACATCAAGTGCATGTAGGTACACTCCTCCAAGAATTACGAGAACAAATCGGCAGTCTTCAGACAAATCAAGGGAGTATGCAAGTAGATCAACGACCTAGTACATCCTTCATGAGGGAACCCAAGATTTGCATGCCAAAAAAGTTCGATGGTGATCGCACAAAGTTCCGAGGATTCTTGCAACAAGTCAAATTGTACATCCGTATGCAGCCTGATAGATACTCTAATGATGCATCCAAGGTCGATTTTATTGGAACCTTACTCTATGGTCGAGCATTATCATGGTTTGCCCCAATCTTGGAGAAGGATATGGCCATACTTCATGACTATGAGGGGTTTCTTAGAGATCTTATCGCCACATTTAGAGATGCAAACACAAGTCGAGTGGCAGAAACAAAACTTTGAAAGCTACGTCAAGGTAACCGCCCTTCCTCTACATATGCATCAAAATTTAGGCAGTTGATATGTGACCTCACTTGGCACGAAGATTATTTCATAAGCCAATTTAGGTGGGGCTTAAGAGATGATGTGAAGGACCTTCTACTCACGATGCCAAAGGTTAAGACATTGAATGAATACATCAACCAAGCTATCCAATGTGATAACCGCCTTTTTGAAAGGAAACAAGAAAAACAAGTAGAAGGAAGACCTCGCCAATGGAAACCCTTCGAACCCACTCCTAGAGATGAGCCTATGCCCAAACCTATGCAGATAGATGTAACTAGGTTCTAGCCTCTAACACCACAAGAGAAACAAAGAAGGAGGGATAACAAGTTATGCCTGTATTGTGGAAACCCTGGACATATTGCAATTAATTGTCCGAACAAGAGAACAAACTCCAGAGTTGCAGCCACCCTTGTAGAGCAGGGAAACGACGAAGTCCAGTTGTAAAAGAGACCGTGCAGCCGGACCATGATATAAGAAAGGGTCTCATAATTCCAGCTACACCCATAGAAAGGGTCAAGTTAATCATGCCCAAGAATACCCTTTCACGTACAGCCCTAGTAGATTCAGAAGCGTCATCATGGTTCATCGATGAAGGATTGGTTAAGAAACATGGAATTCCTGTACTCTAGAAGAACAAACCAGTAATAGCTGAAGTAGTAGATGGACGACCTCTAGCATCTGGGAATATAACCATGGAAACCACACCATTAAGAGTACACCTTGGTGACCATGAATCCCAAATATGTTTCAATGTAATATCGAGCCCAATACATCTAGTTATCATTGGAATGCCCTGGTTAAAGAAGCATAATCCAGACATTAATTGGGAAAAGAATAAAATCACCCATCGAGATATCCAGAAGAATCCAACATATGCCGGAACCAAAGCCTTCATACATGCAGTAAGGAAGGAACCTACATATATGATCTATGCCATACCAGCTCAAGAATCCAAGAAAGATGATCTAGTATAGCTATTCAATCAGTACAAAGGCTTTGTAGATATTTTTGAAAAGAAGAATGCAGATATCCTCCTAGAGCATAGACCTTACGATTGCCCCATAGATCTTCAAGAGGGAGCACAACCACCCTTTGGACCAATCTACAGACTATCCCCAGAGGAACTTACAGAACTACGCAAGAACATTGATGAGAATCTAGCAAAGGGATTTATCAAACACTCGAAGTCTCCAATAGGAGCTCCTATTCTATTTGTAAAGAAGAAGGATGGGACTCTCCGGATGTGTGTAGACTATCGTGGATTGAATAAATTCACTATATCTCGATCTTCGAGGAGGTTACAACCTTGTCAGGATCAGAGAAGGAGACGAATGGAAGACAGCATTTCGAAAAAGGTATGGCCATTTTGAATATGTAGTTACGCCATTCGGTCTTACAAGTGCTCCAGCTATCTTCCAACATATGATGAATGATATCTTTCGAGAATATTTAGATGATTTTGTTGTAATATACCTTGATGATATCTTGATATTCTCCAAAAACCTAGAGGATCATGAATGTCATGTAAAGATAGTCCTAGAGAAACTAAGAGAAAAAGGATTATATGCAAAATTGGAGAAGTGCTCTTTCCATAAGACAGAAGTGGAATTTTTAGGGTACATTGTATTAGATAAAGGAATTTTTATGGACCCTAAGAAGATTGAGACAATCCTTGATTAGCAACCCCCTTCATGTGTTCGAGATGTATAATGTTTTTTGGGGTTTGCCAACTTCTATAGGATATTCATCAGAGATTACTCCAAGATAGTGACACCTCTTACCAAGCTTACAGGGAACTCCAAATTCTCATGGATCGAAGAAGCAGAAAAAGCATTTCAGACCTTGAAATCAGCATTCACTACTGCTTTGATTCTAGTTCATCCTAATTCTAGTAAGCCCTTCTTCTTAGAGACAAATGCATCAGACTTTGCCCTAGGGGCCATTCTTTCCCAATATGGAGATGATGGACACCTACATCCAGTTGCATATCATTCAAGGAAATTTTCCCCTCCATAAATTAATTATGAAATTCATGAAAAAGAACTTCTTGCCATAGTGGACGCCTTTGATACCTGGTGCCACCATCTAGAAGGAGAAGCTCATAAAGTTATCGTGTATACAAACCACAAGAACCTAGAGTATTTTATGACCACGCGCATCCTCAACAGAAGGCAATCTCGATGGAGTAAATTTTTATCCAGGTTCAACTTTGTCATCACATATCGTCCAGGACAGCAACAGTGTCAGTCAGATGCCTTGTTCAAGAAGATCTTACCTTGCACCAAAGAGGGGTGAAGAGGCCTTTGATCAACAGGAGAGTGTATTACTCAAGCTTGCGCATCTCCATTTCAGCTATCTCTTCAATCCATCATGAAGATTCAACCTTGAATCATTTGATCCATGAGACTCTACCACGAGATGAATTGTTTTGTAACATTAAGCAAAAGGCTCAAGAAGGAAGAATTCAAGAAGTAAATGAATTCCAAGAAAAGGATGGGTTACTATTCTATAAGAACCTATTGTATGTCCCTCTAGGAGCTCCCAGGATCCAAGTACTTCAACAATGTCATGACAACCTTGAAGCAGGACATTTCAGAGTGAATAAAACAATAGAACTTATATCAAGGGATTTTTGGTGGCCTCAAATATGGAATGAAGTCAAAGAATATATCTGAACATGTGACACTTGCAATAGATCTAAAGTACCATGACATAAACCTCATGGCCTCTTGTAGCCTTTACCTATTCCAGAAAGGCCATGGGCTTAATTATCTATGGACTTCATCACAGACCTACCAAAGTCACACAAGTATGATGCCATTCTTGTTATAGTGGATAGATTTACAAAGATGGCACACTTCATTCCAACTACCAAGGCAATCACAGGTGAAGCCACTGCTAGGCTTTTCCTCAGATACATCTTTAGGCTTCATGGATTGCCTGATGATATTGTCAGTGATCGAGGTCCGCAACTCATATCCAGCTTTTGGAATAGTCTTTGCAAGCTCCTTGGTGTTCAAGGTAAACTATCTACAGCCAATCATCCGAAGACTAATGAACAAACAGAACGGGTGAATCAAGTCCTAGAACAATATCTCCATTGCATCATCAATTATCATCACAATGATTGGTTTGAGCTTTTACCCTTTGCAGAGTTTGCCTATAACAATAGTGTTCATGCATCTACCAAGCAGACTCCCTTCTTTGCAAATTATGGACAACATCCAAGGATGGACATACAACTCGCAAATCATGTCAAGAACCTAGCTGCCAGAGACAAGGCTCAGTACCTCATGGAAATTCACAAAGAACTCAAGGAAGAGATCCATAAAACTCAAGAACATTATAAGTACTATGCAGATCAACATCGTGTTCAAAATCCATTGTATCAAATTAGGGATAAAGTATGGTTACTCAGAAAACAATTTACAAACTTCAAGGCCCTGTGCAAAGTTAGATCATCAAAGATTTGGTCCATTTACCATCTTGGCCAAGATCAATCCAGTCACCTTCAAGCTCCAGCTACCAAGCACCATGAGAATACATCCAGTTTTCCATGTATCCATGTTGGAACCATATCAAATTTCACCATTGAGGGGGGAGAGACCTAGTCCTTCACCACCTATCGAGATTGATGATCATGAAGAATTTGAAGTCGAGCATGTCCTAGATTCCAAAATATCCTGAGGAAGATTGGAATACCTTATTCATTGGAAAGGGTATGACATCAATGATCGTACTTAGAAACCTGCAGAGAACCTTCATAGAGCACCAATCAAGGATTGAGAATTCCATAAGAGAAATCTAATGAAGCCGAGACCAGATAACATGACCGCTCCTCGTGGAACTCGTTGCTCATCCTGAATCTCAGATTCCATGTGAATCCAGGTATGGTGCAGAGAAAGTCGGCGGCAGCAAGAACCTTGGGTATTTTGTAACTTTTTTTTATTGTAATCTTTGGGATTTTGCACAGAGAGTTTTGGGATTGTCCTGTATATCATCATTGTACTTTTCTCCTTATAATCAATCTATAGAAGCTTCCAGTGTCTATATCTTTCTTCTTATCTTCCTTCTTTCTCCTACAAACACTCAAGTCCCTTTCTGCACAAGAATCCCCCAACAAAATGTGTCATGCTCGGTGGAACAACAAGGAGGCTTGAGCATAGAAGAAGCAATCTACAAAGTGGCCGACAAGTGCAAGCGTACCCACAGTATTATACTAGCTTAAGAGGTAATATTTCTTCGATTGGAATTATTTTAACCTAAGAGGAGTATGAACAGCTCATGACCGCAACCCAGTCCCAAAGCTTGAGGGTCCCTTGCAAAGCAAAAAGAAGGAAGGTTATTCGAAGATCAACGAGTCCATTGTCATCGACATCCTCAGTAAAGAATATGGTAGCCCAGGTAGATTTGGAAACTTTACTTTCTAGATTGAATATCAAATTTCCATCCTTCATAGGATTAGCACAAGAAGACCCAGATGAGCACATTAGGAGATTCTTAGTCTTATGTAAGACAAGGGGTCTGATGGGAAGAGAAGATGCATTTTTTATTCTTTTCCCTGCAAATTAGAAGGTCTAGAAGACAAATGGTTTAGTTAGTTTGCCGACAACCACTTCACCACATGGGACTTGATGAAGGAAGCATTTAGGACACAATTCCAACAAGGGAAACACAACTGAAAAACATTATTGAAGAATTAGAAAATTTAATACTAGGTCCTAGGGAGACCTTCCCAGAATTTGTTACCAGAGCCAAGGCATTAATGGCCAAACTGCTAGACCCTCCCCATGATTTTTTAATCAAAAAGTGGTTGGCTAAACCACTTCCCATATCAACACAATGTAAAATAAAGGATATAGTCTTACCGACAGCAACAATAGAGGAATTTATCAATACAACTACAAGATTGGAGCAAATTAGACAGCAGTATGGGGCAAGCTCTTCCAAATTATCATATCCTGCAGAACCTGAAGACCTAGTAATCCAGCTAAGGATAGAGCTTCAGAGCTTAAAAAGGAATAAGCCCCACAAAGAGGAGGAGAGTGTTGTAAATCAGTTGAGGCGAGAAATTGAAGCATTGAAGCTACAAAAGGAAGAGGAAGCACAAGCAGAAGAGCTGACTCAACTTCGATAGGAGTTGCAGGAACTCAAGGGAGGTGGCATCAAAAGTGGACTATGGTGCACCATGTGCAGCAAGCAAGGTCATGTGGTAAGTGAGTGTCCGCTTTTAAATATAACTTGCCAGCTATGTAGGAAAGCTGGTCATGAGGCCCATGGATGTCAGTCAAGAGGAATGCCTACAACAACATATTGGACACAAGGAGGAGCCCTACCACCAACCAATGTAATGGCAACAACACCCAATCAAGGTAATAATTACAACCCTAGACACAGAGATAACTTTGGAAATGGTCTAAGGAGGCCGATTATTTGTTTCAGATGTGGAGAATGTGGGCACTACCAAAGTAGGTACACTCTACCAGAAAATGCCCCTCCTTGCAAGAATTGTCGAGAGGCCAGGGACCAGTATACTAATTATTGTCCTAAGAACCAAGCATCTTCATCTGAGCCACACATTCAAATGATTTTTGTGTGCAAATGAGAAGTAGAACAGGTCAATGTGCCATCACCATCTACCAGAGTGGTGCAGTTAGAAGAAATTAAATCTTTTACAATGCAGACAAGAATCAAGGGGAAGGCTCAATTAGAAATAGGTCAAGAGTCAAGGATTAATGGATTGAAAAAAGACAAAGAGACATCTGAAGACAAAGCCAACACATCATGTGCATATACAAGGCAAAAAGAAGATCTCATAGGTACTAGTAATGCCATCACACATGCATTCAATAGGGCTCATCAGGATTTTGATGATTCAAATAGAGCCCATGCTCTCAAGGAATTTGAAGCTTCAAGACTACTCAAGTCCATGAAAAAGGAGGTCAATATTTTTTATTTAATAAAGATGGATTCAAAATTCATGTCAGAACTCTTGCAGATAATTGATGAGGCTTCCACAACAAGTTTAGTGGCAAAGACTGTTGTTATGCATAAAGTTAGAATTGTAGGGGAAGCCCCCCCTCACAGATTATAAGAGCCCTCGGCTAACAGTCACTATCAAAAGAAATGAATTTCAAGGAGTTATTGTCGGTGGCGGTTATGGCATTAACTTGATGCTTGAAAATACCATGAAAAAAAATTGGACTATAACCTTCAAGACCCACCACCTTCACTGTAACACTGGCAGACCAAAGCATAGTAAGGCCTATGGGAGTGGTCCCTGGAGTCCCAGTCGAGATACAAGGTACCATCTTCAACTTGGATTTTGTTGTTTTAAGGATGCCACAGGTAGTTTTTCCTTGCTGATTGGGAGACCTTGGTTAAGGCATGCCAATGTGCTGCATGACTGGGGTAAGGACACAATGTGGGTAAAGCAAGAGGGAAAAGAGTTGCAGCAAATATTTTTAGAAGAAGGTCCAAACAACCAAAGACATACTAGCATGATGCAGACAATTGGTATTTGTATGGAAGAAGAATTGTTGGACAACCCAGAAGCAGATCTATTTGATGAAGCAAATTTATATGAGGAAGAAAACATGTTGTCTTGGATCCATGCAAAAGACCCATCTTCTTGCCATGGAATTTTTCCAAACTCAAGTAGAGAGGAAGTCTATGAAGAAAAAGAGGACATCATTCAGGTTATTGATTCAAGTGAAACAGTCTCAGTCAAAGGCCATAGAAGAGAGAAGAAAAGAAAAGCCCTTAAGTGCAGCAGTGATGAAGCTACTTCAAATCGTATATCAATGGCCACTTTGTTATGGATGTTGGTATGGATATCATCTATTATGTCATTTTTTATGGCAGTAAGTGCAGGCCTTTATAAGAATGTGGAAGGAGTACCTGCAAATCTTCAAAAACAGAGGATTCCATTGGCTGAAGAAGCTAGAATAGAAAAAATGAAATTTTGCAGATTAAGGCACATAGTAGGTAAAGCAAAGATACAAAAGATGCAGTATGGGGGAGATAGTATTCTAATGAAGGATTTAGGGTGGCCCTATCAGATGGTGAGTATGCCCATAAAGAAGACAAACCAAATGAAGTGTAGTACAATTGGAGATTATGGAGGGCACAGAGTTTCTCTTAGTCATCATATCATGGCTCAAGGCCCATCATCAAAACAAGTGAAGATTTTTGGATCACCTGGAACTTGCAAAATCTGTCCAAGTTGTACATAGCTTTCTCGTATCATTTTTTTCTTAAGTTTTAGTACTTTTTATCCATTTTCATGCTTTTTCCTTGCGTTTTTATGCAAGTTATAATCCATTTCACAGCCCTTTGCATAAACAAAATTTTAGGAAATTTTTATGAATTTTTAAAAGCTATTTGGGAATCTTTTTAGAATTTTTTTAGATTTTTTTTAGAATTTTTTTAGAATTTTTTTTCTTTTTTCAATGTCATTTTCTTGATAAAATGGAGAAAGAAGAAAGCTCTCTGTGGTTTTGGGGGCAAAAAATTGCCAAGAAATGTAGGAATTTTTTGAGAATTCTTTTCTGATTTTTTTTTTGGTTTTTTTTACTTTTTTTGGATTTTTTTGTAGTTTATATCTTTTTTTGAGAATTTTTCAAAAAAAAAGGCCCCTGGCGGCTAATTTCTTTTTTTTTTCTATTAGACCCCCTCCCAAGTGGACCCCCCCTGCCCCCCAAGTGGACCCGTCCCCCCAAGTGGACCCCGCTCCCCTCCCCCAAGTGGACCCCGCTCCCCCCTTGCCCCCCTCCTTTTTTTTTTACTTTATTTTTATTTTTTATCTCTTTTTTTTTTTTTCATTGTTGTTTAAGAGCTGCCCAACCCCCACGGGCATTCCAACAAAAAAAAAGAATATAATAATAATAACTATTATATATATATTTTTTTTTTTAATTTATTTATTTATGGGTCCAATGCTTTTGGCTCTAGATTGTGCCTCGGATGGCCATTCTTTTCAAACTTGGGGTCATTTTCATGTCTTTTGGCACCTCAGAAATCATTTTGTGACTTAGTTTTTCCAAATTCCTAACTTTTCTCTGACTTTTGGTCAAAACCCGTATATTTTGAGCACACTTATCACGTGTTTTTCATTGTGCAAATGGTCCACATGGTCTATTCTCACTTTATCTTACCATATGTTTCACATTTTTCACTATGAACCCTCTATAGCTTTCTTGTTTTATCATTTTGGCCCTCTCCAAAGCCCCGAATCCTACTCCCTGCCCCTCCTTTATCCGACTACCTAGCCCCACCCCTTACCCCTCCTTACCCTCTCCCTCTCATCCCTCATTAGCCCTCCCTGTACTTTCCTCCTACCCTCCATTCTCAATCATATGCTCTTCAATACAAAGTTTTTTCTTTTTTTTCTTTTTTTAATGGAGGTTCGGCCGAGGCCTACTCCCTCAAGCTTTAACTTTGAAATTGCAACTGTACAAGGAAGGGCATAGTACCCATGGGACCCCCCTTATCCCACAAGAATACAAAGTTATTTTGGTTCCTCTCTGGTGCTTGCTCTTTAATGTTCCTAGTGGACTTGGTAGCTGCTCAAATGTACTTTTGAAGATTTTGCAGATCAGGAATCGTGGTGATATTTCTCCTCATCATTTTGGTTGTTAGCTCTCTGGGATGGAGAGCCCATTAGGTGCTGGGCAACTCTTGAGTCCATCAATGTCATATTGATCAAAGTCAACTTTCTTGGTCAAAATCAAAATGGTCAAAGTCAAAGTGATCAAAGTCAAAGTGATCAAAGTCAACATATCAAGATCAAAGTCAAGATGATCAGGTCAAAGCATTCAAAGTTCAGTTGTCAAAGTGCACAGGTAGTGCATAATCAATTGTTCACAAAGGTTATGTTTTGCAGAAAGTGGATGTAAGTGCAGATTGTCTTTCTGTAATTTCTCTAAGGTTCAAAAGTGTTTTTGAAGTGTTTGGAAGGTCCAGGTGAACCCTCCCTTAGGTACACATTGAAGAATTGAAGGGCAAAATGTGAAGTCATGTGAAAAGGAAGCATACGCAAAGGTGAAAGTAAAGCCACCCATTTAAAATTTTGTTATTGTTCTTAAGATCACTATAGGACAAAACAGGGATTTGTTGGTTGTGCACATTTGGAGACAACTTTGGGGCATAGAAGTGAGCACCAAGATACTCTAGCAGTTAGGAGAGTACGGGAACCGACACCCAACTCAAGGCAAGGCATTATTCTTGGTTAGACTAAGCAAGGTGAGCATATTCTACACTAGGAGAGAGAAGAGCAAGAGACATAGAGTGAGTGTGCGATGTGTTGGAGAATTCCTCTCCTAATCGCAGCGGAAAGTGTAGAAGACCTTCTCAGGATGAAGACTCTTACCAACAGCAGAACCTTCAAATGAAAACTGGTACCAACTGAAATATCCAATGAACTTGAAACTTTGGTCACTCAAACTAGACACCTAGAGCTTTCAAATGAGATATCAAACACTTAATTTGGAGTAGATTTGAGTTGTCAACTATTTGATTCAAAACAGACTACCTGTCCACTCAGTTAGGCTGAAAACTGGACTTCACTAAAACCTGAATAACTCAGAGAGCATAAAGAATTTCATAAAACGGTTCTAGACAGAGGAAGTACTCAAGATAAGACTTCCAACGAATGTTTAAACACTAAATTTGGATACATATGTTGAGAGATATGACTCTCACAAGTAGACTACCCAAAAATGGGTGTGCGGCTGGACACACTCTATAAGAGTGAACTGAACGAAATGACTCAAACCAAATGAAGTAGATACAAGGGGGCTTCCACGCCTTCTTCCTCTCTCCTTGAGTGTCCTCCCTTGCTTCTTTTATAGCCAAGTGACCAAAAACTCTCATGATGAGTTTGAGAGCTCTTCTCCATCATTTCTCCACTACTTTGGACAACCACTCCTCTTACAATTCAGATTTTGGATTTGATTCTCTTTTGAATGATTCTCTTTTGGCCTCCACTACTTGCTGAAGTAAATGCTTCTATTTTTCATTTTTGTATTTTCCTTCTACTTGAAGAAAATCCTTTTTGCAAAAATATATACGAGCTTACTTCTTTATTTTTAACACTCCCCCCCAAGCTCACATGTGAGCTTGCACCTTCAACCATATCTTGTAAGTTGATGTCGTCCTTGAACCTCTTGAGCTTAGAAGCATCGAGGGACTTTGTAAGCATGTCTGCAACCTGGTCATTAGTTCCAATGAACTTTATATCCACATCCTTGCTCAAAACTTTTTCTCGAACATAATGATAATGCACTTCTATGTGCTTGCTTCGTGCATGAAACATTGGATTGTTTGTCAAGTGAATGCTTGACATGTTGTCACCATAAATTGGAATGGTCTCCACCTGCACATCAAGATCAGTCAAGAGCTTCTTAATCCACATAGCTTCACAAGTTGCAAAGGCTAAACCTCTATATTCAGCTTCTGTAGATGATAGTGCAACAGTAGGTTGCTTCTTTGAGCTCCATGTGATAGGTTTGCTACCTATCATGAACACATAACCTGAAGTGGATCTTCTATCCTCCTTGGAACCAGCCCAATCAGCATCACTGAAGCCCTTTACCTGCAATTCTTCATCATATCTATAAAACAATGCATGATTGACAGTGTGCTTCACATATCTTAGCACTCGTTTGGCTGAATTTAAATGTTCACTTGTTAGAGCTTGCATAAATTGAGAAAGAACTCCAACAATATAACACAAATCTAGTCTTGTGATCGTAGCATAGATCAATGAACCTATAATACTCCTGTATGTAGTTACATCATGTAACTTCTCTCCATCATTTGAGCATAGCTTCACATTTGTGTCCATAGGTTGAGTGAGTGGTTTGCATTCACTCATTCCAAATCTGAAAAGAACATCCAATAGGTACTTTCTTTGCATTAAGTAAATGCCATCTTTCCCATAGACTATCTCAATGCCTAAAAAGTATTTCAGCTCACCAAGATCTGAAATTTTAAACTCCTTACCGAGTTTCCTTTTGATCTCTTGTATTCCTGTAACATTACTTCCTGTTATGATGAGATCATCAACGTATATGCAAATATATACCTGCTTGCCTTCTTCTTTCTTCATGTAGAGAGAGGGATCTGCATTACTTGGACTATACCCACACCTTGTGAGGTACTCGACCAATCTTTGATTCCAAGCACGTGGTGCTTGCTTCAGCCCATACAAAGCTTTCTTCAATCTACAAACAAAATTTGGATGCTTTTTGTCTTCAAATCCAATCGGTTGACTCATGTATACCTCTTCTTGAAGTTCACCATTGAGAAAAGCATTTTTTATGTCGAGTTGGTACAATGGCCATCTCCTTGCTACACTCACTCCAATCAAGGTTCTAATTGTTCCCATCTTTGCAACCGGGCTGAAAGTCTCTTCATAATCGATGCCGTGAGTTTGCTTGAATCCTTTTGCTACTAGTCTAGCTTTATGCCTTGCTAGAGAGCCGTCAGCATTTCTCTTTATTTTAAACACCCATTTATTTGGAACAATCTTCATACCTTCAGCCTTTGGAACTAGCTCCCATATGTGATTGTCCTTGAGAGCTTTCATCTCTTCTTGCATAGCTTCTTGCCATTCTTTTTGTGTACATGCTTCTTCATATGCATCCGGTTCTTTATCTTTGACCACCTGTGTCATATATGCAAAATGTTTTGCAATAAAACTATCATAGCTCAGCCTTTCAATTGGATACCTTGCTCTTGAAGACCTCCTTTCATTTCCTTTTGAACATTGCTTCTTCAATCGGTTCAACTTTACCTTCGGTGTGATCACCTCTTCATACTCTTCTTCACTTGTATTTGAATCACTATTTTGGGCAGCACTTTCGGCTTTAGATCTTTCATAAGCTGATGTTGGTGATGAGGAATGACTCCTTAGCCTCCCCTTCCATGTTGAGCTTTCTCCAAGTGATGTAGAAGCTTCTGGACCTGACATTTGAGTGCTTGTTTGTTGAAATTCTTCTTGGACAACACCTTCATCATCTTCGCAATCTTCTTCAAGAGTCTTCTCTTTCCCTTTGTCTCCAAACCATGGTCTTAGCTCATCAAATACCACATCTCGTGAGACTCGTAGCTCCTTTGTCACCGGATTGTAGCACCTATATCCCTTTTGCTCCGATGAATATCCAATAAAAATACATTTTTCGGACTTTGCCTCCATCTTTGTCCTTAGTTCTTGAGGGATGTGAACATAACACACGCATCCAAAAACTTTGAGATGTGTAAGGTCAGGCTTCTTACCGGAATAAACCTCCTCGGGAGTTAGATTATGCACTCCAGCCGTTGTGCACTTGTTCATCAAATAAACGGCCGTACTAGTTGCTTCAGCCCAATAGTTTAGTGGCATCTTCATCTCGTTGAGCATGCATCTTGCAACTTCTGTGATATGTCGATTTTTCCTTTCAGCTATTCCATTTTGTTGAGGTGTGTACCTACATGTAAATTGTCTCTTGATTCCATTTTCATAAAGAAAGTCTGAAAATTCTTTGGAGAAATATTCTCCTCCTCCATCGGACCTCAAGGTCTTTATGTAGCGTCCTGTTTTCTTTTCTACCTATGCTTTAAATCTCTTGAACATGGAGAACACATCTGATTTTTGTTTTATGCAAAACATCCATACTTTCCTTGAATGATCATCAATAAAAGTGACAAAATATCTATTACCAGCCACTGATGGTTGTTGTGATGGTCCCCATACATCCGTGTGTATCAAGTCGAGGACATTCCTTGCCACATAGTTGCTTTTCTTGAATGGTTGTCGAGTTTGCTTTCCTAGTTGGCATGCTTCACAAAACTCATGTAGTCCGGCATCATTAAATCTTGGAAGACCTCTTACCACTTCATGGTTGCTCATGTCCTTGAGCTTGGGAATGTTGATATGTCCAAACCTTTTGTGCCACAAATCGATTTCAGCTATCCTCTTGTTTCCAAACTGAATATACATCACCTTTCCATGCGGTTGTTGAATGTCCAAAGTGAACATCCTTCCTTCTTTCCTTCCTTGAGCAATGACCTTGAATCCTTCTTTTGGATTCTTTATAAAGCAGCCTTTTTCATTGAAGATAACATGATATCCTTTCTCTACCATTTGTCCTACTGAAATCAAATTCTTTGCAATAGTAGGAACATGAAGAACATCAGCCAATACCTTCTTGTCTCCAAGCTTGATATCTCCAACATGCTCAATTGCGTGTTGAGTTTCATCGCCGGTCTCTACACATCCTTTTCCACTTGGAGCTTGTAGCTTTGTGAACAAATCTCCTTGGCATGTCATATGGTTGCTGCAACCTGAATCTATGAACCATTTTTGGTCATCACTTCTCGAGTTGTTGTAGTCATGCTTCATGGCAAGCATGGTTTGCTTGTCTCCTTCACTTGATGTACTCGCATAGTTATTTTGGCTCCTTTGGTTGCCTCCATTCAGCCTTCCATTCTTTTGCCAACAATCATTTGCATAATGTCCTAGTTTACCACAATGATAACATGTTATACCTTTATGAGGATTGTATGAACCTCGACCTCTTCCTCTATTTCTTCCTCGACCTCTTCCATGTGTGTTGTCATTTGAGTTGTCCTTGTTGTCGTCCGAGTTGTGTTGGCTGAAATTTGTATTGTTGTAGCTTCTTCCTCTTCCTCTCGAGCCTCCTCTTGAGTTCCTTCCTCTACCTCTTCCTGCATATAACATTTGACTATGGCTGTCCTTACCTTTGTTGCCTTCTCCTTGTTGAGCAACCTCTTCAGCCACAAGATTTGGTATAATTTCGTCGAATGTTGGTAGAGGATCTCTATAAAGGATGTTTGTGATGAGGGGCTTCCACTTTTCTTCACTCCTCAAGCCATTGAGGGCTGTTTGGACGATGTCTTCCTCTTCTATCTTGCATCCAACTGATGCTAGTTGATCTCGAAGCTCCTTAATCCTCAATGTATACTCACTAATGCTTTGGTTTGAGCTTTTCTTCATGTTGTTGAGCTCGTTCTTGAGTTGCATCCTCCGAGACCTTGTTGAGGTAGCATACACCTTCTCCAATGCTTCCCAAACTTCTTTGGCTGTTTCTAAGCTTTGCACATGACCAATCATAGTGTTAGAAATAACTTGTGAGATGAGGAACATCACCCTTCGATTCCTCTCTTCCCAATCAGCAAATTGTCTCCTTTGTGCCGGAGTAATGTTGGGATCTTCAAGGTCTACCGGTTGTGGATCATCTCCACTAACTAAACCCCATAAACCTTTACCTTTAAGGTAATTTATCATTCTATACCTCCAAGACTGAAAATTATCTTTGTCTAACTTCTCAACTTGTTGTCCTAAATCAGCCATTGAAAACTTCCAAGATTGAAGTTTACCTCAAGTATGTTGTGGCGCTCTCTCTTGAATTCACGAAGCTCCCCCTTGATTTGTAGCTTTCCCTTTGCTTCAGTTTAGTTCCAATGCTTTGCCTCTTCAACCTCCAAGGCTCTGATACCAAATGTTGGAGAATTCCTCTCCTAATCGCAGCGGAAAGTGTAGAAGACCTTCTCAGGATGAAGACTCTTGCCAACAGCAGAACCTTCAAATGAAAACTGGTACCAACTGAAATATCCAATGAACTTGAAACTTTGGTCACTCAAACTAGACACCTAGAGCTTTCAAATGAGATATCAAACACTTAATTTGGAGTAGATTTGAGTTGTCAACTATTTGATTCAAGACAGACTACCTGTCCACTCAGTTAGGCTGAAAACTGGACTTCACTAAAACCTGAATAACTCAGAGAGCATAAAGAATTTCATAAAACTGTTCTAGACAGAGGAAGTACTCAAGATAAGCTTTCCAACGAATGTTTAAACACTAAATTTGGATACATATGTTGAGAGATATGACTCTCACAAGTAGACTACCCAAAAATGGGTGTGCGGCTGGACACACTCTATAAGAGTGAACTGAACGAAATGACTCAAACCAAATGAAGTAGATACAAGGGGGCTTCCGCGCCTTCTTCCTCTCTCCTTGAGTGTCCTCCCTTGCTTCTTTTATAGCCAAGTGACCAAAGACTCTCATGACGAGTTTGAGAGCTCTTCTCCATCATTTCTCCACTACTTTGGACAGCCACTCCTCTTACAATTCAGATTTTGGATTTGATTCTCTTTTGAATGATTCTCTTTTGGCCTCCACTACTTGCTGAAGTAAATGCTTCTATTTTTCATTTTTGTATTTTCCTTCTACTTGAAGAAAATCCTTTTTGCAAAAATATATACGAGCTTACTTCTTTATTTTTAACACGATGTAGAGAAGCAAGGGCAAGTGTGCAAGAAGTGTGACTTAGGTGTGTGCAGAGGAGTGTTAAGCAATGCAATCAAAGGTCACCAAGTCTCATTGAAGTTATGTGCGTGTCGACAGAAGGTGTCCATCCCTCCCCCTATTGGAAGCTTGAGTGCAAGGTGTGCACAAGTGCAAGCTCTTGGAGAAGGTGGAGGTCTGGTGCAGAGAAGGTCGGCGACAGAAAGAACCTTGGGTATTTTCTAACTTTGTTTGATTGTACTCTTTGGGATTTCACACAAAGAGCATTAGGATTGTATTGTACATCATCATTGTACGTTCTCCTTATAATCAATCTACAGAATCTTCCGGTGTCTATATCTTTCTTCTTATCTTCCTTCTCCTACAAACAATCAAGTCCCTTTCTGCACAAGAATCCCCCAACAATGGGGAACTCTATTCTTCAAGGGCTAGTGCGAGTATCTCCTTGAAGTCCCATCAGCATTGCTTTGAAGAATATTTGAATATAGTGTCTTTGTTGCACTTCCATGGTAAGAAAATATCACTTAGTGTCTTTATATTCTTTCATCGTTACCTCTGAATTTGAGTGGTATATTCCACTTTGAAATTATTTGATTGGTTTGTATAATGTTGTGGAAGATTACATGATACCTAATCTATATTTGATTGTCTAGAGGCTCCTAATGTCTTCTCGTGGAAGAGTGAACTTGCTACTCCATGCATAAGGACATCATGCAAGTTTAGTAGATGTACAAATTTTGTATGATTGGATCACTCGTCTGGATATCTACTAATGTCTTCTCGTGGAAGAGTGAACTTGCTACTCCATGCATAAGGACATCATGCAAGTTTAGTAGATGTACAAAATTTGTATGATTGGATCACTCGTATGGATGTCTACTCCTGGAACACACCCATAAAAGTGGTTAACCAATATGGTTGTATAGATGGAACTATATCAATCTTTGACAAAATGCCCCATTGGTACATTTTTTCATGATATGCTATGGTTTTCGCACCTTCTCGACCAACCAAATATTGCCACCATGCTCTTTTCTATTTTTTGCAAATGCAAATTAAAGGTGTTTTTCCTTACAAATTCACCTTTGTTTCTACTATCACTTATGGAATGTTGAAAATTGGAGTTTCACTTATTGAGATATTAATGTGTTTTGTGTTTTGATATTAAAAGTCGCAAGTTCATGAGGACATGGATGGGCACGAGCATTTCAAATGTGTTTGAACACAAATAAGAGAAATTATACTTGCCATGTATTTTGTAAATAAAGGCCTGCGTAGAGGGTTCTTTCTAGAAAGCAATAAAAAAAGTGGTTAAGATAAAGATCACTATAGATTGCAATTTTTGTACATAAAAGCAAGGGCTCTCTACAAAAGAGAATAACATTTTACTTTCACTTTTTTTTTTCGAAGCACCTCCCTTATTGTAACCACTATTTTGGATGTGATAAAAATACTATAAATACATGCACTTTGCAAACTCGACCAACAATAGTGGCTGGGGGATTGCACCCAATTCCGTATACTGTCTCTTCAAGTTTGTGCACCTTTGTTTTTGTGTGTTTTCAGATTTTGTACTCTGTATACGCGTGTCCAAAAGATCCTGCAACAATTTCTATCATTGATGTGTGCTCACCTTGAGTCCTCCATGCAAGAAATATTTTTCATGTTCATACTATCATGGTCATCACACATGAACTTATGGTTGGAATAATCGTTATTAATCTCCATGACAATTTTGAACTCATACAAAAAGCTTTTAGTGCCTTCAAAACAATTATCTACATTCATACCATTGCATTGATAGCAATGATTGCTTTCTTTTCACATAGGGAACAAGGAAACAAGGCATTAGATCTTTTTTATTCAAGCTGCCCACAAGGTATGCAACCTGATAAAACAACATACATTTTTGCACTTAATGCATGCACTAGCATACCAACGCTTGAAGGGAAGAAGATACATTCTGTAGTTGTGTAGGTTGGGCTAGAGAGGAATCCAATAATACAAATAACATTAGTCAACATGTAAGGTAAATGATTCAACTTATTTGATGCAATTTGAATCTTTTGGAATACAACCAATGAGGATGCTATCCCTTTGAGAGTTATGAATGGAGCTTTACGTGAGAACTAGGAACATAAAAATGTTCATTTTCTATTTTATAAGATGTATTCAATGGATTAAACCCAAATGAGATTACATTCATTTGTGTGCTTTACATTTATGCTTTATTGGCTATGTTGGAACAGGGACATTGGATTCACATGGCACATTCTAGAGGAATGTTTAGATGAAAATGTTATCCTAGAAAACTGGCGGAATGTTTAGATGAAAATGTTATCCTAGAAAACTATCTTATAAATATGTATGGGAAACGTGCATGCTTGGATAAGGACAAAAATGAGTTTCACAAAACGTTTGAGGAGCACAATAACATGGAACACATTACTTTGATCGTATACACTAGGTGGCAAATATATGGAAACTATAGTGTTCTTCCAAGTTACGATGAATGAAAAACAAAGAGGTTGATGAAATAACTTGTCTTCATGTATAAAAAACGTGCAAGCATGTAGGACTCATTGAAATTGTATGTTCATCTTTGCATCCATGTATTTGTGTCATGGATTTACATACACAAAGGATCATTATGTTTGTGATATTTTGGGTTGAGTTGACACTCAAATGAAGCAAGGCCTTTATTCATTGCATATCATTCGCATATTTTCCAATGCTACCGTTATGTTTGCTAGGTGCATTTAAAGCTCATGATCTGGAGCATGGGGCTAGGTCTAGGAAGGGTGCATTGTTTTGGATCCAATAAGTCTTGAACCTTGTATTGCATTGATGATTATTTATTCGCAATTCAATTTGGAGACTCTAGATGCATAACGATTTACAACAATAACACATCCATTACATTGGCGAATGCTTATCTTAAGAACTCCATTTTTCATGATGGAGATGAGTAACATTACAAACCTCCTCACTATGTATAAATATGTTTGACTACCTCCTTATGAGTATGCCTTTTTTAATTTAAAATATACGTATATACGTGTATCATGTGTCCGCGAGTGATCTCCTACGTTTGTTTGTGTGCATGTGGGTGTCAGTGTATGTGTATGTGATTTATTATGTACATCTACGGTTGTCTACTAATGTATTTCTCAATTGTCTAATGTGTTTCTCAATGTGTGAGTATGTATGTGTACATGTACGCAAACATGTATATGAGCTTGTTGTATCTGTAGAAATATACACATGTGGCTATCCATGTGTTGAAACACATACATCGGGGGAAATATATGCAAGTGGCTATCCCGTAGGCAACTACGCTTCGAAATGCCTAACATGAACCAATGCACTCACTTTAGGTTGAATTTCATTTCTTCATTTCATGCTGAGACAGCAAAAATGCCAACACGTCAAGACACTTTAACATGTGAAAGCACATACACACAGATGGCCAGCCTTACAATACAGAAACACTTCAAATTTAGAACATGAAGGGCCGATAGATAACTCAAATATAAACACATTGAGATTTGACACACGCTCGGGATAGTGCAAAACTCTTATACACGTCCGCATTATAGTGCACAGAAACCATATCCATGTCCTACAGGAAACATCTTGACACAGCAAATTTGTTACAATGGAGTTAACCGCTAAAAATTCACAAATACCTCATGATGCCCCAGCATGACTAGAACCCACGGAACTCCACATCACTTGGCCTGAAGTAGGGAAATCCTCGACATATTCTGACTGATGGAGAAACTCTGAGACAGCTCTAGCTCTTATTGTGGAGCAAATTAGTAACGAAGCTCTAGCTCTAATTGTGGAGCAAATTAGTAACGAACAGGAACATTTCCTTTCTTACTGCGAAAGAAATGATACCTCCTTGACTAAGTCGGAATTGATTTCCCTCATTGACTGCTTCCACTATTCTATTGCAACTCTTATAACTTGCTTCGGTGCTGTAACCAGCAACATACCGTCTCTCATGTGAGACCTGATCTTATCTTTTTGCACGTTATCTGGGAGATATAACTCTGCAGAATACGTGCCAACGTTATCAGCAAGAACATGGGATTCATCCTCAATTTCTTCTTTCGGTTGCGCGTATTTTCCTTTTACTACAAGAATCGTGTCGTCAACATAAACTTTTACATCTTCTTTTGCAACCCCTGGCATGTCCAATCTGAATGTGAGCGCATTTTCATCCTGTGAAGCCGCCCAAGCACGCCGGTTTTCCGGGAAGGTCACCCTACACATGACATCATTCCAGCTCCCAGCGACCTCATCATCTTCATCGGCTACTTCTGTAAGAAGAGGAGAAATTATGTTACAAGAGTAATTCAAGCAAAATCACAAAGAGTAGCTCAACAGTCCATCAGAACGATTCAAACCAGTGATAACGGCGAATGTTTGCAAAGTCATATATATCTACCTACCTAGAACTCGCGCATAATAATAACCTTTCAGCAGTGACATAGTAACTTTTACCGCTATGTGACTTATAAATGCAGTTTCGGGCCTAGATGGTCATGGAAATAAGACATCAGGATCCTCATGTCCAGCAATTAGTGTATTATTCACTGATCACCTAATATTTTCCATGAACAAAAGACGAAAAATACATGAGCCTCCCCCTCCGCTATCTCAGATTTCCCAGAGACAGTCCAACGACGAGAGCCACTACGCATGCTTGGGCTATGATGCTCAAGAAATGAACTTTCGCACTCAGCGTCCTAATTTCTAAAGGAATATTTGAATAAGCAGAAAATCGAAACAGAGCCTCGACTATGTGTACGTACGCAGGACTTCCACGTTCTCCTGTGTTCCCTCGTCCTCGTCGGTGGTAGCGTCCTCATCAACACTGACGTTGACAACCGAAGAATCCCGGTCAGAAGACCTGCGAGACGCGAAAGTGCGCGACGCAAGGTAGGCCGCAATAGGGGATCCAGGCCTTCTCGCACTGAGAAAGGGTAAGAAGTGAAGCTTCCTCAATAACAAAGCCATGACACGATCGAGTAGGAACTGAAACCAACACCTACTAAGTTGGAATCAGTACAAAATAAATGACATGCACAAAAGTCCATCACAAACGACATAACGCATGTTCAGACGAGAATAAGCGCACCTAAAATGGCACGGCGCCTTCCCCAATAGGCAACAGTCGTTGGAGACGAAGATCGCCTGGACTCTCGAGTTTCAGCTGCAGAATAGGAATGAGGAGATGCCAACCCTGAATGACAGAAGTTCTGTTTGCGATGAAGATTAGAACAGCAGGAACTATGCAGGAGGAAACGAATGCCTTCGAAGCTACTAGAAGCTACTTGGCGACCTCGCAGTCAGAGCTCTGATTTATTTTTTAAGTCGAATCTTAATCAAACACCATTCAAAAGGTCTCAAGCCGCTTGTCCCGGAGGTTGGGCCTATCGCTTCTTAAGGCGAGCGGGAGGGTTCAACCCCCACCGACACCATGTACGGGACATGTTTAACATGGAAAGTTGTATCTTGTGGCTGATGTGCTATCGTTTGTCATGCTCCGCGGTAGTTGTGATCCCAGTTCAACCCAGGTATGTAAACCCTTGTTCTTGTGAGATAAGGTGGGTCCCATAGGTACTATGCCCTTCCTTGTACAATTGCAATTTCAAAGTTAAAGCCTGGAGGAGTAAGCCTCGGCCGAACCTCCATTTAAAAAAACCACCATTCAAAAGCCAAACTCGAGTTCAAATCCTTTAAGAAACAACTCAATAGAGAGGTCCAATGGCTTCTAGTACGAGTTAATCTCTTTACAGCCATCAATTCACATTTCAGTCTATTGTATTCACTTCAATTTAATGGAAATTTTGAAAATTTTGTAAAGAAAGCCCTAGTAGTTCTCTGTAATTAAAAGAGAACAAGTAACAACAAGCATAAGATGAAAACGGAAATTTTGAATAGGAGTCATATTCTCTTCGTCAAGCTAGAAAATCACTCGCTATTTGATCCAAGACAATAATGTGGATTGATGTTCATAGTATCTTATGTACAATTGCTATCATGAAACTTCCCATCTATGCTTGATCTTGCAAGGATACATTTCTAAATTTTAAGTAGTAGAGTGGTGGTGATGGTAGTAGGAGGCGGAGGAGCATAGCAATAGAAGAAGTAGGAATAGCAAGAGTGACAATAACCATAAAACTTGCATTAAAAGTTGCAATAAGAGTGGAAATGTTAGTTGTACCTATAGTAGTGTCAATAACATATGATTAATAGTAACAACATTAGTAGCATTATTATTATTATTTTTATTATTATTATTATTATTATTATTATTATTATTATTATCATTATTATTATTATTATTATTAGTAGTAGTAGTAGTAGTAGTAGTAGTAGTAGTAGTAGTAGTAGTAGTAGTAGTGGTGGTGGTGGTGTTGGTGGTGTTGATGGTAATGCTAGTACTACTAGAGGTGACATTAGTGGTAGTAATATAAGGAATCATGATGTACACTAAGAGAACTATAAATAAGCATGATTCAAATCCAAACCATGAAAAATCCAAACACCAAAAATAAACTAACAAAATCGAATTTTTTTCATGCATTTGAATAAAAGAAGCAAAAATTACTAAATGTGTTGTTAATAGTTGATATGTTAGAGGACATTATTAAAAATTATAATAGTAAAAGCTGAACATTCACTACAAGGAACACGGAGGCATAGTGACAGTTAACGCGACACATTTTTGTCACTATGTGATCGTGTATTTTGTTGGACTAGGCATCGAGTGCACATCGTCATCTAAACTACATTAATCTCAACGTTATTTCCAACATTGTTTCCCACATTCACAGCAATGTTCACGAAAGCATCACTAATTGAGTGTCTCTTATACGACTTATAAGAGAGCATTACATATGTGACACTCACTTGTGTTGCTTATGCAACGCAGTCGAGTATCACTTATGCAATGCTTTACATGATCGCATACATTATGCTTTTACATCACTTATGCAATGGTGTTGTTTGATCATGATTTAAAAAAAAAAACATTGGATCGCTCTTCGAACATCATTTTATGCACATCTGATCGAAAGAGCTCTCCAACGTTCGGATCTAAGCTGCGCTTACGAGCTGTAGCAATCTCTTTCTAAATCTCTCTCTTTTCTAATGATCTCTCTCTTATTCTCTCTCTCTCTCTCCTTCTTTCTACCTCTTTCTCTTTCAATTTCTATCTCTCTCTTTCTCTTTTTTCTTCTCTCTTTTGATCTCTCTCTCTCTCTCTCTCTCTCTCTCTATCTATCTATCTATCTATCTATCTATCTATCTATCTATCTATCTATTGTAGGTTATTCAAGAAGTTCACCAAGCATAAAATATGGCCAATTATTGTAAGTAAAATTTTCATTGTTTGTATATCATTTAAATTGTTTTATTTTCATTAATTAACATACTCACACTTACTCATTCATATGCACATATACACATATACATGAACATGTACGCTCACACATATACACACACATACACATGCACATACACACATATATACACACACATACACATGCACATGCACATACACTTACACATACACATACACACACATACACATATGCATATGCACAAACATATGTACAAAGACATAAAAGGACATACATGCATGCATTATTGCATATACACATACACATACACACATTAACACATACTTATACATATATATATATATATATATATATATATATATATATATATATATATATATATATATATATATATATATATATATATATATATATATATATATATATATATATATATATATATATATATATATATATATATGTGTGTGTGTGTGTGTGTGTGTGTATATACATACACACACACACATAAACACACCTACACATACACATACACACACATCACACTTATACACATACACATACATATGCACATACATACATATACACACACATACACAAACACATGCACATACATACATATACATACACATACACATGCACGTACACATGCCTGTGCATATACAATTACACATGCACATACATACATATACACACACATACACATACACATACACACACATACACTTACACATACACATGCACATACACACTCATACACACATATAAACACACATTCACATGCATATATCTCTACACATGATACACATACACACACATACATACACTTATACACATACACATGCACATACACATATACACACACATACACATACACATACGCATACACATACATATGCACATACACACATACACTTACACATTCACATACACATACACACATGCATATGCATAAAGCATATCTACATGCACATATATACACACATAGATACACACATATACATGCATATAGTCACACTTACACAAATATAGATATACATCTACATGTGCATACATACATTTTATACACACACAACTACATGCACATAAATACATATATACACACAAACACACATATAATATGAATAAATTATATAATTAAAGTAATAAATCACATGTTAAATATAAACAATAATAAAGATCAGTAAAACAAGACTTTTCATTAATTAGTACCATATACAAGATTCAAAACATAATTGGAATGAGAAAATATATAGATATAAAAAAATATATATGCCAATGTAAAATATATATCCAATGTAATATATCAATCATCTTGATCATCATCATCCACATCATCATCCACATCATCATGTAAGTCCTCATCATGATGATCCTCATCATCATGATCATTCGCATGATCTGATGTATCTATAATGGCGTCATGGATAGAGGTGTGTGCACTCTATGACGATCGATATCGTCCCGTCTTTGTCTATCTCTCCACCTCATCCATATCTGCCTCTCCACAATACTCCTGTATTACATATAACAAACATAAATGAATAAAACATATAAGACATCAATAAAAATAAAATAATTATATGAAATTTAATAATACTTACAAAAGCATTTGGATGATCTGCATGTACTCACTCAGACATCGATATCCACAATGTGCACCAAAATTAATTTCCTTTTTCGTAGGACATCGACCATCATTTTTTTGCTACATTGAAACATATAAAAAAGATTAATGATTAGTGTTTTAACTAAAATAAAAAATATAGTTTCAAATACATATACTTACAAATGTAGCTACAAAACATTGATGGCCCATTTGGTCTAAGTGCGATGTATGACCTGACTCAAATCTCTTCTTTGCAGTAGCCTGTGTTTATTTAATGAAACAAAAATACATATATTAAATGTAAAACATTTATAAAACATATAAGAATTATAAGTCATAGTAATATAAACTATTAATTTGTATACCTTCTGTTGAGGAAATGATCCCTGAAGACATAGTTGTTTGCGAAAAAATTGCCATGTCTCAAGTGGTATGTTAGGTCTTCTCTTCGTTTGTTCTACCATACAATATCTCCTATTATTTTAATCTCCAACAAAAAAAGGGATAAGAATATAAAAAAAAAACTTTAAATTTATAAACATGCATACACAGACACACATACATACACTAACACATACATACTTACACATACATATACATACACACACATACATACTAAATACATACCCACACACATACATACACACATACATGCATACACATACACACATACACATAAACATATACATGCATACACGTACACATATACATACACATATACATACACTTACACATACATACACTTACACATACATACACTTACACATACATACATACACGGACACATACATGCATACACTTACACATACATACATACATACACACGTACATGCATACACATACAGTTACACATACATACATACACACACATGCACATACCCACACATATACATACACACACATACATACTAAATACATGCACACACATACACACAAATATGCATACATATATACATACACTTACACATACATACATACATACACACACACACACATACACATACCCACACACACATACATGCATACACATACAACTTAATCCTTATGGATCTTTAGTTGGATCTCAAACCTTAAAGGTATTCTTGATCCTTCTAAAATTATCTCCCTTTATATTCTAGATCTATTTAAGATGTCCTATGTTGACATCATAATTAGATATTTCTTATTCTTCAATTAACTTGATTTAAGTGTCCAGAAGATGATCTTTCTGAGCTTTCTTTCAAGCTTGGTCTAAAATCATTTTTATGTTCCTTGAATCTCAAGTCATACTTTGGGATGAAGCTTTTAGAGCTTCTTCAAACTCAAAAAAGTTGATACTCTCTTTATTCTAACTCTCTATGAGAAATAGATTCTTTTGTAGCTTGTTGGAAGAATTCTTCTTCCCTTTGAGAGGATAATTGAAGAAGATGCATATTCCTAGACATTATCTTCCTGATGTATTCCATTGGATCATGAATCCCTTTTTCGTATGGCCATCAAGAAAAAGTACTCAATGGGAGTCAGTACCCACCATCTCATACAAGTGGGTTCTTCATCCAATCCACATAACTATGTCTGTATAATTTCTCATCTTCTTTGTCCTTTTTAATGCTCTTCATTTGCTACAAAATATGGTATCAAATCATGAGAGCAAGGACTAAAGTGCTTAGATACACCACAACTAATCTTACTTAAATATTTTGTTAACCATTTAATGTGGTGTAATTGACCTTATCAAACTTAAAGTTTGACTTGATCTTTGTCCTACTTGGGTCTTTCGGTTTTTCTTCTCTTCTTTAGTCAAAATAAGAGATAAGTCTAGGTCTTTCTCCAATATATCCCTTTATATACAATGCTTTACCCATGGGTTTTGCTTGGGGATCTAGCCATTATGCTTCATACAGGAAGCCATTTTCCTTAGTTCCATAAGGTATGTTATGTTATCCCTATGAAGCATCAAGATACCTTTAGGATTATCCTTTATAGTTCATCCTACTTCTTTTCCTAACCCACTTAGGATTTGTATAATCCTTATGGTGTATGAAAGTCTTCTCTTGCATTGGGGTTTTTTGCAAATTCCCAATCTTTGAGAGCTCCATCTAGGTTGGAAGATGTAATAAAAGAAGTGTGAAGCATTAGAATGCGAGGAAGTACTTACACTTTTGCCTATTTCTTGTATATCTTTACCTTGAAATACCTTATTTGGTCTTTTTAAGGCATAAGATACAAGTTCTTGGGGACATTCTCCCCTTAAGAGTTTTTGTCCTCGAAAACTGTTTGAGGATATATTGAAAATTGTGCTCTTTCGATAGAATTTGAAAGAGTTTAATTTCAATCTATTATTGTTCCCCCTATTCAGAGCTTTTTGCTTTCTCTTCTCAAAGCTTACAAAATAGATTCCCCAAGGTTCAAGTTTGAATTACCTCTAAATTTGATGTCCCATACCACCGAATCAACTTGAGTGGTAGTGTAAGCCTAGAAGTCCCATACCATCCGACTTATACTTCCACTTAAGTAATGGTATAACTTTATCTTGCATTTTGGTATCAAACTTTCTTTTAGTCTAATCAAGTAAGATCTATTAATTCATAGACTTGTAAGTGTTATTTCCATTGTAGAGCATATGTGGTGCTTATGCAACAATGGACTCTCAACTTACCAGGTCTGAGTTGTAATTGCAAGTTGACAAGACTTAATGTTAAAGATTGGCCTTTCAATTATTTCTTTGCTCAGATGTACTCTAAAAGATCATTTTATGTCACTTGATAATAGAGCTAGTTTATACTCAACTAGATATTAGCTTTTGACATAACAAGTAATATGAAAGAAGAATAATTGCTTTCCTAATGAGATCTTTAATTTGAAGTAGATGGTAATACTATTTACCATCTAATTAGTCCTTTACTTCTAGGACATTGAAAAATGGTATTTAGGGTTTATTAAAACCCTAAAGTTTTACCTTCTCTTCAGGCCTTATACTTGGTTGGATGAATAATGGAAAGCTCCGAATAGTTCTTTAGTTCTCTCAAACAAAGAACTTTCTTGAGTAGGATCACTAATACTTCTATCTTCCAAAACTACATAGATTCTTTTATATCATATTTTCACTTTCTTAGAGCTTGAGAGTAGTCGCTCTAAGTTGCCACCATTGTATCGTGGTTTTAAGAAGAGAGAAATTTTTTTCCTATCAATTTAAGTCTATGGCCTTGCTAATCAGGCATGCCATGGGTTTTTATGGATTTTGATACTCCAAAAGAGGGATTTAAAGTTTCAAGTATCTTAGTAAGGTACTATTTCTTGGCTTATAGTAAGCCAATCCTATAGGAAGTGAATGGTAATTTTATTATGGCCAATCGGCTCAACTATTGTTATTCCTATAATGGAAATTATAACCAGACTTAAGCTTGAATAAACCAAATCTCCCTCTAATCCCACTAACTCAGAACTTCATTCATAAGCATACTTGATGTATGCCAAGACAATTACAACTTTATTGGTAAAAGGTGTAGCATGCATAAGGTTAGAAACTGAACCCCCCCTTAAAGCATGCAAAAGTTCCGATTTGGAACTTTGTTCATTCAAAGGATGGTGCAAAATCTCCATGCATGTTTCTTTTTGTGCATAGGAGGTGCCATAATATATACATAAATCATGACCATAATTATGCACAACCAATCTTTCTTTTCCAAAACCATATGAATTTGATGCATAGTACAAATCATTTCTATGACTTAATTATATATGTGACCACACAAGTAAGGCCACCTCAATCTATGAATCCTTAAAAAAAAAATAATGTCTATTATGACATGCACTACATGTTCTTTGGTCAGCAAGGAAAAGAAAGAGGTGCAAATACGTACCTAGAAATTAAGCTTCATCCATCCTTTGTCTGTACTTTAGTGATCTCATGGTGATGAAGTAGGCTTGTCCATTGAAGTCTCTTTTGGGCATTTGTATACCTACTTGTGTGCCCAAATATATGCATCAACTTTTTCAAAATTATGCAATTCATTATATGCATGCAAAATAAAGGGCACAATCTCTATTTATAATTAATTAATGGCACACACATGTACCCTTTGCTTTTGAAAAAGAATCTTTTCCAAAAAAAAGAACCATGCTTCTTATGTAGGCAAGTATTATCTTTTTGCAAAGAATTGTCTTTTCTATATGGAGAACAATACACATGACGCATATGTGTCGTTACTTTATATGTAGCTCATCACATATGCAAGAATATCAGTATACTTCCTTAAAGAGTTGCCACGAAAAGTAGTAGGCTAAAAATAATCATTCATGAATTGAATGTGCAAACAAATAAAAATCACATATGGAATGAAGAACATCCATTCTTACTTCATTGGTACTTCTTTCAAAGCAGTAGGAGAATGATAATATAAATCATACAATAAATAAAGAATAGAGCACTTCATGAGATCCTCCACGAAAGTCGCCTATATTCCCATGGAGGGGGCTTACATGTCCATGTTACATAAGAACATTAATTTAGTTTAGACAAGATATCACATCTGCACGTGTGCTTATTTGTGGTTAAATGATTCCACATGCTATGTTATTCAACAATCAAATTGAGAAGAGAACGTGGAAGAGAGAGAGGTTCTCTCCTCTCTCCTTCCATTGCATGGGTAGAGATCCCTTGATGTTGTGGAATATAAAATGAAGCTTACCTGGTGTTGTTGGTTTGTGTTCCCCATCATTGGACGTCTTTGAATTTAGAAAAAAGCTTTCTCTTGTGGATAGGTGATTGTTTGCCCCATGGCTACACACATCCCCTATGTAGACAAATTCATGTCGGGCGCTCAACTATGTGGCCTTTTAATCCCACATGCGTCGTTAAGTATTTGTTCTTTGGGAATATATGCAAGAAGAGATGATACCTTCTTCTATCTGATAGATGGAGATAAGAGCACGCAAGAGTGCGCACTCATACATGTGTTCAGACACGGAGCAGTATAAGCATAGCCATGTGGGTTATTATGGGCGACCATCCTCTATCTTGAGGCTTATGAGGGCTTAAGAGGCTGTTATCACCCCTCCCCCTACAATGTCTATGACAAGTTTATTTTGCTATGTAAAAGTAGATACAGACGCTCGACAGCAACTAGTCATGCAGACCAAACGAAGAACTAGGCATATGAAACTCCTTTCATAAAAGGAAGGCAAAATTAATTCTAGATTTAATGGAACTTAGCTCTGAGAGAGCTCCATAGCCACCACACAAACTAAGAGGAAGAACTAAATAAACTCACACTAGGAAGAGAGATGCTCTTTCCACCTAACCAACCCCTCCAATATATAGCTCCAAGTCCAAGGGGTAAGTCCTTCTCACACCAGTGTTGTGTGAGAGCTCCATAGCCACCACACAAACTAAGAGGAAGAACTAATAAACTCACACTAGGAAGAGAGATGCTCTTTCCACCTAACCAACCCCTCCAATATATAGCTCCAAGTCCAAGGGGTAAGTCCTTCTCAGAGGGACATGTGTACCTTCCATCACATGGGTCCCTAAGGTGTTCACATGGTTTCCAAGCTTAGGAAATCACATGAAATCACATGCCTTGCTTCCAATCAAGCCTAAGGTACTCCACCTTAGAGAATTAGCCCTAAGGTTCAAGACCCATCTAAAAGGGGTAAATAAACCATACATCCCAAGGGTTTTACACCTAGAGACTCAAGGGTTCTAACCCTTAGACCCGTGTAATTATACAACACATACCCACACATACACTTACACATACATACATATCCACACATACATACTACACTTATACATACATACATACATACATACATACATACACACACATACATGCATACAAATGCACATATGCATACACTTACACATACATACATACACATACATACACACACAGATACATGCATACACATACACATATACATACACTTACACATACATACATACACTTACACATACATACATACATACATACATACATACACACGCATACACATACCCACACATATACATACACACACATACATATTAAATACATGCACACATACACATACACACATACTCCTAGACACATGCATACACACACATACATACATACACTTACACATACTACATGCATACATACACATACATAAAAAATACATACACATTTATAAACATGCATACCTATACACACAAATAAACATATCCACACATA
Source organism: Ceratopteris richardii (assembly GCA_020310875.1). NCBI lineage: Eukaryota > Viridiplantae > Streptophyta > Polypodiopsida > Polypodiales > Pteridaceae > Ceratopteris > Ceratopteris richardii. The sequence continues at coordinate 101,048,147 of CM035406.1, forward strand.
TATATACACACACTTACATAATAAATACATGCACACATACACATACAGGCACATACACCCACATATACATACATGCATACACACATCATACATTTATAGTTTTGTATGTGTATTTATATGTTAGAATGTGTATTCGTGTATGTGTAAATATGTACATGTGAATGTGTATGTATGTAAATAATTAGATTATTAATATATAGTACCTCTATTTGCTACACAATCAGATTCTGATCAATCAGAGGGAACTATATCACTGTCTCCTAATCATGCAAGGACCACTTATTTTAAGTATATCAAACTTTTAATTCTAATATTTCATAGATACATACATGATTGATATATGTTTTTTTATTATTATAATCATATTCTAATCAATCAAGGGTACTCCACCACCTCCTACCCATGCAACGGCTTCACATGTGTCCTCTGATAGGAATTATGATGTTTTCTACTATCAAGAGCATATTATGTGTCGGTGTAACTTTTGTTATGGCATGTATCAAAGACCATGTGTGGAATGTGTTGAACATGAGGCATAGTATGGTAGTTTTGAGCATGCAGCACCACTTGATCAACGTGATAATGCTTGGGTATTATTGATTCAATAAATTAATGTCATTATTTTATTTGAAAATCATATAAAAATTCAAATTATACTTAATATACAAGAATGTTTGCTCAATGATGATGATGATTATGATTCTCCTACTAATAAAGCTAATATACCTTGTACATTTCACGGACATGCCATTCATCAATTACAAACAGAGGTTTCTCAAAATCCTCTACCTCTTGGTTTATAGACTGAAACGGCTGAAGATTACCCATTGCCAACTCGTGATCATCCTCTAGTACAAACATATGATAGATGAAGATATGGAGGATGGAATAGAGGACCACTTCCTTTAGATGGAGAGGTTTTGTACTTTTGGGGTAATCACTATATGATTTCTCCCTCCACTATTACTGATGCTAGTTGTGGTCTCTGTATTGTAAGGATTTGTATTTGCCTCCAAAGTCTGAAGTCACTCTTATGTCATTTTGTGGTCTTATATATGGATGGGGAGATTGGCATCGACTTACACGTTATGTTCAAAGGATGAGTACTTATGGATTATGCATGAGTGCAACTTCTCTTGCTAGTAGAGGGATTACACATGTAGAAAATGAAAGATTATATATTGATCGAAGACCTTAAGTGCATGGAAATATAGTAGGTTTAATAAATAGTAGTCGAGGATATAATAGTTCAATGACTAATTGCAGCTTTGAGGAGCGTGAAAATAGTCATGAATCCCCATACATGATTAGAGATGTAGCAAGATACATAGTTGTCAATGATATTACTTCATTACATGTTGGTGATGAATTATTAGTGAATTATGGATGGCGTAGACCTCCAAGAGCACCTTTTAGCTAGAGAGGAATGAAAACTTTTTATCCACCTATCCTGTGTTGCATTGAAAACTCCAATTGATTGAAACTCTTTTCAATTTAATTTACATATTTAAATTTATGCTTAAAGTTTACTTTTCATTCATTTATGGAATACTAATGATTTTTATTCATGTGTGTAGATTCAAATGTATGATATTGATGATATTCCACCACACCATTCAGAGTTGCCAGGAAGACCTCATTTATCAGAAGCTTCCATGAGGAGGCTATGCAAAAGTGATCCTATCGAATATGCAAGATTGAAAGACGTATATTCAAAAGAAGATAAGGTACAAGATTTTTGCGATAATGATGAAGATGATGGCATGGCAAATTTTATTGAGGATTGGTATCAATATGACACGAAAAGCATTGATATTTCTAAAAATGAGAAATATCTTCGAGAAGAATGTCTAAAGCATATATGTGAAGGAAGTCGCTTGACATGACTAAGTGCAAGCTTACTTATTCTCAATCTTCAAAATCATTCTGGATAGAGTAATGTATCTGTTTTGACACTATTAAGGTACAATTTTTAATTTTCTATCTATTTATATATATACACACATGCACATATACATACATATATGCATACACATACACGTATACCCACATCTTTATTTATTTATTTATTTATTTTCATTCATATCACTTTTTTTCATGAACTTACAGGTTATTGTTTGAAAAGTTTTTACCAAGCAAGAATATTCTTCCAACATCACGTGATGAAATGAAGAAGATAGTCAACAATCTTGGTATAGATTATCAATGTATACATGCATGTCCTAATGATTTTCTTTTATATAGAGGTGACTATGCAAAATCTTTGACATGTCCAAAACATCAATCTCCTTGATATAACGACGAAGAGGGTAAAATCCCAAAAAGGGTATTGAGACATTTTCCATTGGCTCCACAAATCAAACATATGTTTCAAATCCTTGAATTATCAAAGCTCTTCACATGGGGATTTGATCATAAAAAGTATTGATGGAGTAAGGAGAATTCCAGCAGATAGTGCAACTTTTCAACATATTGATTCTAGATGCCTTGATTTTGCACATGAACCATGCAATCTAAAGTTAAGAGTTGCATTAGATGGGGTTAGTCTATTTTCGATGAAATATAGTAAATGGTTAACGTGGCCTATGGTAGTCATCAACTACAATCTCCCACCATACCTTAGCATTAAAAAGGAACATTTAATGCTTTCATAGGAAAAAGACAAGTTAAAGACATGAATATATATCTTGCTCCTCTCGTTGATGATGTCTAAGAGTTGTGGAGAGGTAATAATGGCATTAATGTATCAAAAACATTAATCAAAGACACATTATGGTTTGTGGAATTATGGATTGGACTAATTATACTTTTATGGTTTTCATGATGCATGAATATCTACTAAGGGATATACCGCTTGTCTTTGTTGTGGGTTGAGATCAGTTCATAGTAAGAATCTCAATAAAAATATTTATATTCGACATCAATGGTTCTTGCCTGACGATCATCCACTAAGATGCAAAAGAGAAGTGATACATTTTAATGGGAAGATTGAAACAGGTCAGTGTCCAAAACCAATGACACCTATGGATTGGTATCGAAAATGGACAGATGGGCCTCTTATAGATCCACAATCTGAAATCTTCAGTGATGATGAAGATGATGAAAATGTGAAGATTAGAGGTAAAGAAAAATTGGTGCTAGCAGAGAATATGTCGTTATGGTATTTTTTGGAGTATTGGAGAGAGTTAAAGATCTATAATCTTCTTGATCCTATGCATATATTCAAGAATATTGGTTATTCATGGCAACATCTTTTTGGATTAAAAAACATAATACCATCAAGAAATGATTTAAAAGATTAAAACTCAAAACCAAAGTTGTAGCCAATTTTTGATAGAAATCAACAAGAAACAACTTATGCACCTACTCCTTAGATCTTATGACAAAAGAGATGCAAACTACATAGGATTCACTCGGTTTGAACACCTAAAGGATATGGGGCATCTTTTCGGAACATGTTTACTATAGATGATAGGAGCTTATATGGGTTAAAGACACATGATTGGCATAACTTTCTAAAGCACATTCTATCTCTGGTTATCGATGGATGTACAACGAAAGGAGTATGGGATGTGATCTATCATCTTGGACCGCTTATAAGGTAATTATCATACTTTTATATTTCATATATAAGATTATTTCATATCTTTTATTTATGAATTAATATTTTTATAATTTAAATTATGATAATGATAGGTGAATTACATCAAAAGAGATTGACAAAGTCTCGATCGCACAAAAGAAATGTGAATGTAGCAAGCTACTATGTTTGATGGAGAAAGAGCTTTCAAAATCATTTTTTGATATTCAACTTCATTTATTGGTCCAATCCATCATGATGCAAGCACAGTTCAACTATATTCGAGTGATGTGGTGTTTCACACTCTCTCTCTTACGATTTTGCACAAACCTAGGATAAATTTTGAAATGTCAAGAAATGCTCTCTGATTGACCCGATTCAAAAGTAAAGCCAGGCATAGATAACATTCAAGATGCAGACAAAGATCATGTATAGCAGATGTGAGAAATAATCGATTAAAAGTGATCGATATAGTGCAAAATAAGTAGAGAACATTATACTTCCTCTGATTTTTCTCAGCATTTGAATATGATTGGTTGTTAGCTGCATTAGAGACGAACCTCTTTGATCTTCCATGATCACCCTTTTCATCTTTGCAATATCAAGTGATGATTCTCCTCAATGCTAATAGAACCATGTGCCTTTTTGTTCTCCAAGCCTTTTGTCAGTGCAATAGCAAACTTGTACGAAAAACATGGCAACATGCCTTCTCCTCCCAGCTTTCTGATCTGCACCTCTCCTCGCCCCTTCTTATTTATCCCACCTTCATCAAAATAATAACTGGCCCCAAAAAGCCGACGAGAGATCTCTAGAAGCTGGCCTCCTTCTCTTTGAGGATTTTTCTCTACCAAATGGAAACTTTCCTTCTATACAATGGCCAGCCAACCATCAAAATTTTACGTACACATAATCTACATTTTTTATTTCTTTTTTTAATTTTTATTTTAGTTTTAGATTTTTATTATCTCATCTCCTAACCACTTTCCATAAGATCCATCTAACCAATTCCTCTATAGCATACATCCGCATCATATTGCCTGCAATACATTTTAGAAGAATTGATTCATGATAACTTTTTCATTTTTTTTTCTTATTTTTTATATTTTTGTTTTTATTTTATCATGTTGTAGCAACCATTAATGTACTGATTTATGTATCTAGTTTTTTCTTTCTTCACAACTTTTTTTGTTAGAGAGGAAATGCTTAACCCCTATTCAGAGCAGAAGTTCTAGAGGCATGATATAATGGGAACTAGGATCTCATTAGCTAAATGGTTTAGAAACTAAGATAGCCATAGGGTTTCTAATTCCTATCTTCACCTCATACACATTCCTACTTCATTTTTGAATTCTTCATTTCATAATTTTAATAATTTGTTTAGAACTGTTTCACCTAATTATTTTGGTTCATCTTCAACATTGTTCATCATCCAAACATCTTGTTTTCTCTTTAAAGATTTCAAAGTAATTGTTGAATTTTTCATATCTTGTTCGATTTGTTTAATAATATTTTCAATCATCTTCTTTTGTTCTTTGTTTACAATTTTCTCTTCATCAATTTCTTTAGATTTACTTTAACTATTTTCTTCATTTTCAATCTCATAACCTACTTTAGTTTTCATTTTATTCACTTTATCTTGATCAAATAATGTGTCATTTTCTAAAAGATTGAGATTACATGTGATATAATAGTCATCACATTGTTTCATCATTTGTATTATTTGTTCATTTTCTTGCTCATTTGTTTCTAATTTTTCATATTCCTTTTGCTCAAGTTTTTGGGTTTCCTCAATATAAGCGCAAAGGGGCTTGGTTGGTGACATTAGGTCAATCGCCACATACACAACATATGTAGGGTGCTTCCAACGAGCTCAAATAGTGGTTATCACACTATCTCACAAAGTGATTAGATCAATTCATAAAGAAAATTGTTCGTATCATCTAGAAGTGAAGAAGAACAATTTGGCATATTAGGTCATACATCACGTTTATAATCAATGAATACTTTCAATGGTATGATGATACAATCGAACTTATGAGTCAAACTTTGCATTTGGTTCCTTTTTAGATCACAACACATCAATCTTAATTGATCAAGAAATTACATATAAGGTTTTACTTCTTCTTTGCATATTTTATGTATTGCCACGTGCAAGTTTATTTGACACAATCAGTCTCTGGTCCTCCTATAGACTTGTTTTCCCGTTAGATATGCAAGAAGTTAATTTGTCTATATCAATAGATGCATGTTAGAGATTCTTAATTGAATCATCAAGCTCTTGAATAATGTTTGAATTAAAAAAAACATGGTATGTGAGTGTCGATGGTGTAAGCAAAGAAAATGTTCTGCATTTTTAATTATGAGAACTTAGCTTCTACTTGATTCTGTGACACTTCAAGTGAAAATCATTAAAAAAAACCCTCTCTATGGAAGAGAAAAAAAAATTAATCAATCTTCATGTTGTATATAAGTCAAGTGGAACTCCTAAGTTGAGCCAGCTATGTGACAATGCCTTTTTCATTAAGTCATATGTATGGTCATGTTTCTCGTAACACATATCATATCATGCATGAGATGAGAATACTTATTGGATGCAGAACACATATCATATGCATGTGAGAATACTCGTCGGACGTAGAACTTGTATCATATGCATGAGAATACTCGTCGAACACAGAACTTGTAATGCTTGGCTAACGAACTTTAAGCAATAGAATGTTTTCCAAAGCTGTCAAATATATCAATGATCAATGCAGATTCAAAGTCTAGCGAAATGTTTTAAAGCAGTCCGAACATAGTTTTGGATATCAAAGATGATATTTCAAAAAATGGAACACATTATAAGCTATCCGAATCATCAATGATAGTAATTGTATGAGCCTTACCATTGTTCATGTGACATTCAAGAGTATAAAGTATATAAAACGGGTAAATACCAAGGTTAATCTCAAAGACTACACATGCACAAAGACAAACCACTCTTGCAATGGAACCCCACCCATAAGACACAAGAAGATACTAAGTCAGTGCACTCCATAGGTTTAGATCCTTCATGGATGCATGGGGACACCCATTTATGGATGTGTAAGCTTGCAAAAGAAGAAGGAAAAATATTAGAATCCAGAGACACAGGAGCATTAGAAAATCATATATCAATTCAAGACCTAGCCTATGAACCTATGATCTTCCTAGATGAAGAGTTTGAACCCCACGATTGGGCTGAAATCTCAACGACAATGGGCATGATTGTGAATGAAGAATAATTGATCCCCCATTGTCATGAGGATAGCTATGACATCTCAGTATTCATGTGCAAAGCCATAATCAAAGAAGGTGATTCAAGTATGGTCATGTGTGAAGAAGAAGAGAATGATGAGGACCTAGAATCCACCTCAATGGATCCATTTTTCGAATCAAAGGAGGAATATCTATACCTGATAGATGTTAAGACTCACGAATAGAAAAAGTGTAATAATGATGTTTTATTAACCACATAAGTTGAGATGGAAAACAAGAAAAAGAAAGGTAAAAATGAACCCTCCACATGGGAAGAGAACCCCTAATTTAAGTACATGAGAACTTCAAGAAATATGAATTTAAAGACAGGTTAATCATGATGAGAATCCCAAAAAGAGAATCTCTTATGCGAGAAGATTATGATAACAAAGAAAAGACCAAGAAAGTTGTGGTAACAATAGAGGAGGGAGAGGAATAAAGCACCTACATAGGGAATGACCTAAGTGTTGAAGAGGAGTAAGAGATGATAGATCTTTTGAGAGAATATAGAGACATATTTGCTTGGGCTTATAAGGACTTGAAAAGAGTGGATGTGGATATATGTTCACATAGGATCCCCATGACTTTAGAATCCAAGCCTACTAAACAAAAGCCATACACATAAAATGACACCTATGCGACAAAGGTAAAGGAGGAGATTGATAGGTTGATAGAAGAAGTATTCATCTGTGAGATTGAGCATGCTAAATGGGTATCCATTGTGGTAGTACCCAAGAAGAATGGCAAATTATGTGTCTGTATTGACTTGAAGAAAGCTAATGCCACCACAATACGAGATAGTTATTCGCCTCCTCTCATAGAAAACCTATTAGAGTGTGTAGTAGGCAAGGAAGTTTATAGCTTCCTTGACAAATTTTTAGGTTACAACCAAGTAGCCGTTGCCCCCAAATGCCAACACAAGATGGATTTTGCCACATAATGGGGAATCTTCGCATTTTGTGTGATGCTATTTGGGCTCGCAAAGCAACTGGTATGTTCCAAAGGCTCATATGTCGTGTGTTCAAAGAGTTCTTGCATAAGACTTTAGAATTGTATGTGCATGACTTGTGCACTCATTCCCAAGTAAGACGAAGTCACATCCCATAGCTTAAATATATATATTTGATAAGTGTAGAGAGTATCAAGTGTGCTTAAACCTAGAGAGGCATGCGTTCATGGTCAAACAAGGTAAGATCTTAGGTCGTATAATATCAAAGAATGAAATCTTGAAAGATGAGGATAAAGTGAGAGAAATATTAGAATTACCAAGACCTAGAACATATTAGGAAGTAAAAGCAATTATGGGTCATTGTGGATACTATCGATGATTTATCCAAATGTACACAATCATAGCTAAACCCTTGTACAACCTTTACCAGTTTTCTAGTGGAATGACGCATGTGAGAATCCACTTGTAGAATTAAAATGAAGTTTGTGCTAACCCCTAATTTGGCAATGTCGGATTGGAGCAAGCCATTCCATGTCCATGTGGATGCCTCCAATTTCACTATTGGATGCATGTTAGCATAACCTATTGGAGAAGGGAACATAGATTTACCAATAGCATATGCAAGTAGACAGTCGAATGCAACAGAAAGGAATTACATGGCAACCAAACGAGAAGCATTAAGCATGGTCTATGTAGTGAAAAAGTTTCAACATTATTTTCTCACAAATAAGCTCAATTTTTTTACAAACCATCAAGCCTTACTATACTTGGTGAACAAAATTTGCAATAATCACAGGTTTGCAAGATAGTTTTTCTTAATTATGGGTTATGATTTTTAATCTATAGTTAGGAAAGGTCTTACCCACCTTAGGTCCACTCACCTTTCTTGACTCACTTCAAGATCCATATTCTTATTGATGCATATTTGTTCAACCTTGAAGTAGTTCCAAATTGGGAAAACAATTAGTGCCAATGCTAACGTATGGATCCAAGAGCCTTCAATACAAACACAAGAAAAAGAAGTAATCAAATATCACATACTCACACAAAGTATTTATAAACAGTACAATCAATGAGTTCTAACTTGTGTGGATGAAGTAGATCATGATAAGTGGTTGCAATCAGCACATGTAGGTGCAATAGGGCAACATCATTGTAAGCAATAAGCTCTATAGAACTTAAGGCGATGAAGAGTTTATTGGCCGACCATGGAAGCAGATGTCTATAAGTTGCTTAACAATTATCCATCTTGTATTAATAGACCTCCTATCAAACATGCCATTTTGTATCAAGTGTTGCTAATACCAAATTGGTGTAGTCATTTAGTTGATTTTTTGAGAATGAAAACCTTTCCTCAAGAAACAATGTTATCTTGACAAAGGAGTCTAAAACAGGAAGCTCAAGACTATGCACTCATTGATGATAGCTTATATAAGCATGGAAGAGGTGAATATTTAAGATTGTGTACACGAAAGAAATTATTTGAGAATATTGGAAACTCCATATAATGGTTTTGTAGATGGACACTTTGGACCCGATTGTGTCATCAAAGCCATTCTATTTTTAGGTCTTTGGTGGACCATACTTCATGTGGATGCACACACCTATCTCAAACATTGTGACATGTGCCAGAGAGATCAAGATCCTATAAGCAAAGATGAGATGCCACTGAGACCCATGATGGTAATATGTGCATTCTCCAAGTGGGGCATAGACTTTCTAGGTCCTATCAATGTCCCAACTAAAATATCCCATCTAGAATACATGATTGGAGCCATAGACTCTCTTACCAAGTGGGTAGAATTGAGAAGCACTAAAAAGAATGATGCACAAAAGATGGTTAGGTTTCTATTTGGGAATGTAATCATGAGATATGGAATTCCCATATAAGTGGTATGTGATAGGGGACACCACTATTGGAATGAGGTGATTGAATATCCATTAAAAGATTTCATGGTGATTCATAAGAAATTTATCACCCACAAGCGAATGGAAAAGCATAAAATACAAACAAGGTTTTATGTAATGTATTGATGAATCTCATAGATAATAAATGCTCTCATTGGGAAAAATAGCTACATCACATTGTTTGGGCATATCGAGTTTCCTATAAAATAGTACTTAATGCAACTACCTTTCTGACGGTGTTTGGTCAAAATGTCATGCTACCACAGGATTTTTTGATACCCATGCTTAGAGTAGCACAAGAGCATTAATGAATAGGCCATGAGATATCTTCAAGGATAATGGATTTAGAACATCTAGGACAGACAAGATTGAGAGCATCAACAAGCATATACAAAGCAAAGAAAAGAAAAATGGCTTAATTCGATGTGCACATGAAGGACAAAGGCTTTAAAGTTGTGATTTGTTATTGGCATACATGTTGAAAGAACATGATCGTAAGCTAGAAAAGGACAATTAGGGGTCTAAGATTATCAATAGACTTTTGACTAGCACTACAATACAATTAGCCACCTTAGAAGGAGAATTATTTTCCAGCTACATCAATGGATGCAAAGTCAAGATCTATCAAGAGCCACTCATGAAAGAGATGCTTAAAATACAAGTGGGGGGGGGGGGACTCCTAAAGAGGGAAAAAAGTGCTCGAAGAAGGAAAAAAGTGGCCCGGTGGTCCTAATGTATTCATAGACATCAATACCTAAATATATCAACAACCTTTCCATCACGATAGATAGCCATCGATAGACAACTCTGTCCATTGCGATTGACAACCCTGTCGATTGCAATAGACAAACAAAATTGGCCAAAAATTAGAATATAAAATTTTGCAAAAATTTGAGCAAACATTTGGCATTTTTTGAGGCATTTGGAGTTCTTGGGCAAAGAGCTAAAGCTACCTTGCACTTGAATCGTGCTTGAGGATCATACTTCCTGGGCATTGGAGCACTTTTCAAAACACCGAACTAGAGGTTGGAAGGATACTAAAACCCCTCAGTCAATTGTTTAGCTTAGGCTAAATATGGTTAGTGGTACTAAATAATTAGGGCTACGTTAGGCATGACACAAGTACACCCATAATTAGTCAAGTACAAGTGCAGTTAGAATATTGTTGCAGAAAAGCCTAAAGGAAAAGGCCTTAAATTGATTGATCACACATCAAGTAGTGATAAACACTAAAGTATTCCTAACAACACCATTCAATAAACAAGATTGCACAAAATAAATTTAGAAAGAATAAGTAACTATTACAAAAGACATTGCAACGTGGTTGTACTTTGGGAAAACTTAGATTATTAGAATAGGCATATGAACCTTAGATCATGAAGACACCTAGGTCAGGATAAACAAAGCATCAGATCCTCTAAAGCTAGTGTCAATCACACAGCTAGGTCATGGGCTCAACAACTCATTGATTATCCCTACGTGCTAAGTTTGGAGACGAGTGATTCAAAAATGTCATTTAGCATGGAATGACCAATGGGTAGTTCAACCATGGCATATTTACAAACATGAGAAGGTCCCTTTAAGACACAACTGGAGTATATTAGGACCAATCGATTAGGTGATCCCATCTATGAGGATGGTCTACGAAGGGTTGTTGTTCAAATCAAAAACCCTGACCAACCCTATGGACTTGAGCACCTAGTGGTCAAGTTCAAAGAGGGCTCATACATTGTTAAGCAAGGAACCATGTATGTGGTCACAAGCTTACCTAACAATACAAATGAGTAATGCAACATCATTTTAGAGAATGAGATAGGAGACCTAGAACAAGGAAACTTAGGAGAAAAAACCAAGACACCTCCCGGCAAATCTATCTTGACAAGAGTGATCACCATAGAGTAGATTCCGTAGGATAATAAAAGCATATAACTATTCTTGAATAGAAAGATAGATAAAGCCTTTTGGAGATTTAAACCATATCAACCTAATGAAGTAGGAGATGTCACAATATATGAATTCAAAGAACCTGAGATAGCAGGCAAGGTGATCTACCTAGATAACACTTCAGAGAAAGTATTCATAGCAATAGAACATGGTAGGAATGTACAGACTTAGAAAGGTGAATTGATTTTTCCTCCACTAAGATCCAATGTATCTTATGGCCAACAAGGAGCAGGATCATCACAGATTCATGATACCCACCAGAAGAGAACTAGAGAAAGACCTTAGATGAGCTTCGCAAACCCAGTAGGAAGAGATCGATCAAGATTGGAGACAGAAAGAACTGATCAACAAAGGGATAGAGGTCAAAGACATCAAAGAGACATGGATGAGTTTCCCTTGCCAAGACCTAGAGAACACCCTAGGAACTTAAGGCATACTCAACTGGTTAAGTCCATAAAGAACTACTTGGATGGCATAGGAGACCCATATCATGTAGTGGAGTTTAGACAAGTATTAAGAGCTAAACAGATAGATGATTTGTTCACTCAATACAATGCCTTTAACTCTCAAAAACGCTACCTTGACGTGGTTTCAACCACTAGACCAAGGTCAACTCAGAAACATAGACCACTTTCTAGAAGCCTTTACCACCGAGTTCTCCAAGAGTGGCAATAGACACAATACTTCATCCCTAATACATAGCTTCAAGCAAACACCCTACGAGATGGTTAGACTAGCAAGAAGAAGATTTTGGAAATACTTGGAGAGATCTCTGATTCCATAGCAAGTAGCATTATTCTTGGATGGTTTGCGAAGTGCCAAATCGAGATCTTATGTGTATAAAAGAGCTGAGAACCATAGAGAAGTGTGTTAGTATGTGCATAGCTATTGTGGACAATTTAGGCAAAGAATTAGAGCTTTCAAAGATCTATAAAGAGTCAAACAGCTCAAGTAGCTTTAACACTAAGGCATCAACCTCAATTGACGAGTTGTTAGAGAAGTTATCACATAAATTAAGAGTCTCAAGTAAGCATACCCCTAGGATGGTCTCAGTAAAGCAATGTTATACTTGTCGAGGAGATCATACAACTAATGTTTGCCGAATCATGGCACCAACATAAGGAAACTCGAATGGCCAATATTGCACAATAGAGAGATGATACACTAACCACACAACACAAGATTGCCCTTATAACAAACAGATGGTTAGGAAAAATTATCCATAGCCATATCAACAACAGGGAAGATATCCAAATCAGTACTAACCACAACAATACTTTAGACCCCAATAGCCTTACCAACCACAATACCAAGCTTCCTCAATGAGTGTCGGGTCAACAATTTCCTCCCCCAGTCAATGTTATTTGAGTCAAATATGCATCACCTAAGGAAAACTTGAGTAGAGCCTTAGTGCCAACACGTCCCTTGATTTCTAAAAGAGACCCTAATGCTCATAGCTTTGAGTCAACTCATGTAGATAGCCCATTGGCCTACTACATGGAATCACCTGAGCATAATGAGATTTACCCATATGAAGTCCCTGGTGAACTCAATTGGGAGTCAGAATATTTGAATGTGATGTATGCCAACCCTAAACCTAGGACACAACCAAGACAAGTGAGGGCCCAAGCATCTAGAGGGCCATGCTATAGGTGCCAAGGAGATTACTTGATTCGAGATTGCCCAATCCTTGCACCAAAACAATCCCGATCAATGACCATTCAAGGCTTTTGCCAGGATTGTGGTAAGGAACACCTCCTAAGGGATTTCCCTAAGAATCTAGCCAATGCACTAAAAATCACATAGATCAACGTTATTGGCTTAGTTGTAGACTCTAGAAGGAGTATGATAACCACTGCATGAGTGCAAGTAGTAACTAGAGCTCAAGCCCTACAACAAAACCAAGACATAGGACAAGAGAAGATCCCAAAAAATAGTGAGAGTGAAAGTACAACTAAAAAGAGTATGAGAGACCGTGAGTAGATGGAAAGACAATGGACAAAGAAGATGAGTGAACTCGAAGAAATCTTAAGGGAAACTAAAGCTAAATCGATAGAAATCACATCTCACATGCACCCTCACAACCCATCACCCTCATTACACCAAAATAATCCCATTGAACCACCACCACCCAAAGTAGGATCGGTCCTAGCAGATCCTTCTCTAGAAGACCTACACATGTTGTTCAAGGCCTATTAGGCCACAATCCAAGAAGGGACAAATGTGACATAACATGAAAAGTGTTACCCTAGAGTTGACCTAGAGATTGAAGGAACTAAATTGTGTGCCAAAATTGTAGAATTGGCTCAAACCATGTTTGAAGGTAGCCACCTTTTTAATTTCACTAACTCAGTCAAGGCACAACTACACTTTGATGGATTGCTAGAGAGACTAGAAAAGATGGTAGCTAAATCGGCAAAGCAAGCTACATCGAAGGTAACTAACAATAGAAGTGAAAGGGTAACCTTCCCCCCAAGGAAGCCTATGCCCCTAATTCTACTGATCCTGGAATCTCTTCCCATTGAGCTAGTGGATGACTTACATGATCAATTTCCATAGGACATTCCTTCTATATATGAAGAGTAGGAGGATGTCTAGTCTAGCAAGCGGTTAGCCTTTGAGTCTAATTCTCTATAGGAATTGCCTCAGTTCACAGGCCCATGGGATTCTAAGTCTTTCCATATGAGATCATCCATGGTCATGGTAAGAAATGAAACCTCAGTTTTACCTAGGAATTCTGATGTAGTGAAGAACACTAAAGTATACTGCCATCTCACTTTAGAGGAGTTACTCAAAGTTAAGCCATAACTAGGGAAACACGTAGGTAATCAAGTGCCAGGAGTCGTTAAAACTCATTCCTAGGTGGGATCACACAAGAAAGTGCCAGATTACCCTTGGATAAGATAGGGAGCAAAGGAGAAGAAGGAAACACCTATCTCCCTATTACTTATCAAAGCTACACAATGAAAGCTATTTTGGACTCAGGTGGGGATGTTGCTATTGCAACCACCTCCTTATGGAACCAATGGGGCAAGCTGGCACTTAAGCCAACGAGGATGAAAGTGCAAATGGAAGACAATCACATTGAGAGGCCTTTAGGAATGCTAGAATGAATAACTCTCACTACTTGTAGTGTGGAGTTTGAGCATACTTTCACCATATGTGACTTTAGCAAGAACCATGTTTACAAGAGGATTTTGGATAGAACATTCATGATCAGACAACTACAGATAGTACAAGATTGGGGAATCGATTCCTTGTACTTGCAACATTTAGGAGTCACCTTTCAAGTTAATCTCAAGGACTACTCTCATAGAGATGTGCCCCCTATACAATGGAACCCCTCCATAGAGCAACAAATGAAAGAGAGTCAGTGCACTCCATAGGAACATAATCCTCTTGGATTCATGAAGAAAATCACCTATGGATGTGCAAAGTTGCAGTTGAAGAAGAAAAAAGAATAACCACGCGAGAGGTAGGTACAAAGAACCACTCTAGATAAGTTCAAGACCCAGCCTATGTGCCTATATTATTCCAAGACAAAGAATTTGAACCTCACAATTGGGTAGAAATTCTAGCCACCATGAACACAACAGTCAATGAAGAACATTGGACCTCACATTCTAATGAAGATGGCTATGACATTTCAATCTTCACAATAGGACCAATCATGTATGAGAGAGAGAACCTTATATGAGAGAACCTTATATGAGAGAACCCAAGGAAGATAGTGACAAAGATGAAGCATCCATCCTCACGGAGCCTTCTTGTACTTTTGAGGAAGAATACCTCTATCTAATAGAAGCTAGAAATCGAGAGGATGAAAAATTAAAAAATGAAGCAACATTAAGCTTGACCAAAAAAGAAGAAAGGAGAGAAACCTATAACCAAGTCAGTAGAGGAAGAGAATCCTCTTGAAGTCCCCCAAAACTTCAAGAAGTATGAAATAGAAAATCAAAAGGTCATGATCTGGATGCCTAAGAGGTAAGCACTTGCATGAGCAGCCTATGATAACAAAGAAAAGACCAAGAAAATTATTGTGACCATAGAAGAGGATGAAGAGGATGAAGGACATGTTTTGACCAAAGAAGAAGAGAAAGAGTTGATAACATTGTTAAGAGAGTACGAAGATGTGTTTGCATGGAGTTAAAAAGACTTAAAAGGAGTAGACCCAAACATTTGTTATCATAGAATTCCTATGTCATTAGAAGCCAAACCGTCTAGGCATAAGCCCTACACTTACAAAGATAATTATGCAGCAAAGATCAAGGAGGAAATAAATTGTTTGATAGAATCTAGATTTATCTATGAAATTGAGCATACCGAATGGGTATCCCCCATTGTAGTAGTGCCCAAAAAGAATGGAAAACTGCAAGTGTGCATTAATTTGAAGAAAGTCAATGCAACCACCATTAGAGATAGCTATCCACTTCCTATCACCAAACATCTATTGGAATGTGTAGTAGACAAGGAAGTCTACAACTTCCTGGATATGTTTTTTGGTTACAATCAAGTAGCTATTGCCCCAGAAGACCAGTAGAAGATGGCTTTTGCCACCCAGTGGGGAATTTTTGGATTTTATGTGATACCTTTTAGGCTCACCAATGCTCCTGCTACATTTCAAAGGCTGATGTGTCATGTGTTCAAGGAATTCTTGCAAAAGAACTTAGAGGTCTATGGTTGTTGACTTATGTGCTCATTCCAACATTAGACAAACACACATCCCTGAGCTGAAATCAATCTTTGACAAATGTAGAGAATATCAAGTCTGCTTGAACCCAAAAAAGTGTGTTTTCATGGTCAAGCAAGGCAAGATTCTAGGACACATAGTGTCACAAAATGGAATCTCAAATGATGAGGATAAAGTTAGAGCTATTGGCAAGCTATCTAGACTTAAGAATGTGAAGGAAGTGCAAGCCTTCATGGGACATTTTGATTATTACTGACATTCTATCCACATGTATGAAATCATTGCTAAGCCCTTGTACAACCTTTTGACTACACCTGATCGGAATAAACCATTCCATGTTTCGTGGATGCATCCAATTATGCTATTAGGTGTATGTTAGCGCAAGCTACTGGTAAATGCAACACTGATCTTTCAATAGCTTATGCAAGTAGGCAGTTAAATGCAGCTGAGCAAAATAACACCACCACAGAAAGAGAAGGATTTTCTTTTTTGAGAGTACAATGAATTTGGAAAGACACACACACCTGACCTCGTAAGGTAGAGGCACCCATCTTGGGGAACTTTGAGGCATCCAGCCATGGGTGGGACTTGAACCCTGGCCATCTGGCTAGGAGTACAAGGCACATCCGCTAAACCATGCCCGCTGGATTAGGCATGGTTTATGCAATTAAAAATTTTAGACATTATTTGTTTGAAAATAAGTTTAAATTTTTTACAGACCATTACACATTACTCTATCTGGTGAATAAACCTTGCAATAATGGCAGATTAGTAATATGGTTCCTCATACTAATGGAATATGACTTTGAATTTGTGGTTAGGAAAGGCAAGGCTCACCTTAGGGCAGATCACCTTTCTAGACTCACTTCATGGGTGTCCTCAGAAGGAGTGTCAGATGAACTTCTTGATACTTATTTATTCAACCTAGAGGTTGTACCTAATTGGTCCAAAACCATCATGCCTATTCTTACCTTTGGACCTAAGAACCCTATGCTAAAATCCAAAGGTAAAGAAGTGGTGCAATCCCAAAAATATCACACAATGGTGAGTAGTGTGTATAAGCACATAGATCATGGCATATTCACTTGTTCTGTGGAAGAAGATGAGCATGTGAAGTGGTTGCAATTAGCACATGTAGGCGCACTGAAGCAACACCATCCAAAATAGAGAACCCTTTAGACTCTATAAAGATTTGGTGTATATTGGCCAACCATGGAAACAAATGTCCATAGATTGTGCAAGGAATGCCCAATTTGTGGTGTTAGACCACCGGTGGAACATGCCACGCTGTATCAAGTACTTGTAATGCTAGATTGGAGCAAACCTTTGGTAAAATTTTTGAAAACAAAGACTTTCCCTCAAGAGATGACTTTGGCAAGAAGACGAAGCTTAGAGCAGGAAGCCCTATATTACGTGCTCATTGGAGATAACTTGTACATGCATGGAAGAGATGGATATCTTAGACTATGTGCCCATGAAAATGAATATCTTAAGATCTTAGAAACCGCTCACCAAGGTGTGGAGGGAGGACATTTTTGACTAGGCTGGGTAATCAAAGCTATATTGTTTGTAGGACTTTGGTGGCCAACCCTTCACATGGATGTTCATTCCTATGTGAAGTAGTGTGACATTTGTTAGCGAACTCAGTATCCGATATGTAAGGATGACATGCCACTGAGACCCATGATGGGAGGACATGCATTCTCCAAGTGGGGAATAGACCTTGTTGGTCCTATTAATCCCCTTACTAAGAGTTCACATGTTGAGTATATTATTGTTGCCACAAAGCTATCTAACAAAATGGGTAGAAGTAAAAGCCACTAGGAAGAACAATATGCAAAGTACCACCAAGTTCCTATTCGAGAATGTATTTACAAGATATAGCTTGCCAATAGAATTGGTTTATGACTGTGGCACCCACTTCTTGAATGAGGTCATTGAATACTTGTTACAAGAATTCCTGGTCATTCACAAGAAGTCGACCCTGTACCATCCATAGGCAAACGGCTAAGCAAAAAGCACAAACAAAATCCTTTGCATTGTTCTAACGAAGTTGGTCAACAATAAACATTCTGATTGGGACAAACAACTACATCATGCTCTTTGGGCTTATAGAATGGCCTATAAAACGATACTCAATGCCACCCCCTTTCATATGGTGTTTGGACAAAATGCAATGTTGCCATTAGACTTTCGGATACATACGTTAAAATTCACAGAAGACCATCAATGGACCAGCCATGAGCTCTCATCCAATTTTTTTTGACTTAGAACGACTAGGAGAAACTAGACTAAGAGCAGACGCTTAGATTTACACAGCTAAGAAGAGACAAAAGGCTTACTTTGACACACATGTGAAAGATAAATGCTCGAATGTAAGAGACTTAGTCTTGGTGTATACATTGAAGCATCATGCCAGGAAGTTAGAAAAGCGAGGCTATGGACCCATGATAATTAATCGAATCTCAAAAAGTGGAGCTTTCTAGTTAGCCACCTTAGAAGGCGATATAGTACCAAGTTACATCAGTGGATGTAGAGTTCAAATTATATCAAGAACCTATAACGGAGGAAATATTGAGTTGACTCAACACAAAAAAGAAGCGCAAAGAAGAAGAAAGACAGATTTGAGAAGAAGTGCAGGTAGACGCTTTAGAACACATGACAACATATGTGAGAGTAGGGAGGAGTGTTAGTAGTCATCCAGGGCTTAGCATCCAAATCAGCGTAGGAACCTAATTTTTAGAGCTCAATTGAGCATCCAAATCAGCATAGGAACCTAATTTTTAATAAACTAGGGACTATATCTGAACTAGTCCAAAGCTAGTAAAAAACTATAAAAGGAGTTAGAGAGCTCATTTTGGAGGTTGGATTTTTTATGAAACATTGTACTTAGAGTTTATGAATGAAGGATTCCATTGTTCTACTCTTTGTTCTTGCCTTGAGTGCACACGTGTGTATATGTGTGTGCACTTCTCACTCACGCACTTGCGCATTCCACTTGCTCATGGTCATCATACTATCTTCATGTCTCCATAGATTGACATTTACCAGGTTGATCTCATCGAAGCTATCTTCAAAGAAGAGTGTTGGTTAGAGCAAAAAAAAAACGAAATATACAACACCTTTGAAAGGAGAAAAAGTGCTTTAAATTTTACTTTGCAAGATTACTACAAAAGTTGAATCAAATCTAGGAGTGCTAGATTTCCAACAAATCTTGATTAAAAGAAGAACTATCCGTTTCCTCACTTATGGAGTCAAAATTCTAAATTTTAAGTTCTATAGCCAAAGAGAGTCACCATAGATTCTAATAGCATTGTGGAGAGCTTGCACAAAAGAACTAAGTGTGAACTGATGTGGACTGATGATGCCACTGATGTGAACTGATGATGCCAATGATGTGAAGTGATGATGCCATTGCGAACAACACAAAAGGACTGATGTTACCACTTTGAACAGATTTGAAAGGTATGGGTGGACATTTCGATGATGTGTTGGCAAATGTTGTGGAAGGCATGGGTGACCATTCTTTTGATAGAATAACAAGGAGATAAGAATTGATTGAAAGAGTGAGAAGATGCATAAGCTCCACACTTAAAGGAAAAACACATGTAGATGTTTGACATGGATGAATAAGAAAGAGTATTGAAATAATATCATCACACCAAGCGTCGTACTTCAACTAAGCGTAATACTTCAGCCTATCATGATTGTTGTGGGCTTGTAGGCACAAAGGCTTTCAAAAGCAAGCAATGAGCATTCGGTCAATGATACGATTTTGTGAACTGCTGAAGCCCACTCTACTCGCTACAGAACTCCCATGATCCACCTTTTTCCGCCATTAGACTTTGTCTTGTTTACTCAAATGCTCTCGTTTGGTCTATAGTGACATGCTTCCATGAGTCAGATTCTCTTCATCTCCAACAGAACATCAGTCCATCTGCTGTCACCCTCTGATTCCTCTTACTAGCACTATCACTCAAATGCTCTCGTTTTGTCTGTATTAACATGCTTCCTGATGGTTCAGATTCTCTACCCTCCAACTGTTCATCAGTACATCTCGTCTGATTCCTTTTTCTAGCACTATGTTTTTCTTGCTGCTCGTGATTTAATGGTGCTTTCCTATCCACAAGAGCATCTGGTATACCTCGACCACTTTTTGTCTACTGTTTTTGGTTCTGTTCTGTGTTCCTGAGAGTGCGCATTGTTGGTCTAGGCTTTTCTTTATAACTAGTGGTCAAAGGAATATCTCTTGCGCAGGGGAAGTCTAGGACGATTTCCAAATATAAGATGTCACGCTGGCTGCAAGTACATCGTTCACCTTCACACCCTTCTTCCTCTCTGAATGTATATCCATGTTCATCCATTGGATTTCATGGTCACAGTGTTGATTCCTCGATCGAAGTGTCTTACATTGCAATTTTGATTGGACCCTCACGGGCGTGATAAACTGAAGCGCTGTTTCTGCACATGCAGGACATTCTCTGTTCGCTGTAGTACGATTTCCTTATCGTTAGATCTCTCTCTCTCTCTCTCGCTCTCCAGTAGACTACTCTTATTAATTGGCAACTCTCTGTGTGTGTGTGTGTGTGTGAGAGAGAGAGAGAGAGAGAGAGAGAGAGAGAGAGAGAGAGAGAGAGAGAGAGAGAGAGAGAGAGAGAGAGAGAGAGAGAGAGAGAGAGAGAGAGAGAGAGAGAGAGAGAGAGAGAGAGAGAGAGAGAGAGAGAGAGAGAGAGAGAGAGAGAGAGAGAGTTTTGTCCCATTTTGTGGTCCTCTTACGCCAAATTTCTATCTTTCTCTTACCCCCTCTTCTCTTTCTCTCTAAATGTGCCTGTGAGCATGAAGGAGGGCGGAGAGTGCTTGTACTTCTCTTTATACAGTCACTCTAACAAATGGAAGACTCTTAAAGTTCATCGCATTGCACGTGAGCTTCATCCATTTGGCCATCCACCGTCGAATTCATAAGTCCACGTGATCTCTTTGAAAATTCGTTCAGGAGCATTCACTCGATTTATAACTTAACGGCATGTATTACAGGGTTTATTAAAAGAAACATGGAGGTATTACGATTGCAGCAGCAGCTCATAGAACTTACAAATTCCTTATTTCAAGAGGTATCAGTTACCTTTGCGCCTGTCTTTGTGCATCTGTCTGTTTTCCCTAAAGAACTAGAAAGCTTTTGGTCGCATTGGCACGGTACAAAAGGATACAACGAAAGAAGAATAATAAAAAAATCGTGTTTGTAATTTATGTAGGGCTTTCTGGATGATCAATTCACACAACTTCAAATGCTTCAAGATGCAAACAACCCAGATTTTATACAAGAAGTTGTTACTTTGTTTGCAGAAGACTCAGAAAGGATCCTTGCAGAGCTTACAAAGACTTTGTATGTCACATCGACCTTTAACCATGCTTCTCTTAACTGATGAAACTGTTTGGTATACTGATTAATTTTTCCTGAATTTATCAGAGAGACAGAACCCATTGATTTCAAAAGAATCGATGCCTATGTGCATCAGTTCAAGGGTAGCAGTTCCAGGTAAAAGCAAGTTCTCTTTCAATCACGATGTGCTAAGTTAAGTTGCATATTTTTGTTCAGAATATCTCGGAGGAGCGTTCTTCGTTTGCCTATGCCTTTTGCTCTGAGCAGTTCATTTTTTAGCTATCTTATGAAGTCTTTAAAGGGTATGCATTGCTACCACTTAGAATGGACAAAGAGGACGTCTTTTGAGTTAAAGTGCATGCATTACTTTTAAGGCGCGTCTAAATGCCAGTTCTCTTAGTTAAATCTCTACAGGCTAATCACAGTACTGAAAAAGTTCAAGCATCTTGCATTGATAATGAAAGTTACATGCTGGTAGTGATCTCAGGACTTGTATTAGCTATGGATTTAATTTGGCATAGTACATGTTTATTTCTTTACTAGTGTCTTGGTAAATTGCTATCTGTATATGCCTAACTTAGATTTTAGGCTTGATTCTTGCTTAAGGATGTTTGATTTACTAGCTTAAAAATTAATGAGGTTCAATTATCTATACAAAGAGGTCTTAGATTTCAATTCATAAGGTTGTAGATATTTGTCTTTACTACACAAAGGTGTTAGTTTGAAGTGAAATTTTATATTCAATGCACTTAGCTTCCGTGAAGGTCTGAATATGCTTTTTAAGTTTGAATTATTGGCTGATTGAAATGGATACAACGTTCTCATATTTAGACATCAAAAACCTATTTGAGAGCAAACCGTTTCATGAAGATGAATTCGTTCTCTAGGAAGATTGTGTCAAAGTTTGTTTTTCACCTTAAGAACCTATTTCTTGATCAACCAAACATTATGTTTCATCCATCTTAAACAAGGCTATGTGAGAGTCTTTGCACTAAAGAAGGCTTGAAAAGTTGTGTGTCTACTCTCCTCCCATCCTATTTATTCCCCTTCTCCCAAAGAAGATAATATATAGAGTATTTAACCCTTGAGTAAGTGACCTTGGCTAAGTTAGTCCTTGCCTCGCACACACTAATATATGATCCAAATAGGATCTAAGTCTAACATTGTTCTTGTGAGAGTCTTCTCACTTAATGAGTCTTGAATGTCGTGTGTATTACTCTCCTCCCATCTTATTTATCCCTTTGCTCTTAAAATAGATAATGTCTAGAGTATTCTTGTGTGGACATTTGGCAATCATCCACACTTACTCTACTATTACTTTAAGAACCTCAAGGTAACTCCCAAGTAAGGGCTTTGGTGAGCTAGCCCTTGTCGCACACACATATGATCCAACCAAGATCTAAGTCTAACATTCTCTCCCCCTTCTAAAGATTATTGTCTAGAGAGGAGACGGTGAGTGGACACCCTTCCAAGATATCAAATACTCTTGAGCTAACTAGTTTTGCATGCAAGTCTCCATCTAGTATCTTCTGTGTAATATCTGGTGTCACCTCTTTTTGGTGATGGGAAATTGTGAAAGCCTATCCTTGGCCTTAGTAGAATGTTGCTTATTCTTGGCCCTTAACTAAAATCCTATAACATATGTGGATCGTCCATGTGAGACACATGCAATCTGAAGACATTGTGAACTTCCTAGCTATTTGTCAATAGTTCCATTATCTTTTATATATGTCTATGATTCTCAAGTCATTCTAGGATAGTTATGTGGCATATATGTGACTAGGAGGTATAGGATGTATGCTACAATCTTATATCTAGATCTATCCCATTATATTTTCTCCTCTATGGTACGTTCCCTTAACATATCCTTTAAGATCTAACTAATCTTCTTGGCTTGACATTTTATCTAAATAACTCCTTAAACCGTTTAAGAATAAATTTCTATATTCACGAATTAAATCTAATGCTCCATATGGATTTGACTCTATTTAATTCATGTAATCTAAAGATAATCTCTGTGAACCTCTTACTTTCTTGTAAGTGTTCCACTATCTTCTACGTAAGTCCTATGTCTTCTGACATCCCTTTTACTAATATAATGCTGTTGATCCATACACTTTGGAGAAATGCCATGTAGAGAACTGATAGTATTGCCCCTATTTGATGGATGAATATGGATCATCTCTCTTAATCCATTCTTGATTCTTGTGAATCATGTAGACACATTGTGTCCCTTCTAAGGATAGACTAGACCTTATGCCCTAATCCTTTCAGCTTGACCTTGACAATATCAAGATGTTCTCTATATGAAACATCATGGTTACTATTCTTATTACTTCAATTATCTTTCTTGCAAACCTATCTTTCCAATTTATCTATTCTAATCCATATTGGAATATGGACTTGACTTATTTGCTTTAGAGAAATCTTTCTCCTTCAATAGAGTCTGTCATTGATGGCTCCAAACTTATGGATCTACCATAATTACTTAAAGAATTGATGTATGTATCCTTTCCATTTACACTCTCACAGATTTGGTGTTCTTACCCTTCATGTAATGACTAAGTACATAACCTTGGTGCACTTGACCATTTTATTTTATTTTCTTTTCACTGTTGATATATTTTGACAGTGATGTGTGTGAACACACTTAAGACTGTTGGGGCACTATTTTCCCTCTTTGGGAGGTTTTTTCCCTCTAGGTTGTATATATGCCTATAACCCTAATGGGTCACTTATCTTTGCACATTCACTTGGTAATACCTATCCGTGTCGTCTTGTACATTCTTCTTCCTTGTGTTAAGGGAGCACTAGATTGTGCTCTTTGACTATAGTAGACAAGATTTCGAAAATACACTTATGATTACAAGAACACATACACAGGGAAAATGATACAAGAATACGTAACTGATACAAGACGTCCCACAACCTGAGACTGATAGGTTTGAAGCAAGATGTCTAGGTTACAAGAACTCCCTTCAGGGAGTTGATCTAGATACAAGACGTCCCAGAACCCAAGACTGATAGGTTTGAAGCAAGATCTCTAGGTTACAAGAACTCCCTTCAGGGAGGTGATCTAGATACAAGAAATAACTAGACAAGATCTTGTACTACGAGATTACAAGAGGACAAGGCTAGATGTCCAAGACAAGACAAGACAAGACAAGGAACTGGAGCTAAGAGAGTACTTACTTGACGGTCCCAAGACTGGTATTGGAAAGATTGAGTATGTATGTGGAACAAGACAAGAACTGGGATTGGAACTAAGAGAGTACTTACTTGACGGTCCCAAGACTGGTATTGGAAAGATTGAGTATGAAGGTTGGTTCATCAAAGGCGGTTACGAACTGATGATGTCATCAATTCGAAGCATGATCTCTAGATGTCAGAATCAAGCAAGAAGATAGTCGATCTTAGGGTTTCGGCACGTTCCAGATGCAATGGAAGCGTTGATTTCTCCAAATTCCGATGCTTAGCATGAGATATAGAAGTCACGTGGAATCTGAGGTTCAGGATGGTTTCCTTTGTCCATGACATCACCTCCCCCTCAAGCGATGAGTTCCACGAGGAGCGGTCATGATCTCTGGTCTCTGCTTCATTGGATTTTTCTTATGAAACTCTCGAACCTTGATTGGTGCTATGTGAAGGTTCTCTGCAGGTTCCCAAGTGAGATCACTGATGTCATACCCTTTCTAATGAACAAGGTACTCCAATCTTCCTTGGGATATTCTTGAATCTAGAACATGCTCGACTTCAAATTCGTCATGATCATCAATCTCGATAGGTGGTGAAGGACTAAGCCTTTCCCCCCTCAGTGGTGAAATCTGATATGGTTCCAACCTAGATACATGGAAAACTGGATGTATTGTAGTTGGTAATTGGACCTTGAAAGTGACTGGATTATTCTTTGCCAAGATGGTGAATGGGCCAAATCTCTGATGGTCTAGCTTTGCACAAGGCCTCGAAGTTTGCAAATTATTTTTGAGTAACCACACTTTATCCCCAATATGATAGGATGGATTTTGAACACAATGCTGATCTACATAATACTTATATTGTTCTTTAGCTCTATGGATCTCTTCCTTGAGTTCTTTGTGAATATCCATGAGATATTGGGCATTATCTTTGGCAATTGGGTTTTTTACATGATTTGAGAGTTGTATATCCATCCTTGGATGTTGTCCATAATTTGCAAAGAAGGGAGTCTGCTTAGTAGATGTATTAACACTATTGTTATAGGCAAACTCTGCAAAGGGTAAAAGCTCAAACCAATCATTTTGATGATAGTTAATGGTGCAATGGCAAAGTCACCAGGGGACGGGGACGGGTCCCGGGAATGGTGGTGTCCCCGGGACAGGGACGGAGCCTAGGGTGTCCCGGGGACGCGTCCCCGGGACGGCACTAAAAAAATGCTGATTTTGTCAAGATAATCAAATGAAAGTCATGTACAATGAGTTCTTCAATATATGAAATGACTAATAAGAAGAAAACCATAGAAAAAAGGTGTTTTTTAAGTATAAACAATGAACATATAGGAAACACATTGAGTCGTGGAGAGTTGAACATTAAGAGTTATTGCAAGAGTAGAAACTTACAAGTGATTAGTCATATATATTTCATCATGTCAAAAAAAAGGATTTTACATCATCATCATATCAAAAACATTTTGTACCATGACAACAAAAAGATCTTACATCATACAAAAGAGTACATATGACGGGAACGTAAATGACAGAAGAGTAAAGTGAGTGCAAAACAAAGTGTTGCAAGAAATAAATGAAGTACATATTAAGTATGAAAGTGAGATTGTCACTTAACATATGTTTATTGACATTTCTC
This sequence comes from Ceratopteris richardii, assembly GCA_020310875.1. Taxonomy (NCBI): domain Eukaryota; kingdom Viridiplantae; phylum Streptophyta; class Polypodiopsida; order Polypodiales; family Pteridaceae; genus Ceratopteris; species Ceratopteris richardii. Next base: position 101,074,713 of record CM035406.1, read on the forward strand.
CCAAGGAGTTTATGCATAGACTCGATCGAATACCAACCCCTATTCCACTCCTTCAAAGATCTCTTTTCCCTTATACAGTGTGACCATGACACATGTACATAACATCTGTGTTCTATTAAATAGCTGATCCCAATAGACCCTTGCCCATGAGATAGTTGCTCAACCTGAATTTCCATCTTTGATATTTTCCCTTCTCCAAGTTTTCAGTTCAAGAATCACAAATAACCATGGTTGTGAGATTTAGCCTTCATGAGCTTACCTACAAGTATTGAAAAACTAAATAATAGATCATCTCTACCTTATAAGAGCGTTTAGTTCAATTATATGCAAACAGCTTTTGCCGTTGGCTTCAAATGTCACCTCCGTTGACTAGTACAACTTGTATGTAGCTTCATTTAAGATTTGTGTCGGTACACAAACTTCAAATCATTCATTTGGTTGGCTTTGATTCAATCTTTTGATTTCTTTTGATTGCAACCTCTTGAGGTGAAATCTGAGTGTTTCACATCACTCTCAGAGCTTGTGCATAGATTGAACCTAAGACTTTATTCAAACAAAATAGATTTAACCTAAGACTTGTACAAAGATTGATGAAGATAATAAATTTACTATTATTCAAGAATGCATATGTTAATATTGTGAATGCTCTACTGAAGCCAACTATTCACCTAGAACGTTGCTTGATCATACAATGCTCTATGGATATCACAATTTACATGAACAAGCTAGAAAAGGGGGTCAATGATACAATTTTTTTGCCATCCCCGTTCCTGAGATGGTTTTTCACATCGGGACGTCCCCGGGACGCGTCCCCGGGACGGATCCCTGTTTGATGTCTAGGCCTTGGGACGGAAGGCGTCCCCGATTGGCGTCCCGCCTAAAATGGGTCGGGGGACGGCGTCCCGACGTCCCTAGGAGCCGGGGACGCGTCCCCCTGTGACATTGTGCAATGGAGATATTGTTCTTGGACTTGATTCACACGTGTTTGTCCATTTGTCTATGGATGATTGGCTGTAGATAGTTTAACTTTAAAAAGATTATTCCCAAAGCTGGATATGAACTTCAGACCTCAATCACTGACAATATCATAAGGCAATCCATGAAGCCTAAAGATGTATTTGAGAAAAAGTCTAGCAGTGGCTCCACTTGTGATTGCCTTGCTAGCTGGGGTGTAGTGTGCCATCTTTGTAAATCTATCCACCATAACAAGAATGGCATCATACTTATCTGACTTTGGTAGATCTGTGATGAAATCCATAGATAATGAAGCCCATGGACTTTCTAGAATATGTAAAGGTTGCAAGAGGCCATGAGGTTTATGTCACGGTACCTTACATCTATTGCAAGTGTCAGAGGTTCGGTCCTTTGACTTCCTTCCACATTTGAGGCCACCAAAAATTCCTTGATATGAGTTCTATTGTTTTATTCACTCCAAAATGTCCTGCTGCAAGGTTGTCATGACGTTGTTGAAGTACTTGGATCCTGGGCTTTCTTGGAGGGACATACAATAGGTTATGATAGAATAGTAACCCATCCTTTTCCTGAAATTCGGTTACTTCTTGGACTTTTCCTTCTTGAGTTTTCTGCTTAACATTACAAAACAATTCATCTTGTGGTAGATTCTCACGGATCAAATGGTTCAAGGCTGAATCTTCATGATGGCTTGAAGAGATAGCTTCCAACCGGAGATGCTCAAGCTTGAGTAATACACTCTCTTGTTGATCAAAGGCCTCTTCACCCTTCTTTGGTGCAAGGTAAGATCTTCTCGACAAGGCATCTGACTGACATTGTTGACGTCGTGGATGGTATGTGACGACAAAGTTGAACGTGGATAAAAAGTTACTCCATCGAGATTGCCTTAACATTACAAAACAATTCATCTTGTGGTAGATTCTCACGGATAATTTCCTTGAATGATATGCAACTGGATGTAGGTGTCCATCATCTCCATATATGGATAGAATGGCCCCTAGGCCGAAGCTGTCTCTAGGAAGAAGGGCTTGCTAGAATTAGGATGAACTAGAATTGGAGCAGTGGTGAATGCTGATTTCAAGGTCTGAAAGGCTTTTTCTACTTCTTCGGTCCATGAGAATTTCGAGTTTCCTATAAGCTTCGTAAGAGGTGTCACTATCTTGGAGTAATCTCTGATGAATATCCTGTAGAAATTGGCAAACCCTAGGAAACATTGTACATCTCGAACATAGGAAGGTGGTTGCCAATCAAGGATTGTCTTGATCTTCTTAGGGTCCATAAAGATTCCTTTCTGTGATACAATGTATTCTAAAAACTCCACTTCTGTACGATGGAAAGAGCACTTTCCAATTTTGCATTAACCCGTGTTCTCTTAGTTTCTCTAGGGCTATCTTTACGGGATATTCATGATCCTCTAGATTTTTGGAGAATATCATGATATCATCGAGATATATTACCTCAAAGTCATCTAAATACTCTCGAAAGATATCATTCACCATATGTTGAAAGACATCTGGAGCATTTGTGAGACAAAACAACATAACTACATATTCAAAATGCCCATACCTTGTTCGAAATGATGTCTTCCATTCGTCTCTTCTCTAATCCTGACAAGATTGTAGGCTCCTGGAAGGTCAATCTTTGTGAAGAATTTTGCTTTTCGGAGGCATTCCAAGAGCTCTGATATAAGTGATAGAGGGTATCCATTCTTTAGTGTGACTTTATTCAACCCACGATAGTCTACACACATTCGGAGAGTCCAGTTCCTCCGTGGATAGTCTATAGATTGGCCCGAAGGGCGGTTGTGCTCCCTCTTGAAGTTCTATGGCAAAATCACAAGGTCTATGCTCTGGGAGGATATTTGCATTCTTCTTTTCAAAAACATCTTCAAAATCTTGGTATTGGTTAGGTAGCTTCACTGAATCGTATTTCTTGGGTTCTTGAGTTTGTATGGCATAGATCATATATGTCAGTTCCTTCCTTACTGCATGTATGAAAGCTTTGGCTCTGACATATGTCGGGTTCTGCTGGATATCTCGACGGGTGATTTTATTCTTTTCTCAATTAATGTCTGGATTATGTTTCTTTAACGAGGGCATTCCAATGATAACCAGATTTACTGGACTCGATATTGCGTTGAAACATATGTGGGATTCATGGTCACCAAGGTGTACTCTTAATGGTATGGTTTCCATGGTTATATTCCCAAAAGCTAAAGGTTTCCTACTACTTCAGCCACTATTGGTTTTTTCTTTCGAAGTATAGGAATTCCATGTTTCTTAACCAATCCATCATCGATGAAACATGAGGAGGCTCCTGAATCTATTAGGGCTGTGACGGAAAGGGTCTTCTTGGGCATGATTAACTTGACAAGTGCAAGCATGTTTCTATGGGTGTAGCTGGAATTATGAGACCCTTTCTTATATCATGGTCCGGCTATACAGTCTCTTTTACTGGACTTCCTTGTTACCTTGCTCTACAAGGGTGGTTGCGACTCTGGAGTTTGTTCTCTTTTTTGGACAATTAACTTCGATATGTCCAGGGTTTCCACAATAGAGGCATAACTTGTTATCTCTCCTTCTTTGTTTCTCTTGTAGTGTTAGAGGTTGGAACCTAGTTACATCTATTTGCATAGGTTGAGGCATAGACTCATCTTTAGGAGTTGGCTGGAAGGGTTTCCATTGGCAAGGTCTTCCTTCTACTTGTTTTTCTTGTTTCGTTTCAAAAAGTCAGTTATCACATTGAATAGCTTGCATGATGTATTCATTCAATGTCTTAACCTTTGGAATCGTGAGCAAAAGGTCCTTCACATCATCTCGTAAACCCCATCGAGATTGGCTTATAAAATAATCTTGGTGCCAAGTGAGATCACATGCATAGGTAGAGGCAGGGCGGTTACCTTGACATAGCTTCCAAAGTTTTGTTTTTGCCACTCGACTTGTGTCTGCATCTCCAAATGTGGTGGTGAGTTCTCGAAGAAACCCCTCATAGTTGTGAAGTACTCCCATGTTCTTCTCCAAGATTGGGGCAAACCATGATATTCTTGGCCAAAGAGCAAGGTTCTAATGAACCCGACCTTGGATGCCTCGTCAGGGTATCTATTAGGTTGCATGAAGATGTACATTTTAACTTGCTGGGGAAATTCGCGAAACTTCGTGCGATCCCCATCGAACTTTTCTAACATGCAAATCTTGGGTTCCTTCATAAAGGATGTACTAGGCTATTGATTCACTTGAATACTCCCTTGATTTGCTTGAAGATTCTTGATTTGTTCTTGTAATTCTTCGAGGAGTGTGCCTACATGCACCGGATGTCCCAACTCGACTTGTATCTGTCGATGAGTTATCGATGAGTTAGGTCCTCGGCTTATTGTTGGAGAGTCTAAAGTGATGCTACAATCTGTTCATAAGTGTTCTCCATGATGCCTGGTCTTGTATAGAAACTGGACTTTCCAAAATGTCAGGGGAGCATTAGATTGTGCTCTCTGACTACAGTAGATAAGATTTCGGAAATACACTTCTGATTACAAGAACACCCGTGTAGGGAAAATGATACAAGAATACGTAACTAATACAATATGTCCCACAACTCGGGACTGACAGGTATAAATAACTAGACCAGAGATGATACAAGACGTCCCAAGATCTTGTACTACGAGATTACAAGAGGACAAGGCTAGATGTCCAAGAACTAGAGTAGACAAGGCTAGAACAAGGAACAAGACAAGAAGTCGAACTTGAACTTGGAGAGTACTTACTTGGCGGTCATGACTCCTTGAGCTCCCATTCATTGAGCTCCTAAGACTGGTATTGGCAAGATTGAGTATGTATGTGGCCAACCCCTCCTTATATAGGTTTTCAAGGGTGGTTTATCAATAGCGGTTACGAACTGATGTATGTCATCGATGATATCATCAATTCGAAACATGATCTCTGGATGTCAAAATCAAGCAAGAAGATAGTCGATTTTAGGGTTTTGGCATGTTCTAGATGCAATGGGAGCATTGGTTTATCCAAATTCTGAACCAAGCATGAGATATAGAAGTCACATCGAATCTGAGGTTTAGGATGGTTTTTGAAAGATCCCAATTAGCTACTTGTCACTCTCCTCCCAAGCTTAAATATCCCTTGCCCTTGGCACATCTAGAATCTTCTCTAAGGTCCAAACACTCCTCATATGGCCACTCTGAGGAGATGGAATAACCTTGAAGATTCATGCTAGAGCTTTGGCTCCCCCGAGCTCTGGCCCTTGACCCGGCTAGGGTCCTCGACGAAATGCAGGTAGACCAATGGTAGACCATGGAGGTCTAAATAAATCTAATTCCTTTGTCCATGACACCTTGTGCTGTTCGTGTGCTTCTGCAGTCCTAGAACTCAAACAATTGGTATCAAAGATGTGCCCACTTTCTTTAGGGTATCATCGGCACACTTTTTGTCGAAGTCTCTTAATCGAACGAAAATTGGTTAGCATGCTTGGCATGATTAGGAGTTCAAAATTTCCTCGCTATGAGGTGTCGAAATACTAATTTTTGCTTGTTTCGGCTTCAATGCAATATTGGTAGTGATTGTGAAGGCAATTTTGTCCTTTTGTGCAAAATATATATATAGATTTCGATTCATCAGTATAAGTGCATCAAGGTTTGTTACAGGTCTAGTAGAGCTCGATTGGGTATTTTTTTTGGAGAGTGAACATATGAATGGAGGAGATTCAATAGACACCTAAAAAGTCAAGGATTTGAAATAAGAGTTGATTTCTTATGAGAGTTTTGCTTCTATTCTTCGATTGATAATGAAAGGAAATCCAAATCCCTTAACATATAAGGAGTTAGTCTATGTTTTGCTAAAAGAAGTACAGTCTAGGGAGAAAATGTCAATTATGTTCGCTCAAAATCAAGCTTTCTTAGCTAGTCAGAAGGGCAAAGGTAAATGGAGCTCATCCACTAGTAATGCTACACACTCAAAAAAGGAAGATAAAGATGACAAAGAAGACAGAAAAGTAACAATTTTTTAAAGTATGCCAAGGGAAATGATCATATCGTTAAGAGTTGCCTTAAACTCGTTGCAAAAATGACAAAGAAGAAAGAGGTTAGAATGGTTGTTAATAGAGTCTGTTAACCATGTTCAAAATGAAGAATGAGTGTTTACTACTCATTGCAACTATAACTCATCTTCTCATGAGCAGTGTACATCTGTAGTGGACTCAGACTTAGATGTTTGGTACTTTGATAGTGGAGAGACAAAACATACTACCTCAACCAAACATATTTCCTCACTTCACTTGAGGATGCTCTTAGAGAGAATACTGTCACATGTGCTAACAATTCCTCTTATCCTATTCTTACTATTGCTGATGGTAGTTCTTTAACATTGTCAGATGCTTTATATGTGCCAGTGATCAAGAAGGCTCTGTTATCAGTTTCAATACTAACCAACATTGGCTTGGTTGTTAAATTTGTTGCTGTCAGATATACAATTCATGATCTCTCAAATGGTGATGCTATCATTGTTTTTGACATTTTATGTCGTGGGTTGTATAAGCTCATAGATTATGCGAAATATGAGAATGATTTTTGCTAGTTTGCTTCGCTTGCGGAAATTTGAAATGGTTGTCCTGTTCGCCCAAACTTGAAGCACCTTCTAAACATGTCTCTGAGGGCTGTATTTTGGGAAAATGTATCATTCTTCCTTCCCCAAAGATGGTTAAGTAAGAGTTGCACATAGTAATGCACATAGTAATGTATGTGGTCCTATGCAGACACCTTCATTTGGAAATTACCTATTTTTCGTGACTTTCATTGATGGTTTTTCTAAGCATGCATAGGTTTATCCATTGAAAGCAAGGTCTCAAGTGTTTATGTGCTTTAAATAGTTATTGGTTATGGTTGAAAATCTGTTAGCATGTAAAATGGGCATCCTCTATTCCTATCGAGCGTGGGAGTATATGTCTTTTGAGTTTAATGTATTTCTGGCCGAGTGTGGGATAAAACATGAATCTACAGTGCCATATACACCTCAACAAAAAGGTCTCTCATGAATGTACATAGCTGTATACACCTCAACAAAAAAGCCATATGTTGTACATCTACTTGATTTTTGAAGTTTGGCATATGCATTAGTGTCTGGCCCTGAACAACAACATAGAAAATTGGATGGTAAGGTATCAAAATGTATTTTTGTTGGATATAGTTTTGAAAGCAAAGGTATTGTTTGTATCATCCACAAACTAAATGCATTCTGGTTAGCCATGATGTTGTTTTTGTGGAAGATGCAATTCAACTCTTACTTTCATGTACCAAGGAGACATCAATTATCTCAAAGGATGTGTATGACATTGTGCTTCCCTTTTTTATTGGTGGACAATCAAGTGCTGGTCCAAGTGAGGCAATTTCTGAGCCTTTACAACATTCAAATGATGATGCAGATCATAAAAAACACCAAGGGTGAAGTTTGAACTCTCTCTCTCTCTCTCTCTCTCTCTCTCTCTCTCTCCCCTCCCCCCCCACAAGTCGAAGGCTAAGCTAAAGCTCCATGCTCAAGGAGTCAAGGTTAAGATCTCTCTCTCTCTCTCTCTCAAGTTGAAGGCTAAGCCAAAGCTCCATACTCAAGGAGTCAAGCTTAAGATCTCTCTCTCTCTCTCTCTCTCTCTCTCTCTCCCCCTCTCTCTCTCTCTGTGGGTAGACTCACCATGCTCTCAAGCTTGAAGAAAATGCTCAACGGACTCACACGCATGGAATGAGGAGAAGCGAATTCAATTGGCTAACATATGAAACCCTTGAAAAAAACTTATGATTTTTTGGAATAAAACTTGTCCTTAGAGATTTAAATTGTGAATGCAATTCTTACGCTTTTATATAATAATCGTATGATTTTTTTAAACTATGCATCCATGACTCAGCTGCCTAACTCCACTAAGTCACATTCTCAAGCATCATCAAGGACAACTATTAGTTTATTGTTGCATCCGTTGTTATAGACATATTCTAACTGTCATGTGTATTGAATGTGTCAAATAGCTCAAGAACATATGTTGATGGGGACATGAGAAAATTTTCCTGATAGTTGTGAATTGGATGTCCATCTAGTAGTGAAATAATCTCACGTCAAACATAACAGAGGTCTTTTATAATGCAACTTGGAGTGCTGCAATTTATTCTTCGTCAAGTTTTTTTATTATATGTCATTCACGTAGATGATTGATAAAAGCTGCCCTTGCACATGATTTAATTTATGAAATGTGAGCTTAGTGATTGTTCCTAGGGCTTTCTTGTAACAAGTATGCATTCATTTTTGCGAACCAAGCTTGTTAGATTTGCGTCAGACCAGAAAAAATGTTCTTTATCTTAAGTAGACACCTTTCTTGTATCTGTCATCACTACTCCCTGCTTTTTATTCTAGAAGACATGCCCAATCAGTACCAGCTGATTCCATATCTTTTGAAGACTTGAGAAGACCCCATGTACAATCATCAGTAGGATGTAGTTCTTCTTGCATAGCCTAAATCCAATTTTTCTACGCTTTACATGGCTTTCCTACTAAGAAACAAATCACTCACTATTGATATTGTGAAAAGAAATAGCTTCACTTATACTTGCCTCATTAAGCAAATCAACTGAATCACGAGTGCAAGCATACCAAATGTCTTTGCTTTGTAAGTCTGACATATCTTTATATTATGTTGTTGTGGTGGGTCCATTTTGGCATTTGAAACCCATGAAGCAGGCACTTGTTATACACTCTAAACGTACTGCTTCTCATGCATTTCTCACAAGGAATTTCTCACCTTGTGGGCATTTATAGAAGAGAATTCTCAATTTCTTTTCCCTTTGGTTGTATGAGGAATGAAAAGCATTAAAGAGCTTAAAGATTAACAGCTTTGGGACATGGTAGGGCAATCTGAAAAGGCAAAAATAAATTTTGAGTTGGATCATATGTACTGTTCCACGCACAGCTCTTCCAGTGTCTTTGGGTTCACTTGACTGAAAAAATTCAGTAGTTGAACTAATTTCACTAAATTTTGTGAAGGTTACATATAGAAGGAAATGTTAGAGAACTGCAGATACATGAAGGGGTGGTGGCAAGACCTCTATATGATTTCAGCTGGATGACTGTCTAGAGTAGACAAATATATCATTACTTTTGGTATGTATGAGCATCATGATGAGGTATCAGGAGCAGCAGACTATGTATGCTTTGGTAGATATGGAAGTTGAAGAATGCATAGTTTTTTGTAGAAAGGAGAATGTTTTTGAGCACTTGTAAAGAAGCTTCTGAAAGAATGTAGTATTGACTCTATTGCTACTCAGCATACCAATTATAGAATTCCCCTTCTTTTTGCTTACAAACTTCATTCTCCAAAGGCTTAAAGCCGCATGTACACTTGTCTACTGGGTGTGTGTTCTCCTGTCCATAACAGAAATAAGAAAGAGACATCTTCTCAAAAGGATTAAAGTTATTTGATTTTGGAATGGAGGGTGTAATACATTTCTGGGTTAAAACAAAAA
>CM035406.1:101100328-101102828 GCA_020310875.1 Ceratopteris richardii
GTGAGTCTGTCGCTTGGTAACTCCCTCACCCTTTGTATGAAACTCACTGTCTGGAACACTGCCTCGAGGACCATGGGTGGTGCTGAGAGCTCTGCTCAAATGATATCATGTGGTATGGTCTGCTTGCTACGGAACAAGCGTGAGATCATACATACCTGGGGCCTCTCAATCTGTGCTCATTGATCGACCGTCAAGCCTGGTGCCCATACTGTCGCTGAATACATCAAGGTGGGGGTGATTAGTGTGTCGAAAAGCCACCCCTTCGTGCGGGGACCTGGAAGTGTGCCTGGTGACACCTCCGCTCTAGCATCGCTAGGGCTGCATACCCTCGGGTGAGTCTGTCAATAGCTGCCTGCCTCATGGTGAAAGGTCCTGGTAGATTGGTGAAAGTAACTCCCAAGTAGACATATGAAGTAACCACCTCGATGTGCCCTCCTGCTATGGTGAAGATGGCTGCACTCCTCACTGCAGTGGATGTGTGAAAGATCATGACCTTGGTCTTGCCAAGGTTCACAACCAATCCTCTCTGTGAGCAAAAATCATCCAAGGCTCCGAGGTGGCATTGGAGCCCCTCATGTGACTCTGAAATCAAAACAATATCATCGGCATATAAAAGAATGTGAACTGGAGTACCTCCGAGATCGCTCCCCTCTCCGCTTGCTCGTAGTATGTAATCGAAGATCTCATCAATGTAAAGCCCAAAAAGTGTTGGGGAGAGGGGACAACCTTGCTTAACACCAATGGTGCTAGCAATGGGCTCTGATAAACCTCCAGGGCATTGGACTCGACCAAACACCTTCTCGTAGAGAGAGTAGATGGCCCATATCATCTCTGTTGGGATCCGAAGGCTCACTAGGGGCTGAAACAGCCTCTCACGTGGAATTGTATCAAAAGCCTTGCGGAAGTCCACAAAGCAACAATAAAGCCTCTTCTTCCTTGCCTTTGCCCTATCAATGAGACAACGCAAGATGAAGATATGGTCGATAGTGGAAAAAGCTCGACTGAACCCGGCCTTGCCTTGTGCTCGGAGGCCCTCTGCCTCTGCATATGAGCTAAGCTCTGCCTCAATACTGCTCCATATAACTTGGCCATTGTGTGGCCAATCATGATAGTCCTTTAGGTACCCGGATCCAGAGCATCGCCAGATTTGTGGATAGGCACGATAGTATGCTGTGTCCACTCCTCTGGGAATCCCTCCCCTATAGCCCGGTTGAAGACATGTGCAATCAACGGGGCTATAGTGGAGGCTTCGTAGATGAGGTGCTCGCTCTGTAAACCAATGTTGTCGGCAGCCCGCCTATGCTGCATGCGACGTATGGCCCTCTCCACCATGGATGTAGTAAAGAAAGAGGAGTGTGTGGGTCGAGGCTCAAGTGGATGTGGGATGGGTTGCTGTCTAGGCACATCATATAGTCGCGCTGCATAATCTCGCCAGATCTGTGAGTCCTCAATGGGTGTAGTCGAACAAGGCCTGCGGAGAGCGCCCCATGCTGTCGCACTATCCATGCTCATGAATAGACGGTATAGCTCAAGCTCATGTGCCTCTTGGAATGCCCGTTGCTTTCGCCTGGTTAGTGTCTTCATCTGTCTACTGGCCTCTCTCTCTGTAATCTCTCCCAAGGCTCGTCGAGCATTTAGGTGTCTATAAAGTGCTCTACACTCATCATCGTACCAATTGTTATGGGGTCTAGTCCCAGGGGGAGGGATACGTCTTGTATGAGTGTGAGGGAAGGAGCTGATAGCTGAGGTATGTAAGATGGATGAGATATGTGAGGTGAGGACTGAGAGGGGGGGTGGATGGATGTAGTAGGCATTGTCGATTTCTAGAAGATCTTGTTGTTGCAATAATGGTTCCTTTTCCTCTTTCGTAAACAAGGATTTGGGTCATATAGTTTTTGCCGATTGTTCTATTCTTCCTACTAGTAGCTTGAAAGAATTTTTTTCTAGAGGAACAAAATATAGACTTCATACCTCTAAGGATGCTTGCATCCTTAAAGATATAGAAAAGGGCATTGATAATTTCATTCTAAAATTTGAAGAATCTTTAGGTATTCGTGGAATTTTTACACATTGGAAATCAATAGTAATGAAGAAAGTTTCTATGAAGGTTGATATAGCTTTAGGGAGGAATTCCCCTTCATTGGATAGCTTATCTGTAAGTGATTTGACTTCACTAAAATATTTTCATAGAAACTTTGTGATTTCTTATGTGGATAAATGTCCAAATAATTTTGTTTTTACTTGTAAAAAGTTTTATGTAGAGTGTCTTATGAAAGAAACTCAGTCCTCTACATATCAATTTTGCAATGTTTCTTCTGGAGAAGTTATTTCAAGTCATCAAGATTTTTGTAAATCTTATGGTTTCAAATTGTATCAAAATTTACCTTTTTTATATACAGTTTGGAAATTCCATAAGAACCCCATCAAACCGAGATTTATAGCTGCATCTTGTAATACTTCTCTCACGGATGTTTCCAAATGGTTAAGCAATTGTTTTAAA
>CM035406.1:101110328-101122828 GCA_020310875.1 Ceratopteris richardii
TGAGTGGGAATATCATAGCTTCGTGTCCAAGGATTGCATGAATCATGATGAAGTTTCAATTCAAATATGATGCTTCTTGTTTTAGACAGATGAAGAAGTTAAACATGCATTTTTGCTTTTATTTTATTCGTAATTACTAAAATTCTTTACTTTGAAACTTTAGTTTATTATTCTTAATTTTAGAATCTTTCGAAAAGTAATTTTTAAATTAAAATTTTAATTTTTTTGAATAAAATTATATTTTTTTATTTTAAATCTACTAAAAAAATGTTTCCGGTTACCTTTTCTTTTTTAATTTTATTATTTCTCCATTTTTGATTTTGCTTTCTTATTTGTATTATTTTTCATGGTACTTATGTGTGCATTAGATTGGGTGGTTGGGCCGTAGGCCAGTTGTAATCCCTTCGGGCAGTTTAAACTAGTGTTCTGCATGTTGCCTTCGGGCAGTTCTGTCCCGGTGTCGCCTTCGGGCAGGCTAAAAATGTGTAACCCCTGCTTTGTGGGATAAGGGGATCCCATGGGCACTATGCCCCATTACTTGTACAGTTGTTCTTTCATGGTACTTATGTGTGCATTAGATTGGGTGGTTGGGCCGTAGGCCAGTTGTAATCCCTTCGGGCAGTTTAAACTAGTGTTCTGCATGTTGCCTTCGGGCAGTTCTGTCCCGGTGTCGCCTTCGGGCAGGCTAAAAATGTGTAACCCCTGCTTTGTAGGATAAGGGGATCCCATGGGCACTATGCCCCATTACTTGTACAGTTGTTCTTTCAATCAATTCAAGCAAAGGGAGATTAGGCTTTTGCAGAACTTCCTCTTAAAAAAAAAGGTTATAATGGTTTACACTGATTAAGATATAAGCTTAGTTTATGTATGGCTGACAAATTATTGAAAAGTTGATGGTTGGCTTCATTGTCATGGATATCTTTTTGTTTTCTTTCTTTATATATTGATTTTGGCATCTAGTACCTAGTGGATACACACTTTCCAGTAGATTGTTAAATTATCACACAACTTTCCTTTTGGCTTACCCGGACATTGTGGTCTCATAGGTCATTTTGGCCTTGTGGAAAATGTTAATATATCATTTTCATTCTCTCCCTCTCTCTCTCTCTCTCTCTCTCTCTCTCTCTCTCTCTCCCCCCCCCCCCCTCTCTCTCACTCTCTCTCTGTCTCTCTCAAACACACACACACACACTCTCTCTCTAGTTATCTATCTATCTATCTGTCCATCTAAATATTGCTCATATAATATGGCCACATATAATTCAGTCAGAGCCCCCTTTACATCCAGTCCCTGTACACACTGTTGGGTCTCTATGATGTATTCATCCTCTTACAAACTCCACACTACAACTATGCATGTTGTGTCTTCTCCCACCACTGTTTTCTATTTCCTGTTTTTGTAATCTTTTCTTCCTATATTTTTTCATTATTTAATGTTAAAGATCCGTATATTGAAGTTGTTACTTACCCTGTTAAACATCTCTAATGTAACAGTTTATGTGTGTATTCTTTGTAACAGTTTATTTCCTGTTGTGTCTTCTCCCACCACTGTTTTCTATTTCCTGTTTTTGTAATCTTTTCTTCCTATATTTTTTCATTATTTAATGTTAAAGATCCGTATATTGAAGTTGTTACTTACCCTGTTAAACATCTCTAATGTAACAGTTTATGTTTATCTCTAAGGACAAAGAGGTAAGAATGTTAAATCATTACATACATCTATTGTGACAGATCCATGCATTGAAATTTTAAGGGATATCACGAGATCGCATCTCTGATGGAATCTTTACAGAATTCACATGATCATAATAAGATTTTGGTTGGCACATATGATTCTTTTCAAAGGTGCATTTCAAGTATACATGAGGGACTTAAGATTTGGCTGCAGAGTGTTCTATTAAGGAATTTACAAAATAATGGAAAGAATGTATCAGGTCTTTATTCTATGTAGTGGTTTCGACATTGAGAAAAACAATCTTGGAAAGTTTTACTGTACATATTCTATCCATAATTATGCATACTTGGAATGAATTCATCTTGAAATCTAGGTTGGATCATTAGGGCAAAATAAAGAAACAAGTAAAACTGGAGTGTCAAAGAAGTTGAAAATTTATACTCATTATTTGATATGAGTCTAAATTTAGCATTTAGTATAGGAGTGAGTACGTGGTACTACACCTTAATAGATATATTTGACATCTTTGATTGATCTTTTGCCAAGTCCAATATTTCCAAAGCTTGTGTCATCTCTTTTGTTAGTGCTCTTCAGTTTTGATTTCATGTCTCTTTCTCTTGATCACCCAAATTACCTTGGCAACACTTAATTATCAATTGTTAAAATCTTTTTGAACATTTGGCACAAGTGTTTTGCTATTTATCTCTATTCAAAGGAAAATGATTTGTTTCTAGTTTCATATCAATATTGAATTTGATGAAGCCCATTAAACTACCAAAAGTGTTTGGAGCATTATTGTCTATTGGGGTGGAAGAGATATTAATTATTAGCTGGTAAGTTCATTAATATTGATGATTGTTTAGTAATGGTTAATTTCTTAGTTTTTCCTTGCTTGTATGTTTTTTGATTATATGCTTCTTCTGCATAGTGTTCAATATAGATAAGGACAATTTTGTTGGGTGTGTGAGTGAGTGAGGAAGCACTAAATAGAAGTACACACAAGAGTGAAGGAGATCAAAACACAAAGACACATGATGGTTGGAAGAGCTCTATATAGTTAGATGATCAATAATATAAGAATGAGTGAAGTGAGAGTTATAAGTGAATCCCTAAGTACTAAGAACCACCATATATGAGTATATCATGTATGTGGTTACATGGGGATTAAGCCTCTAGCCAACATTAGAGTCAAAAGTGCCCATGTATAGGGAAGTAAATCACATCAAAGTTATTTGAAGGACACAATGAACCCCCCTTTGAATGAATGATGTGAACACGTACGAGTGACAAATCAGCCCCAACAAGGTAATAAGCCTAAAGCTTTCTCATGAAAGAGCTTTGGTGAATATGTCTACCACATTATCTTGTGTAGGCATATATAACAAATCAATTTCTCAAGCATGAAGGAGCTCTTTGACATAATGATAATTAACTTCAATGTGCACACAAAAACACTGGATTTCTTGTAATCGCTAATGCACTCTAACTATTAGTGAAAATATGCATAGGTACATCAATCTCCATGCATAGATCCATCAATAGGAGTCTTAACCATATACACTCCACCGTAGCTATAAATATTGTTTGTACTCAGATTTACAACTGGATGTGGTCACACTAGGTTGCTTCTTACTCAATCAAGATATGCAATTATCACTAGTGGACACTCATGTATGTAGCAATCGGGCCAATCATTATCTGTAAAAGCATGCAAGCATGGGTGAGCATCTCTACCATAGAAGAGACCCAAACTCAAAGTTCCTTTGAGATATCTAAACATACGTTTTATTGCTTGCTAATGCTTAGTGCTAAATTGATTCAATTGGGAAATTGCATATTGTATGTTTGGCCTTGTGTTACACGCATATATCAAACATCCCAAAACAATAAATATAGATGCTTGAGTCCATGCAAAACTTCATGCAAGTGGCAAACCATATGCTCTTGACTTTTGATCACAATCTAGGAGGTTTCCCACATAAACCTCTTCTTGCAAGTCACCATTCAAGAAAGCTATTTTTATATCCAATTGATGCACTTTTCAACCACAATGGGTAGCCAACAAAATGAATACTAGTCATGCATGAAGTAGGTGCAAACATCTCCTCATAATCTATACCATATTTTTTGGGCATAATCTTTTGCAACTAGTCTAGCTTTGTAGTGATCAAACCTACTATCTGACTTTCTTTTACTCTCGTAAACCCGCTTAGTACCAATTGCATGCTTACCATTTTGCAATTCACATAACTCCCAAGTACAATTTCTATGAATAGAATCCAATTCGAATTGCATTCTGCTCACCCAATTTGAATCATCATATGGATCTTCAAAAGTGAGTGGCTCAATTACATGCAGTTGCAATAAGAGATACACCTAAAAAGTCACATGACGCATGACGAGAGCTTGATCTTGTTCTACCAAGTAAAGGAGCACTCAACTTGCTATCTTGCAATATTTTTTGTAGTTATTTTGGCATAGATTGTGCATCCTTATTAGACATGCGTTCCTCATGTAATACATCATGAAAATGAACATCAAAAGTGGGCTGAATATCGTGCTGAATTTCAGCTTTTTGATTGAACATTTTCAATCAGCTTTGGTTGGAACTTGTCAGTCATGCTTCTCTGCAAATTTTGAGAATTTTCAGCCATGTTTGGTTGGAAAATTTTTAGCCATTTTTGCATGATTTTTTTCAGCTCTTTGAATCCCATTTTGATGGCCTACATGGCCATGGTCAAGCAGGCCACTTTGAAGCCAAGGCATGAGTGTAAAAACAAATCGTGTGAGCTAATTGCTGGCTGAAATTTACATTCAAATAAAGGATAGACTCAATATTCAACAAATACTATATCTCGGCTTACAATAATTTTGTCCATTAATGGACAATATAAGAAAATCCTTTACTGTCACTACTATATCCAACAAATATGCAATTACTTGTCTTGTCATCAACTTTGCAACATTATTGTGACGGCATAAGAGTATATGCCAAACAACCAAATATGCATACATGACTAACCATTGGATTCCACCTATTCCAAGCCTCATAAGGTGTAATGATCTCAATGCTTGCATAGGAAAACGATTCAATACATAGTTTGCATATATGGCCTCTTCCATCCACTTTCCTTTAACCATACAGTTGCCATTTCAAAAAGTGTTCTATTCGTGTGGTTCGAAACACCATTTTGTTAAGGTGTATATGGGATTGTATATTGGTGCACAATCTCTTTCCAAAAGAAAAGCATTAAATTCATGTGACATGTATTCACTGCCACGATTTCTATGAAGAGTCAAAAACTTATTGCCATAAAATTTTCAGCCACAACTAAAAATATTTTAAAGCAAGAGAATACTTCATTCTTTAGTTGGCATGTTGCATTATCAATGAAGGTAACCAAGTATAAATGCCTGCCAAAAGATGGAGTTTTGACTAGAGCACATACATCACTATGAACAAGTTCCAATTTTCATGTAGCATGTGTAGCATCATCATTGAGAAAAGGAGCACGATGCATTTTTTCAAGTATACAACCTTCACATGCATGCTTTTCAAGGGACTCAAGTGTTTGAAAACCAATAACCATACCCTTCTTTTGCAAGTAAAACAAACTATTGAAGTTCAAATGACCAAAACGAGCATGTCATAACTCCATTTCAGCTATAGAGGAAGTATGTGTAAGAAAGGTATTTGAGAAAACTGTCTTATATGTATCCAAGTGATATCTTGAACTAGTGCATGATTGGATGTGTGGAACAATATGTTCCTTTACAGAAAGGGCAATCAATGCATGAGCGTGAGCATCCTTTCCATCACATCTAAGTTTCTGTTGCATAGGTGAAGAAGGCATAGTTACTATATTTGAAGAAGGTCTTGAATCTATGACAATAGGCTACATAGTAGAAGAATTGCTGGGTCACTTGCCACTATTTTTGGAGTTTGAGGTCTACCCAAGCATGTGAATAGCACAAGGAATAAGAAGAAGAATCTTAGAGCACAACACATAATACTGAATGTATTACTAAGTGAATGTTCAAAGATTAGTGACATGTTAGGGTTACAGGTGTATATACAAGTCAGGGGGGAAAAACCTCCTAAAGAGGGAAAAAAGTGCCCTGGCCATCTTAAGTGTGCTCACACACATCGTTATCGAAATATATCAATGAATCCCCTTTGGGAGTGATGTAGTGAACAACGAGGTGACACTCATGTATAATGAAGTGTCAAGCTATGTGGAAAGAGATCAATCCACAAAAGGAAGTAAGCCCAAAGCTTAGCGAAAAGCTTCAAACTTCTCTCAAGGAAGAGCCTTTGTGAAAAGATCTGCAATGTTATCCTACGTGGCACATATGCCAAACCGATCTCTCCAATAGAGAACCTCTCCTTGACATAATGATAATGCAACTCAATGTGCTTTGTACGATCATGGAACAGAGGGTTCCTCACGGTTGTCAATGTGCTCTACTTATCAATGAAGATGATGGTGGCAGAAGACTAAACAACACCCAAATCAGCCAAAAGGTGTTTGAGCCACACACACTCAACAATTGCTGTGAAAGTTGCCATATACTCAGCCTCACAACTATAAGTGGCCATAGTAGACTGTTTCTTGCTCAACCAAGATATGCATAAGCTACCAAGCATGAAGCAAAAACCACTAGTGGACACACGATTGTCATAGCAACCAGCCCAATCAAAGTAAAAAAAAAGCATGTAAATTTGGCGGTAGTGATCCCTCATTGGGATAAAACAATCCAAGTAGCTGGGTACCACTAAAGTAGCAAAAGATGCACTTAACTTCCTGCCAAATCTTGACACCTAGGTAATGCATAAACCTACTCATCTGTGAGTCATCAATTTGAGTATCAAGCTGAGTTATGCATAAGTAAATCATGCATCCAATAGCATGTTGATAGAGAATAATATCAAATGCATCTCCAACATCATGAAGACTCAACCATAAACGTATTTCCATAGGAGTGGCAATAGGTTTGCAAACTTTAAGGCTTAAAGATTGCAATAATCATTCAATATGTATTTTTTTGACATAGACCTATTCCACCATCAACTTGCACAAACTAAACGCCCCAGCTAATGATGCAAATGCCCCAAATTTGACATCTCAAATGAGGCATGCAAATCAACCTTAAAATCAGCAATATGCTTCTCATTAGAACCAGTGAGCAGCATGCCATCAACATAGACTACAATGAACATAAGCACATCATTTGCATACTTAACATATAAGGTGCTCTCACTTGGAGTGTTCTTAAAACCATGTGCAATCAAGTAGGCATGTATCTTTTCATACCAAGCATGTCATGCTTGCATCAAACCATATAATGTCTTTTTCAATGTGTGCTTTTTGTTTTCATGCCCTTTCTGCACAAAACCATGGGCTTGAAAAACATAGACCATGTAAATCACCATTCAGAAATGCAGTTCTAATGCTTACTTGATATACATTCCAAGCATGATGGGCAACGGGTGCATAGATGCTATGAACGATAGTCATGCCACATGTGGGTGCAAAGGTCTCATAAAAAACAAAGCTATCAATGCATGTGCCTGAGCATCTCTGCCATCACAAGTTTGTTGTGTAGTAGGTGGAGTAGGAATCGTAACACAAACAGGAATTTGAAGGTCATTATGTTCAATGCCATGTACATAACCTTCAATAATTGTATTTGCAAGTATAGTAGGTTGTTTTTCAAAGTGAAATATTCCATAGTCCTTTTGTGATCAATACATGATGCATCATATATGCACATAATGGGTAATTGGTACCATCCAACTTCAACATCACCTTCAATAATTGCATTTGCAGGTATAATAGGTTGTTTTTCAACACCTTGCACAATATTCTATAGTCCTTCTGTGACCTATACGTGATGCATCATATATGCACATAATGAGTAATTGGTACCATCCAATTTGTTCTCAACAGCCAACATATGGAATACATCATTGCTTTCAGCCATGGCCACTGACTAAAATGCCTTGATGTAGAAAAATGATTGTATCCCAAAACTGCGAATAGAACTACCCTGTCGAGCTCTCCTAAACCTATAGCATACTTCGAGCTACTTGTACTGGCGAACCGAAACCTATATATATATATATATTTGACACAAAAGGATGAAATTTCCTACACAGGCACTGTGATAGTGTGTTTGGAGGCTGAAATGAGCCCAAATCCAAATTTCGAGATGAGAAAGCGAAGGGGTTTTGAACTCCTAATCACCCTGACTATGCTCACCAATTTTCGTGCGATTCTTAGATTGTGACTGGAGGGGTGTCGATGATGCCCTAGATGAAGTGACAAATTGCTCTAATATCAATTGTTGGAGTTTGAGGTTTGCGGAAGCACCTGAACAACACAAGGAAGAAGAAGAAACTTGGAGCATAACACAATAGTGAATGTATTACCAAGTGAATATACAAAGATAAGTGACCCATTAGGGTTATAGGTGTATATATATAAGCTTGAAAAAAAAAACCGCCTAAAGAGGGTCCTAAGTGTGTTCACACATGTCACTATTGAAATATCATCAAATATTTCTCATAGTTTCTTTGCAACAAGGAAATGATTCATCATGTAAGACTACTTCGGATAGTTTGTCCTATCAAGCTTATCCTCAATTTAAAGAATGTCAAACAATTCATTGTTGCTTGCCATTACACGAAAGAACTCAAAAGTAAAAAGATATGAACTTCAACAAAGCTAAAATGAATCTCACAATTTGTAACTCCAATGACAATTCTGACTACACAAATGGCTTCAAAAAGGGGGGGATAAAACCCTACTATGCTTGATGGAAAATGATTTCGGACACATGCATGCAATGGTTCCAAAAAAATGAATAGGTTGCAAGGTAGTAAAAAATCGCGACTCGAACCTATCTGAACTGTACGAGTCGTTCGGTACGGGTTTGGTACTTGTTTTTTTGGCGATCGTTTGGAACGACTTAGGTCGTTTTTTCGGGACACGAGCTTATCTGTGTGAACGTACTCAACTGGATATCGCGAGCTGCTGTCACTGCCCAGTGTCGACCACGATCTGCTTCTGTAGTCTGTAGAGGATACTTATGCACATGTGCACAATCATCAATGCACATTGCATCACATGTGCACAATGCATCTGCCATCACTTCTACAAAAGTAGCCGCCTGTAAAGTATCCATTCAGTCAGTCTTAGTGGCGACTACAAGCTTAAACATTTATTTTGAATGAGGCACATTCTGTTGCATGGATTTGTATAGATATACGTTAGATAGATAGAAAGATTCTGTTGCACGTAATACATTATTACATTGCATCATCATCACAATGATGATTGATCACATCATACATGTGCATAATGCACATTGCAATAACAACATCTCCCATTGATGATGTTTTCACATGTGGATTGTGTACATTGCATCATGATTCATGCCATCGCATCATCATCACATGGGCATAATGCAGTGATGCACATTGCATGATGAATCCTGATTCATGCCATTGCATCACATGTGCACAATGCACATTGCATCACATGTGCATCAGCATTCAAGTTTCATATCCATTGCATCATCATCAGTGATCACAATGATGATTGATCACATCATACATGTGTCATGTGCATAATGCACATTGCAATAACATCTGCCATTGATGATGTCTTCACATGTGGATTGTGCACATTGCATCATGATTCATACCATTGCATCATCATCACATGGGCATAATGCACATTGCATCATGAATCCTGATTCATGCCATTGCAGCACATGTGTACAATGCACATTGCATCACATGTACATCAGCATTCAAATTTCACATCCATTGCATCATCATTGCATCACATGTGCATCACCATTCAAATTTCACATCCATTGGATCATCATTGCATCACATGTGCATCACCATTCAAATTTCACATCCATTGCATCATCATTGCATAACATGTGCATCACCATTTCACAGCCATTGCATCATCATTGCATTCACATGTGCATCATTTCTCACAGCAACATCATTCACAACAGCTGCTAGCATCATTCACAATAGCACATTGCACAACAGCTGCCAGTTTCATTCACAATAGCACATTGCACAACAGCTGCCAGTTTCATTCATAATAGCACATTGCACAATAGCTGCCAACATCTGAGCATCATGCATCATGCATCACGCATAGGTTTATTATTAATCTATGTTTTTTGAAATGTGAACATAGGTCTATCATCATGCCGAAGAAGTCCCATCCATATTGGAAGGCACATACTATACTAACACCAGAGCCCACTCCAACCTCATCTAGTGGAGGTGGAACAAAATATTGGCAATGCAAGTATTGCAAGAGTAGTTTCAGCAGTACGATTACACGAGTCATTTGCCATGTTTCGGGTATTGGTGGCAATGGCATAGGAGCATGTACTTCAGTTCCTCGTGATATTGCAGATGCTGTTATTGCTGAGCAGGGGCATATGTTTAAAGGTAAAGTTCTCCCCGGTAGAGAGAAAAGAGCAGAAGAGGATGATGCACTTCTTCATGATCATAGTGGTGTAGGGAGTACTGAGTCAAGAAAACGTGCTCATATGGAAGATGGCTCGCAGTCTTCTTGTGCATCTGATTCACATCATGGTACTACTTCCACTATGCCACCTCCTCCTTCCATGCATACTCAGATTCAGTCCACTTTATGTGGACGTGTTTACTCAGAGAATTGGGTGAAGGAGAGAAAAAGGATTGCAGAGGTGGAGATTGCACGCACTCTTGTTGAGTGCAATATTTCTTTTAATGTTTTACGTACAACACAATGGAAGAGGATGATAAGAGCATGTGCAGATGTAGGTCCTCTTACAGATACAGATACATGGACAGGTGTTGAGTATCATCGGATGCGCAAGGGTATGTTAGATGAGGAGAGAGAGAGCGTATTGATATCTCCCTTGCACCAATTAGAGATAGTTGGGTGCAGTATGGATGCACCATCATGGCTGACGGTTGGAGTGACTGTCAACGTCGACATATGATAAACATTTTGGTATCATCATGCTTAGGTATGCACATTGCGTACACTGTACACTTCATGTGATTTATTTGTTTTCTTCATGGGAAAAGCTAAGATTAATATTATTTCATTTTCTTGATGTCTGATTATCTAGGCACCATTTTCTTATGAGCTATTGATGTTGGTGTTGGTGGTGAGAGATTCACAGGAGAGTTTATTTACTGCCATATCCGCCAGTCCATATGGGAGATAGGTACAAAGAATGTAGTTCACATTGTCACAGACAATGCATCGAATTGCAAACGCATGGGGGAGATGATTGAGGAGGAGTTTCCACACATTATGTGAATCCCATGTGCAACACATTGCCTTGATCTGATGATGGAGGACATCTCTAAGCTATCATGGGTGCAACTAGTTGTGCAGAGAGCAATCTGGATCGTCACATTCTTGCGGAAGAAGCACCAAGCATTGGCCATCTTTCACAAGCATTCACCCGATTTGGATATCATATGACCTTCAAAGACGAGGTTTGCATACACTTACTTGGTCTTTGATAGATTCAGTAGACTCAAGAATCAATTGCGGACGACAGTGGTGGATACTCAGTGGGAGCTTATGGCAGTAGCACATACAGATGCCGCACAAAATGTGCACCTTACTTTATTGGATGATCAGTTCTGGCAGCAGATTGATCAGATCAGCCATACCTTGCGACCTTTATGGAAGTTGTTCCGTCTCACAGATACGGAGGGCTCTACATTAGGTCTTCTATATTCGATGTTCCACGAGATGCGTGCATCCATACAGATGTGTACATACATATCAGATGATAGGTATGTAGAATTTATTTATTCTTTGTTTTTATCATGAACATATATATTAAATATATTAATAGTTTATCTTTTTTTGTTTCAGGAGAGAGACTATCTTACAGATCGTTGATAGTAGATGGGAGTATATGCGACGCCCCATACATGGGGTAGCTGCATTACTCCATCCTCTCTACAAAGGGCCGAAGTGGATGCATAATCCTGATTTGTTGGCCGCATGTGAGCAGTATCTTGGCCGCACCCTAGACATTGACATGTAGGTTCAGTTTGACAGAGATTTTATCTGTTACATGATCTCTGTGGGTCCAGCTTTTAGTCGACCTATTGTATTCAACCGGGACATTTGCAAGAGTCCTATGGATTGGTGGGAGACATATGGATATAACACTCCAGTTGTCAGGACAATAGCTCTCCGAGTGCTTTCACAAGTAAGTTATCAATGATCATGGAAGGTTTTGAAGTAAAATTTCACCATTTAAATAGAAAAGAATATTTTTTTAACATGAAAAGTAATACAGGATTGTTTCGCGAGTGCATGCGAGCGAAATTGGAGTGCGTATTCTTTGATTCACACAAAGTTATGCAATAGACTAAGCACTCAGCAGGTTCAAAACCTTGTATATTGTCGAGCAAATCTTAAGGTTGCTCGCAATTTAAAAACCATGCGACGGCCTATTCAGGTAATATTGCTACTTTATTTAGTTTTTTGTATTTAGTATAGTAAATATGTATCTATAATCTTT
Source organism: Ceratopteris richardii (assembly GCA_020310875.1). NCBI lineage: Eukaryota > Viridiplantae > Streptophyta > Polypodiopsida > Polypodiales > Pteridaceae > Ceratopteris > Ceratopteris richardii. The sequence continues at coordinate 101,122,585 of CM035406.1, forward strand.
TGGATCATATTCTAAAATAGAAAAATCTCATGTAGGTGGATCCAGATTGGATTGTGTGGTCTATAGATAGAGCTCCATCTATTCCGGAGAGACAGGATGAGGAGGAGATATATCGCACGCTACACAGGGAACTTGAGGCTGTCAATAGGCGAGTGACACGATTGAGGGTGAGTACTTGCTCTCGTTCAGTTTGGATTCATCCATCCACATCTACTTTGCAGGCTCGTGGACCACGACCACGTCG
>CM035406.1:101125328-101190328 GCA_020310875.1 Ceratopteris richardii
GGGAGAGAGGGAGGGAGAGAGAGAGAGGGGGGGAGGGCGACGGGGAGGAAGGGAGGAGGGTGAGGGGGAGGGAGGGGGGAGTGGGAGGGAGGGAGAGGGAGGGAGGGAGGGAGGGGGAGGGATGGAGGGGGAGGGAGGAGGGGGAGGGAGGGAGGGGGGAGGGAGGGAGTGAGGGAGGGAGGCAGGGAGGGAGTGAGGGAGGGAGGCAGGGGGGAGAGAGAGAGAGAGAGAGAGAGAGAGAGAGAGAGAGAGAGAGAGAGAGAGAGAGAGAGAGAGAGAGAGAGAGAGAGAGAGAGAGAGAGAGAGAGAGAGAGAGAGAGAGAGAGAGAGAGAGAGAGAGAGAGAGAGAGAGAGAGAGAGAGAGAGAGAGAGAGAGAGAGAGAGAGAGAGAGAGAGAGAGAGAGAGAGAGAGAGAGAGAGAGAGAGAGAGAGAGAGAGAGAGAGAGAGAGAGAGAGAGAGAGAGAGAGAGAGAGAGAGAGAGAGAGAGAGAGAGAGAGAGAGAGAGAGAGAGAGAGAGAGATTTTATCAACAACAATAAAACAATTATTTTTGTTGGTGGAATTTTCATCATTTCCCATTGTTGTGCATGAGTCCGTATGAAAAACCAAGCAAATGAAAAACATAAAGATAAAATTTCAATCTAAATCTAAAAAGCAATGTAATTCTCTTACTTTTCACATCACTTTGTGAAATGTTTCTGTTAGGGAGTTCTTCAACGCCATGTATATTCAATGATAGTGTCTCACATAAAGGATTGGTAAACCTTAATAATTAGAGGATGTGAAGAACTATGTAATAATGTGAAAATTCAAAGATTTTATAGATTTTTTTTTTTTTTTGCCTTGCATTGTGACCAATAAAATGTCCCATTTGAAGGATTGATGGTTCGTATAAAATAGAAGGTATGAAGGAAAAATAATTTGAGGATCTAAAGAATTCGTGGTTATATTTAAATTTGATTGAGATGAATGCGCTATAATTTTACCTTTTCATCCATGGCAATTTTATTGTTATCTCATTCGTTTCACTAGCAAGATACTTGATATTGCTAGATGAGATTAAAGAATAACATGCCCTTTTTTTCTCTCTTTGTCATGTGAGCAATTTTGTTGACTTTCAATGATCAATAAATACAAATATGTCCTAATTCTTGTTCTTCTTGGAGCTGTGGATTGAACTATGACTACTAGTGAAAATGATATTAACATGCAATATGAAGTAGCATTCAAAGATAAAGCGCTCAAGGTAACATGAATTGACAAGGAGGTAGTTGGGGGAACCTTTGGCCAAATTGGACTAATAAACACATGCTTATTGGATCCAAAGACTACAATGTTATCAAGTCAATATATTGGTTCGATCTAGGTTACCTAGGTGGATGCATTATTAGTGTTAAAATCAAGTAGAGTTTGGAATTATTTTAGTTTGCCACATCTACAAGCATCTCACCAAGGGGAACAATTATATAAGTTTATGAATGAGTCAATCACCATTTGGTCATCACAATTCTTGTTATTTTTTATACCAATGTCATGCACTTTTTCTTATTGTTGAAACTAATACAGTCATCTATGAATTGGTACACTAAATATTCGTATATTTCTATACTAGACAATGAATTATTTCATTCATTTGATATTTACAAAAGTTTTTAGTATGCACCAATAGAAGTGATTCCACCATGCCATGGTAAATGTGGTAGACGATTTGAATGGAAGATCATAGATCACTTCTTTTGGATTCATAATTTTTTCTTGAAAACATATTACTTTATGAACTTTGATTATTCATATTATAAGAGTTTCCTTCACTTTCCTAGTTCTTAAGGCTTCCTAACCCCTAAACCATAGTGATTCGTTTCTTGAAGTGAAATGCACTTACAAACCCTTCAAATGAAACATCTCTCTTTTATATTCACGAAGGAATTGAATTCTCTTTATTTAACAAGAGAGATCAAGATAAATTTACATGACTATGCAAGCTTGGTTATAAGAAGCCAAGGGCATGAACCAAAGGGTGCTAAAGAAGTTTCTCTTTCATGAAATATAAGTTTAGCATATTGTCTTGGGAGAATTTCCATAGTCAAATAATTGTTCATGTTTAGCATAAAAGATAATTTTATCCAGCTTGGTTAGGGCATGTATGAGTGTTTATGGTTCATCCTTAAGTCGACCTCAAGCATTCAACAAGAGGTTAGTTGGGGTTGTTCTTTGATATAGAAGAGCCATTCATCCACATTTAGGTTGTGACATTTTGATATAGATAGGTTTATGATCTTCATGGGTCAATTTATTTACTAGATTATGGAGAACAACTTAATTTTAGTCATGCTTTGATTTTTGCTTAAGTGAGTGTGGTAAAAGAATAAAATGCCAATCTTAGATTTGAAAAGTGAATAAGTATCATTCTCTCTCATTTAATATTTTGTACTTAAAGAGTGATTTAAGCTCAATCTTTTAGTTTTTGTGGAAAATGTGGTTAGAAAATATGCTCTCTCTGAGAACTATTTTTATTCCTTTTTTATTGATGTAATGCTAGCAATTTTTTACTATTGTTTCTTTATAGAAATTTGCAAACATTCTTGGAAACTCCCAAATGTTAGAGTACTAAGATTCTTTGCCAAGTTCTATCTTTTTGTCTCTCCTTTTTCATGGAGATTTCTCATCTCATCCCTAGTAACTCTCTTTCTCATTTTTCCTCTATCCATGAAATTTAGTTTACTATGAAATTTTCTCAAGTGTAACCATCATTTTTGTATAATTTGGTCGTAGGCATGATTTTCAAGGTTCAAGAACCATGGGTTTTCTAGAGAAACCCTTGGGAAACCTTTTGAGAACCCCTGGGTTTTATTTATGAACACTTGTGAATTGTATTGAAATTGAGTAATTTGAATCTTAGGATTTTTATTCTAAGGTGCGGAGATCTATTAATTGAATAATTCAAGTCAAGGTTCCTTGAGGGTGTACATACAAGTATAGAGCTCCTCACTTAAGAAACCATGTGCTTTTCAAGTGATCCCATGTGCGCCCATGTGATTACTTGACTTAGAAACACATGCAAAGAACCCTTCTTGGGAAACCATGTCACTTGGACACATGGCAAGCCTAGACCCCTTGGGTTAGAGGTATTTTTATGGATGGAGTTGGATGGGTGCATACATACTCTCACTCTCACAATGTGGCAATTATCTTCACACTTGGGAAGCTTTACAATAGTGGTATCAAAGCCATATTTTATTAAAGCATGATATTTCACCTCATTTATCTTTAGGGATTTTGCGCAACAAATCTTCTTCTTCAACTCTTGGATTCCAACCATTTGGCTGGCTTTGGAAATTGGGCTACGTGAGATTTCTCCTTTATCCATGGTCTCCTAAAAGTTGTGTCTGAAGGCTCACCTCAAGAGCCTCTTGAAGGAGCTAGGAGGGTCCCATAGGACCCCCCCTCGAGGAGGCAAGCAGGAGGAAAGGCTCCGCCTCCCCCCAATCGATGAATGGCCAAAGGAGGCCACCCCCCACACACCCATGCATGCTTAGAAGTCGGAAATCACCAAAGGAGGAGGCTCGCATGAGCTCCTCTCTCCTCTTGGAGTCATGGAGAAGAATAAGAGATCCTTGCCTATATAACATTCTTCTAAGTGACATGCCATTGAATATGGGATAATGCAATGCCCCAATGATGGATTTTGGAAGCTCTCTCTCTCTCTCTCTGTGTCTCTCTCGCTCTCTCTGCTAAACGAGTTCTCTAAAAATGTGAGAAAGGAGAAAGCATAGGAAGACAATTTTGAAGATATTTTTGAAGCACTTCATCAATCCATGTTTACCCAAACTTTTGACTATTTGGATACATCTTCCATACTACTCAAGACCTTCTTCCAAGAAGGGTGGAAGTTTGTGAGGATTGACGCATGAAGACCAATTTGAGGTGTGCCAACAACAATTGTGTACATGTTTGGGGAGTAAAGACCTATACAGAGGAAGCACAAGTCACCCTACAATAAGAAGTGAAGCTTGGAAAAAGAGTCAGGGAAGTACTCTATTTGCGCTATGTCCTTCTCTCCTTTTTGAATTAGAAACGATTATTATATTCCTTTCTTGTTCCAAAGTATTCGGGGAGGGAAACTTGTTTAAGGATAACACTATGTTATTAGACGTTCTTAGGCAGAAAGTAGATTACATGCTAGGAGGAGGGGTCAGAGAAATAGATTACACACTAGGACTTAAAGAGAATGATATACAAGAATCACATGAGATTAATATATACCAAGAGCTTAATGGTTTGGATGTAAAAATGAATGATATCCAAGCGCATATGTTCATGGTTAAGGAAATCCAAACTCAGATGGGAACCCTATGCACTTCTATAAATGAACCAAAAGGGAAAATGGAACAAATACTAAATATGCTCTACCCAACTCAACCTTTTCATGCACAAAAGGGATCCTTATTGATTTGACCAAGGAACTCATGGATGAGTAAATGAGTCTTTCTTTCACAAAAGATTTAAAGTCATTTCAGTTCTCATGAGAGGACCAAGATCGACATAAGGATGCAGTATTCACTTTTCTAGAGAAATGGAAAGACTTGCTTCAACTAAAAAATACTGAGGAGTTCCAACCAGTCATAGAAACAAGCTTATCCCTTGGGCCAAATGCCTACAAGTAGTGGATGAGCTTGGAGGAATCTCAAAGGATTCCTAAGACTTGGAACCGATTTGAAGAGCTCTTCAAAAAAGAGTTGTTGTCGGAGAACGACGATGAGCATAATTGGGAAGAGTGGGACAAGGTCCTTCAACGAGGACATCCCCTCTCTTTATACATTTCTCATTATAGAGATATTTTTCAAGCTCCAAAACTTAGATGATTTCCATTAAGTAAGGGGCTTTTTCATGGCCTTGATAAGGCAATAAAACATGAAGTGAAGAGAAGTGCCCCTAAGAGTCTGGAAGATGCAATTGAGTTAGATAAGATCTATGAAGATCATGCTAAGACTTGGGCACAACCACTTCACCTTGTTGGGGAAAATAAAAGCTTCAAAATAAATAAATAGAGATTAAAAAATTTCAAGAGACAGGATTTCAAGACTTCAAGACTCTTTGACTTTCATGACCAAGGCTTGACTGTGAAGTCTAGGAGAAGGCAAAGAATGAAAATCTTTGTTTCAAGTTCTTAACTCTAGGACATATAAGCAAAAACTATACTACCAGGGCAACATAAAGCCACCCATGAGAAAAAAGGGAAGGCAAAGGTAGGATTCCACCTGGTCCAAACTTTCAATATTGAAAATCATAAAATTTGGAAAAAAAATGGAAGTTTTACACAAAGATTACACTCACCAATGTTGTTTTTCTAATCCCATGTGCATCCAAAATTAGTTTGGATGGCATGACTTAGTCAAACTCCATGCTTGCATAAGAAGGGAAAGGGTCAAATTCATGATAGGTGACTCAACCACCCATAACTTCCTTATTACTCATTGGTGAAGAGATTAAGGTTGCCCCAATAGAAGTCTCCACATCAATATGTAGTATCCATGATGCAAGGATAGGATAAGAAAGTCTAGGAAATTACGATCTATGGTCTTGAAATTGAGTTTCAAGTGTACAAATATAAACTTGATTTCTAGATCATGCATATGCAAAGAATTGATGTGCTGTTGGGTAGGAAATGTCTCTGGGATTTAGGAAGGTCACAAAAGAGGATTTATCTTCTAAATAATTTGGAATTTGAAAAATGGTATCTATTACTTGATTCACGGGGAGCATGATATGTCGAGTACTCCCCTGATCTCAAACATGGAATCAAAAACACTTGCAAATACTCATAAAGTGAAAGTTTAAATGATACTTCCGATTGATTTAAATAATATATATAATGTAAATGCAGTTCCATCTATCGCGTCTCCTTTGTCCGGTCATGAAAAGTTTAAATTTAAGTGCTTAATGAATAAATACTGGGCTACTTTCCCAGAAGATCTTCCCCATGGATTACCTCCTCCTCGTGAGCAATTTGATCATGCTATAGAATTGCTCCTAAGTAATAGGACTATATGTAAACCCCCTATCCAATCCCATATTGCCAAATAGCAGATGTGGAAAGGCAATTAAAATAATATCTGAATAACGGATTCATTCAGCCTAGCCAACCACCTTGCACAAAACCTATCCTCTTGGTTAAGGAAAAGGATGGTTCAATGAGATTCTGTATCAATTATTGAGATTTAAAGAGAATTGCGATAAAAAATAAATATTAATGCCTTGAATAGATGATCTATTTGATCGATTGAAGGGAGCAAAGATTTTCCCAAAGCTTGATCTTTGTCAAGGATATCACCATAGTAGAATCAAATTTGAAGATGTCTCCAAGACAACTTTCAGAACTCAGTGTGAATTCTTACTCATGCCTTTTGGACTAACAAATGCCCATGCCATGGTCATGAATTTGATGAGCACAATCCTACATCTTTACTTAGGATTATTTGTAGTTGATTTACTTGATGACATTCTTATCTATAGTCAAGATATAGCTGTCCATTTAGAGCATTTGGAAAAGATTTTCCAGGTTTTGAGAGAGGGAAAGCCTAAAAGCCTTACTTGGGATTAGGAAGAGGCAAAAAGTGTGGAACATCTTAAGAAAGCCTTAATATCCCCTTTGATTCTACAAATATTAGATCCATATGAACCCTTTGTGATTAAAAAAGATGAAAGTGAATTTGCATCAAAATGCTTAACCAATTACAAACTCAGCTCAACATAATTATTCTACCTATGAGAGAGGGTTTTATGCCATTGTGCATGCTCTAAAGAAATGGAGACATTACTTGTTTGGTGTCAAAGTGGCTATAGTTTTTGATCAAGAAAGCATCTAGTGGTTTGCAAACCAATCTACGTTAACAAGTAGAAAGGATAGATGTGCTAAAACTCTAAGATTTGTATGAAACTCAAGGAATTTAACATAGCATATGGCTTACATTGAATTTCCCTCTTTGAAATCTGAGATCTACAAATGATTTAAGCCTTATGCCATGTTAAATTCCTTGAGTTTCATACAAATCTTCAATGATTTAGTAGAGTTGATGAAAGATAAGCATCAAGAAAATTTTAAGGAAGCCTGACATAGAAGACTTTAAATCAAGGTACAAACTTATCATCTAAAGATAGTTTAAACATTATAGTATTCAAGATCAATATCTCTTATACAAAGGTAAGGTATGTGTACCTTGAGAACAAGAACTTAGAGGGAAATGTCTATGAATGCCATGATTCCCCAAGTGCTAGAAATCAACACAACGTTTGAATCGGTCAAAAGATAGTTTAATTGCCCAGGTGTACATAAAGATGCACATGACTATGTATTTAAGTGTACAAAATGTGATGTAAATAAACTAGAGAAGTTCAAGATAGGAGGCTTGTTACACCCTTGGAAATTTCCAATGGTAAATGGTAAAGTGTTTCCATGGACTTCATTACGGGTTTGCCTTGAACCCAAAAAGGATATGATGTAGTTTGTATTATGGTCAATGGCTTGAACAAGATGACTTGTTTCGTTCCTACTCAAACTACATTTAAAACTCTAGAGCTAGCTAAAATGTTTGTGGAACATCTCTATCAACTCCATAGTCTACCATAAGACATAGTCTCAGACAAAGATAGAAAATTCACTAATCATTTTTGGAGATCTATTTTTAGTATATTAGAAAGAAAGTTGAAATGAGCACAACTTGACATCCACATATGGATGGGCAAACAAAAAGGATCAACCAAATACTTGAAGATATGTTATGAGCTTATATATCGTCAAACCAAACTGATTGGGAAGACTATTTACCTTTAGTAGAGTTTACTTACGATAGTGATAAGCATTCAACAATTGAATATAGTCCCTTAATGTTAATGTAAGGGTTCCAACCAAGGGCTCTATATACAGTTGGATTGGAAAATTAGAAAGTCCAAGCAGACAAAGATTTGTTGGAAGATATGAACTTTAAGACGAAAGTAGCAAAAAGAATCCTGAGGAAAGCCCAACATAGAGCTAAAGTATTTGGCAACCCTTAGTGGTGAGATATTTCCTTGCAGGTTGGAGAACAAGTATACTTGAAAGTTCTTGGGAAATAGAAAACTTTGAAAAATAAGATCCCATCCTAAACTATCTCCAAGATTTTTTGGCCGTCTTGAGATGCTAAAAAAGGTAGCGACTTTGGATTATGAGTTAAAGCTTCCAAACGACTATCTACTTCACATTTCATGTTTGTAGATTGGAAAGAAAATTGGTTGAAAATACAATCTTGTATTTCTAGATACAATAGTCTAACCTATCTCATTTCATAACATCCCTCATGAACTAGAGATTATACTATGCAATTGAGATAAAGAGACTAGAAATCATTTACATAAAGGGTGCCTAGCTGAGTGGAAGGATGAGATAAAATAAAGTGCCACTTAGGAACGACTAAGTTCCATCAATATAAGATTTCCCTTTTTTTCAACTCATCTTGATTTGGAGAGAGATTATGCATGTATAAAAAACCAAGACATCAACAAAAAAGAAGCCTTATCAACCCTATTATGATTGCAAGGATGCAAGGCATTATATCTATGGAGCATTGGTACATTTTATCCTCTCGACTCTTTTACAATGCGGTTATACCATTGCCATATGGAAGAATAGAGAAAGAGTTATGACCTTGATATTCAACTATAGAATATAAAAAAAGAGATGAATCTTCTATAATAAAGGGTTCAAACTTTGACAAAGGAGAATAGAAACCTTAAGCTTGACGTAAAGAAGGACAGTAATAATGCAAAGCATATTGAAAAGTTATGTGATACATTTTTCCAACTATGAACCATGACACACAATATGTGTTGTTGTATAGACCATTTTAGACATTTTTTGGTTGATTGTAACTTGACAAAGAGAAATCATCAATATATAGACTTAAACAAAAATTGTAGGCTCCATGAAGTGCATATTACAAATAAGGAAAATACAAGCTTCGTGTTTTATTTCATGTTTGAAAACCACTAGAGTAATACTAACACAATACATACAATAGGTATTTGGAAGATAAATGATGGAGATACATGGTTCTATATAGAGAATATGAGCTTAAATTGTCAATATAATGTCAAGCCTCAAGAGATTTTGTAGATGTTTGACAATACTTATGTTTGGGAGGCACTTAAGCATAAAATCTACAAAGAACGTTTGGGATTGATAACACCACAAAATATATTGTATATTTGTGATGCAAAAGGTATAAACGAAAAGGGATATTTTTACCATTGCACGTAAATCAAAGGGATTCATGCTTCCCCTAGTTCAAAAACCCTTCAGTGTGCATATGGGTTTGAGGAAGTTCAATTTTGATGCTACAATAATGTTTGGTGGATATAGATATGTTCATGATTCTATATAGTTGTCTACTTCAAATCCATTTCATTATGATGAACATAACAATGTTTACCTTAATGTCGAGAGAGTACAAACAACAATGGTTCATTACTATGTAGTTATAAAAGAGGAGTGCAATGGTAAGTTATATATATATATATATATATATATATATATATATATATATATATATATATATATATATATATATATATATATATATATATATATATATATGTATATATATATATATAAAAGCTAGATGGATGCTAAGTTGTAAAAGGAAAATGGTTAGAAAGAATTAGCCTAATGATGGTGAATAGATCTCTTAAAGGTGTGAGATTGGAAGAGGATAATAACAACCATATAGTCACTTTTAACAAATACTTTTAGAACATGATAAAAAAAGCATGTATGGTGGCTTGCTGAATTTGTATTGCATCATGAGAACAATGAGAGTTTGTCATGGCACTTGCATCAAATAACCATACTAAGTACCATAGAGTGTCAACAAGAAGGTGACTTATTTGAAGTTGAAAGGGCTAGAAATTTTTAAGTGGAATGATATATGGAAAAATATCTTAAAACACTTAAATGCATCTTTGGTTACAAACTAAGTGTGAATACAAAAGATCCTTGTCTCTAATGTGTGCATGGTAGGTTAGAACAATTTGCCAAATTCAAAATTCAAAAAACAAGAAGGGTATCGAAGTGAAAAGCTCAACATAACACAAAGGGATCACAAACAATGAAAAATTGTGCTTAGAATGGGAAGAAGCTAGTGCAATGGTATCAAGATATTCTAAGTTGTGATCAAAGTATACCTCCAAGACGACATGGGTATGATCAGAGCTGGAAAGCCTATCACTAACATTTTTTTTTGACAAGAGTACCTGTATTCATGTAACATCCCAGACCCCAAGTATTGGACAAACGTTTGGAGCTACATATAATCTATGCTTGGAACATGGAACCTCCATAGATGCATCGAGAATGTGAAGCTCAAGGATTTATTGTTAAGCATAGGGCTACAACATAGTGCAATGATGCTTGTTAAGAATTCCAAATACTCTAGATCAACACAAAATAATCCATAAATACTTTGCATGGGAGGAGTAAAGACAAGAAATCTAATTTCTAACTATTCTATGCCAAATAACAATAAGGCATTCAATTTATGGAAATACATTTGCAATGTAATGACATTCATTGGAAGTGATCCAAGTATAGCACTGAATCATGTAAAAGTTGGAAGTGAGAAATCCTTTAGATTGAATGATGCAAATCATATAAAAACCAAGTCCTCCTAATGATGACATCAATAAACTCAAGACTACCATTCAAACCTTCACTAAGGATATGATAAATGCATGGGGCGAGACACAGATAACACACTACATGGTAAATGTAAGTTATCAAACATGTGTATATACAATGATTCTTATTAATATTTATGTGTAACTTTGTAGCACATTTTGTATGCCCATGGATCATAAATGTTTTGGATAAATATGGATCACTAGCAGTATGGACCACACTAGGCATGGAGATGTCTCACTATCAATCAACATCTATATATTTTAGGAATACAATACATGCAGAAGGAAAACATAGGACAAATCCTCCTCATGGGATGTTTAATTAGTTCCACAAGAAAATAGGTGGTTGCAAGAGACAAAGAGCATATGGTATTCTACCCTTACAAAGAAAAATGATGAAAGTAATGTCAAGTATCCAACCTAGGGCATAAGAATCTCTTGCAAGAGCCCACCTAAAATCTTGGATAACAAGACATCAATGAAAATGGCTACAGTGGGTTCCCCTAGACGAATCACAAACCTTGATATAAGGTGATAAATAAATATAATAATTTAAATTGCTCTTTTGAAGTCACTTAAAAATTGTGATAAAGTGTATAAGAATGAGTTTCTCAAGTCATTTTCCATTCATGCATGGAAAGAATGAAAAGAAATTGTGTAGACTACATGTCTATTGTGGTGGTAGGAGACTAGCAAAGTACTCTTGCCCAAATTCGCATCACTGAATCCAACCTTGCAATCATGGATACTAGGGCCAGTGTAAAGAATAATGGATCAAGCAATGAAATCCACCATGAGAGAATAGAGCAATAGAGGATATGATGCGAATGCTATAAGGATGGAAGTTCAAAACAAAACATAAGATATCTTTGATGATCTTGATACCATCAATGATCCAATAACACATCATACACATTCTCAAGATTAAATTTAGGGAATGAAGTAAGGTATATTTCTCATGAAGTAGCATTAAAAGGTGGGTACCAACACAAACACAAACACAAATGTAGATAGATCAAATAGAGCGAGAATCATCAACTACAAGAAATTTGAAGAAATCTAGGTTCAAGGTATTTTGTCAAAAGCCAATATTTGAAGCGAGTATAGAAGTGATAAATAATGAAGATGAGGAAGAGGAGACATGAAAAGAAGAGCTAGTAGAGAAGGGAAAATAAGGAGAATTAGATAGAAAAATAGAACAGAAAAGAAACATTGTGTACATTTTGTGAGAAGAGGAAATCAAGAACCACATAGGGATCAACAACAAGATCAAAGAAAAGAGAGACAATCACAAGAGCAACAACAAAGACATATGTGGGGAAGATCAACAACCATAGAATGCTAAGATGAATGAAGAGAGAAGGAATAAATTCAAAGCTGACTATGCACCTTGGACACGTTTTCTGAGGCCACGACCAACTCCTTCAAACACAAGAAAATACAGAATACAATTCAAAGAATTTGGTACTAAGAGAGATACATGAGTATCAAAAGAGCACATATACAATCATCTCCAAATCCCCTTTTTATCCAATAGTGAAAGAAGCAATAGAGAATTACGTAGGTTCTACCATGCGAGTCCAACCTAGTGCCCTCCTTGTATTACAAGATGCATTGGAGAATATACTTACTACACTTTTTATGACAGTCTCCTTTGTCATATACATGAAAAAACGTAACCCTATATTTAAAAGACATGTTTTTGGAGCTTAGAATTGGGAACAATAAGCACTTAATAAATAGATAAACTAATATCCCGTTTTGGTTTACTTTCCTTATGGTTAATGTTTTTTTTTTTCTATTTGTCTATACTTTTTTCGGAATTTCATTGGTGCTTTAGTCCTAGTATGTTTTAATGATGTGTATGATGTAGATCAAGATAAAACATAACTCTCATCATAAAAACTAAGGCAAAACACCTCTTGATTTGAGATAAAAGTTGACTTGAACATCTAGAATTTATATTTATAAGGCTTTTTGATATGATATTTGTTTGGTTAAGTCTAAAATGACAAGAAAAATCCTCTTGGTTTGAGATAAAATTTGACTTGGATATCTAAAATTCAAAGTAGATTTTCTTCGAGTTTATAAGCTGTTTGGACATGATTTTTGTTCCATTGAGGCTAAACAATAAAGATGTAGGAAAAAAAGTGGTGTTAATCATTATGCAACTTGGCTAGGTTTGGTCAGGTCAAAATTTGCCAGGTCATGCCGTGATGGATGCCCTTTTTTTTGCCATGTATACCTCATTTAGAGTGTCATGGAATAAAAAATATAAAAAACAACTTTATAATTTATAAGATAAATTGGTTTGAATTCTTGAGCCAAAACCACTACACCATGCTTCTAAAAAATTTTCTATCTTTTGTTTCATAGACACATTAAATCATGTTTGTTGAACAATTTACATTCAAAATTCCAAAATACATTTTAAAACTATAAAATCAAATTGAAGTGCATACTTGAAATTAGAATATACACAAATTTTTAAAGACATATATTTCTATTAGAAACTCCATTATGTAAAAGTGATTACCACAAATTTAAAGATTCAATAAGAGCTTTTTTGGTTTTTGGGCTATGTACATAACTTCCTAAGTTTTGGACCACTATTGTTGGGTAATCTACTTATTGTGCAGACACTTGGGCTCATCTATCCAAAATACGACCCTCATACTTCTTAAAAAAGACCATCAATTAGCTTGTCTATCTACAAAGATGCATTTAATGTAAGGAGGTCTTCATAGAATCTTTTGGATAAAGCTTTGTTCCTCATTATCTTTGAAGTCGTATATGGTAAATAATCCATGTGCACTATTTTGATCACTTCGTCATTGAATGTCTTCATGTAGTGCCATATGGATGAATCCCTTCCGCCCTTTAGGCACGCACACCACCTTTCCTTTTGGTGAGTTGACCAATTTGGACAGTTAATTCACTTCAGATCTTAGAAGGGAAGCAAAGAGGAATCATGTTGCAGAGGAGAAAAGTAAAGAGAAGCAGACCCCAAAAATTTTGGTAGTCAAAAGGTAAGACCAAGTTCAAACAATTTGAAGAGATCTTAGAATCTTCCAATCAAGCATTCAGAAGATCTCAAAGGGAGAGTAAAAAACCCATAAGGTATGGCTATGACACATCATTAGTCACTAAGCATTCTGTGTACATGATAAATCTATAATAGAAGAACCTTCTTCATTTGAAGAAGCCAATGAGAAGAAAGAATGGAGAGAAGCCATGCAGGAAGAAATTGAAGCACTTCAGGAAAACAACACTTGGGATTTGGTTCCCAAGAAACCAAGCATGAAGGTAATAGGATCCAGGTGGATATATCAAATCAAGAAGAATTCAGATGGTTCTATAAACATGCACAAAGCAAGGCTAGTGGCAAATGGGTTTGCTCAAACCCGTGGAGTGGATTATGAGGAGAATTTTTCACCTGTGGCTAAGATGCCAACAATCAGGATTTTGTTAAAAATTGTTGCTTCAAAGAATTGGAACCTATATCAGTTAGATGTTAGAAATGCATTCCTAAATGGATGGATCTCAGAAGACGTTTACATGGCTCAACCAACCAGGGTATGAAGACAAGGACAAACTAGATTATGTATGCAAGCTAAGGAAATGACCCTATGGTTTAAATCAAGCTCCTAGAGCTTCGAACTATAGCAGGATCAAGGATTTATTGCTAGCAAAGCAGATTCTTCTTTATTCATAAAGGAGACTAACTCAAAAGTTATTTACTTATGTGTCTATGTGGATGACATTATCATTACAGGGAATGATGCCAATGACATCAAGCAAATCAAATCTCAGATGGTGGAAGAGTTTAAGATCAATGATCTTGGTTTGTATCAAGCTCAACATGTGATGATCCTGAATGACACGCATCATTTTTTTAATTTCTCTAACATGTATAGTGTTCATTCTGATATATTTTAGGGATACTTCATTGAGCTTTACTAGATTTATCTATCGAGAGTGATGGAACATTTATTTCTTGCCAGCTCACTCATTTGTGGGCATTAGGATTTTCCTTATGCAATGTTCTTCATATATTGCATTTGTTGTATTTTTGTTTTTTAAGGTCATTCTTCTACATTCCTTTTATGTAATAGAAGAAGAAGAAGGAGGACAAGAAGAAGAAGAAGAAGAAGGAGGAGAAGAAGAAGAAGAAGAAGGAGGAGGAGGAGAAGAAGAAGAAGAAGAAGAAGAAGAAGAAGAAGAAGAAGAAGAAGAAGAAGAAGAAGAAGAAGAAGAAGAAGAAGAAGAAGAAGAAGAAGAAGAAGAAGAAGAAGAAGAAGAAGAACATCATCCTTCCTTGCCTCAATCTATGTGTGTGCTCCTCTTTGATTATGAGAGTGTGTGTGTGAGCTCTCTTTCTTATCTCCTTCCTCATGACATCGTATCAGATCCAGTGTGGTTGTAAAGAGCTCGTGGAGAAGGCCGACAGTGAAGAGTATGCATGAAGGTGTGGAGAAAGCACGACTCACAAACGACCTTAGACTGCTACGAAAATTGGCATGAAGGTAGAAGCCCTCAAAATACTTTTGAGAGTTATCACTTTAGGGTCACTCGTTTTTGTCAAATTTCTGTTTCAGAGCCATCTCGACCTCTGTTTTGAGCCCACAAGGTAGGGCCCATAGAAAAACGAGGTCAATTTGCAAAACTGTAACTTACATCTTGTTTGGCAACACATATATTCCAAGTCAAGAATTTCAACCGATTTTGTGTACTGTTGATACACAAAAACTGTGTTTTTCTGAGATCAAACTATCACGTGAAAGTGCAACGATGTTCAAGCAAAAGTACTTCTTGTAGTGTTTTGTAGTGTTGTGAATTGTTGTAGAAATGGAAAATGTAGATGCAATGAGTCAGCTTATGAGTGATAAGCTGGACAAGAACAACTTCCATGCTTGGAGATTCAGAATGAAGAATTTCTTGATGGGAAAAGGCTACAAGAAGTACATTGAAGGAGAGAACAAAAATGCTCTTCAGTTACTAGAGAGGAAGCAGACTACGGACCAATTAAGAGCATATGAGGAATGGAATCAAGGAGAAAAAAAGGTAATGTATTGGCTATCTCTTAGCATATAGGATAGCATGATTGGGCACATATTGAATGCCAAGACTCTGAAAGAGGCTTGGAAAAACTTGGTCACATTGTATGAGACCAATACAAAGGCATGAAAATTGCAACTCAAGAACGACCTGCATACATAGGAGCAAAAGGGAATGTCGATAAGTGACTAGACCCTAAAAATCAAAAGCATATGTGAGTCACTTGCATCTATTGGCATGAATGTAGATGATGATGATGATGATAAGGTGGAAGTATGCCTTCATGGCTTAGGAGCTACATACAAGTAGTTCAGAACATCTATTCAGACTAGGAAAAATATTTTGAATTTTGCTGATTTGGTGTCCATGTTGATTATTAAAGAAAAGAATCTTGGTGAGGACTCGATTTCCCAAGGAAAACCTAGTTTTGACCAAATATTCTACTTGGTAGAGGAAGAGGCTTCAGAAGTGGAAGAGGAAGCACTAACTAAGACCAAGGTCACCATCAAAATCATGAAGGAGGTAGAGGACAATTTTGAGGTAGGGGAGCCAAAGAGGCCATAGAAATTTCCAAAGAAATGATTCAGGTAATGATAGTAAAGGATGCTGGAATTGTGGTAAACTTGGACACTTTGAATGTGATTGTAGGTTGAAGAATCAAAATAACAAAAGGCAGCAAAACAACTATGCATCCACAAGTGTAGATGATTTTGATTCATTGTTCAACATCATATGATGAATATGATGTCTGCTAATGTTTTGAAATTGAATGGAAATGTCTAGTATGTTGACTTAGGTGCTTCAAATCACATTAGTCATGCGGAATGGTTTAGTTTGCAAAAATTGTCAGTTCTTGGATATGTTGAAACAAGTGATGACACATCAAACCCTATCGAGCATACATGAAACATAGCATTGTCTCTGGCGGATGGGAAGGTAAAACATCTTGCTGATGTGCTGCAAGTTCCAAATATAACAAAGAATCTAGTTTCTATTGGACAAACGGTTGACCATGGATTATAAGTCAGGTTCAATGCTGATTGGTTTATATGTAGAAGAGTACAAACAAGGTGGGCGATTGATTGCCAAAGGAAACAAAGTGGGGAGGATGTTCATCTTAAATGTGAAAATTCTTGAAATGAATGCAGCCATGTTTGCAAAAGGTGTAGGAGTTATTACTGATATAGAGATCTGGCATAAACAAATTGGACATGTAAACTTGTAGAGGCTGAAATGGATGCAGTCCAAGGAGATTGTCAATGGACTACCAAATTTCAAAGTTGCAAAGATGCAAAAGGTATGTGGAGCATGTCAATTTGGTAAACAATCAAGAGCATCATTTCTGCATGACAAGCATGTTAGTGAGAATGTGCTAGAAACAGTACATATAGATGTTTGGGGTCCTATAAATACCACATCTATGGGTGGTTGCATGCAGGTTTTATGTTACTTTCATTGATGACCATACACAAAAAGTATGAGTATATTTCATGAAAGAGAATAGTGCAGTGTTCACTCACTTCCAGAATTTTAAGACGATGGTGGAAAAGTAGATAGGAAAGTATATTCAAACATTACGATTTGATGGAGGAGATGAATACATGTAAAATGAGTTCTACAACTTTCTTAAAAGTCATGGAATTCGATGTCAGTTTTTATGTAGGTACACACCACAATAGAATGGCATTCATGATGTAAAAATAGACATGTTGCAAAAATAGCAAGAGCATTGATGGCAGAGAAGAATGTGCCTCATTGTTATTGGGCAAAGCTGTGAACACTGCTATATACATGATGCGCAGAACTCCGATTGTTGCTATACGTCAAGCTACACCCGAAGAGAAGTTCACAGGTAAAAAGCCAAACTTATCACATATGAAAGTTTTTGGCTGTATTGCATATGTACACATTCCAGATGAGTTGAGGATGAAGCTTGATCCAAAAGTAGAAAAATGTAACTTCATTGGGTACTTCCTTGAGCAAAAGGGATATAAATGTTATAACCCACTCACACAACAGGTGAAGGTAAGCACAAATGTGGCATTTAATGAAATGTCAAGCTTCTATGCAGATGGCAAAGAAGGACTAAATCTTGAACCAAATGACAAAGAAAATGCTAAAAAATCAAGCGTAGAATCTCAAGTTTTGAGTGGACCGGATGCATCACCAAGAAATAGTTCCAACTCAAATCCATGGAGTACAAGATTGCGTGGAAATTTCAATCCAGCAAATTCATAAAGTACATCCAAGAAAGGTAAAGAAAAGCTTTTTGCTGGTGGTAAAATATCTATAGGTTTTGAAGACATTGATGGAGATTCCAGTGGTTCAGAAAAGAGCCTTGATGAGGAACTTGGATTGCCCTCTGTGAAGACTCTAGGAGTAAGAAAGGCACATGCAGATGATACAACAAGAAGTGATCTAGGACCAAGAATATCTGGGAGGATACAGAATTCAGTGCAACGATTCATGTATGATAGTTACATGGCTTGTCATTCTGCTTACATGACCAAGGTGATACAAGATGCTGAACCTTCTTGTTTTGAAGATGCAATTGGAAATGCAGATTGGAAAAAAGCTATGGATGAGGAGATGGCTACACTTTATGGAAACGATACATGGAAGTTGGTTCCATTGCCACAAGGAAAGAAACCCTTGCAAATTGGTTTACAAGGTAAAGCACAATGCTGATTGTAGCATAAGCAGGTACAAATCACGATTGGTAGCAAAAGGATATGCACAGACATATGGCATCGATTATGAGGAAACATTCAACCCTATATCTAACATGTCTATTGTCACAACACTTATTGCATTAGCTACAACAAAAGGATGGACTTTGCATCAGATGGATGTGAAGAATGTTTTCGTACATGATGAGTTATAGGAAGAAGTATATATGGACTAGCCACAAGGATATGAAGATTCAAAGAACACAAAATATGTTTACAGGTTACAAAAGGCTTTGTAGGGGCTCAAACATGCCCCTCGTGCTTGGCATGCAAGGATTGCTGATTATTTGATCACCATTGGATTTTCTGTGTGTGATGCAGGTCATTAATTATATGCAAGGAAGGGTGATGATAGCATCACAATTGTGGCTATTTATGTTGATGAATTGATTGTAGGAGGTGAAAATGAAGCAAGCATTAAAGAGGTAAAGCAACTCCTTATGCAGGAATTTGACATGAAAGATCTGGGTGTGTTGTGCTACTTCTTGGGCATTGATTTAATACATACAAAAATAGGTATATGGATGTCACAAAGGCAATATGCCTTGAGTATGCTGCAAAAGTATGGTATGGCTGATTGTAAGCCAATTTCTATGCCATTAGATCAAAATTTGAAGCTGGATACTACATCACGTGAAACATTGAAAATGCTGCTATGTACAAGAAAATTGTGGGAAGTTTGATATATTTCACAATTACAAGGCCTGATCTAAGCTACACTATTGGACTTGAAAGTCAATTTATGTAGGTTCCCAAGAAGCCACATCTAGATGCTCTGAGGTGTGCTCTACGTTATGTGAGTGCTACTTTGGATTATGCATTGTTGCATGACACTGGTGTAGATTTGTAAGTTCATGGATACATCGATGCAGATTGGGTTGGTAGCATTCCGGATAGGGATCTACTAGTGACTTTCTATTCTCACTTGGGAGTGCAGCTATTACATGGAGCAGTAAGAAGCAACCCATTGTTTCTTTGTCGAGTACAGAGGCTGAGTATAGAAGTGCTATAATGGCAACATATGAAGCATCCCACTTAGAGATGCTACTTACAGATTTAGGTGTGGAAGTGCAAAAGACTATCATCATCTATTGTGGTAATGTTAGTAGCATACAGTTAGCATGGAACCCTGTTTTTCATGCGAGAACAAAGCATATCGAGGTACATTATCACTTCATCAAAGAGAAGGTATTAGCAGGTGATATTGATCTTGTTTATGTGAGAATAGATGAGCAGGTTCCTGATATTTTTACTAAAGCACTTGGAGCAGAGAAGCTGAAGATGTTTTGGAAGATGCTTGGATTAGAGGAAATGACATTGAGCTTGAGGGGGAGTGTTGAGACATCAATCTCAACATGTGATGATCCAGGATGACATGTATCATTGTTCATTTCTTTGACATGTATAGTGGTCATGCGGATATATGTCAAGGATAGTTCATTGAGCTTTACTAGATTTATCTATCGAGAGTGATGGCACATTTGTTTCCTGCCAACTCACTTATTTGCGAACATTAGGATTTTCCTTATGTACTATTCTTTATATATTGCACTTGTTGTATTGTTGTTTTTTAAGGTCATTCTTGTACATTCCTTTTATGCAATAGAATAAGAAGAAGAACATCATTCTTCCTTGCTTCAATGTGTGTGTGTGCTCCTCTTTGATTGTCAGAGTGTGTGTGTGAGCACTCTTCCTTATCTCCTTCCTCATGACATGAAATTGATCTTTGTGTGTCTAATGCATATCTATTGACCAACTTGTATGCATACTTGCATTTGTGCATGTTCTCAACATGGTGCATGTGGTCTATGGAAAGCTCATCTAAGTTCGTTGTAAATTTTGTTGGATTTATCATTATAAGGTTTATGATTAGTTGTTGGCCTCTTATGGAATTAAAACGATATGTGTAGGCGTTCTAGTTACAATGGTTGTCATATGAGGTAATTTTGTCTTGGGGGGAGTGTATTTACATTAGAAAGATATAAATGAGGGGTTATTTCAAGTTGGTCTTGGGGCTCTTTATGCACCCGTTTGCAAACAATTGAGTGAGGAATACATGACCTCAACATGGAGTGTGACTCCAATTTACATGGAGTGTGACTCCAATTGAGTGAGGAATACATGACCTCAACATGGAGTGTGACTCCTCATTATGGGACGACTGCTTAGGTTTCTCTAAAAGGGGAATTTAGGTGGGAAACATGAAGATCTTTAGGGAATATTTGGGCACCCATGGGTGAGAAATGTTGGGATGTGACTTAAAAAGCTAATCAGGTATCTTGATTGTTGTGTTTGCATTGGGTGATTCCTCACTTTGTGGACAATTGATCTCATCTTCATTATGCTAGATTGAGACTATGATTTCTATGGAATGGTGGTTGGTTATTTGCATTTCTTTATCCCTATCTATTTTGTCTAAAAAAAACTTGAATTATTTGTGTATGTGGTGTTTGAGGATGATACCAATGTTTCCTTACAATCAACTTGGTGGTTTGAAGTTGTTCCTTAACACAGCCTTTCCGTTGGAAAAGAAGGGGGCTCCAATACTAGCATGCATTTTTAGATAAAAGTCAAATTATTATTTATGTCACACTTGGGAGCACATACCGAGTGTGTGAACTTGAAACAAGAAGGGTCACATCCTTTGATTTCAATCGTATGACACTATTTATTAATCCAAACATGGAGTTCTTTATTAAGGTTTAAGACTTGGCCTAATACTAAAGATTCTGTGAGATGCTCATAATGGAAAACCAAAAGTTTGATTTTTTAGGGGAATCTCATGCAAGAGAATAGGCACTTCCACCTCTCCCAAGCATGGGGCCTCTACTCCATCTAATCCGATGAGGTCGTTCGATTCACATGTATGTCCATGTCTTGACAACAAGACTAAGTAATGGCAATTGTGGTAGCTCTTGAATCAATGAGGGATCTAATCATCTTTAGTGTATCACCCTATCCTAGCTTGATTGAGATAAAGGTTCTATCTACAATGCTAGGGTTGATCTTTGTATGTATTTGGCACAGTGCCAAGAAGTTTGAGACTTGTTCATTCAAAATTCAAAGTGTCAAGGTTGTAAGGCATTCAACGGTCTTCAACACAATGAACAATGGACATAAATATATCCTTCATGAATGAGATGTATCTTATAAAGCTATAACCAAAAAAATATTTGCCTTCTTCAAAGAAGGAGTCTAGGAAACATGACGGGCTTAAATTGAAATGTAAACATTAGGAGAACTTGATGAGAAGCTCTATGACATAAAATGTATAGCTAAAAATCACGTTACTATGTCGGAAGGAAGGTTTATCACAAGCTGATTGATTGCCATATGATTGATAGTCCAAGCTCAGAAATAGAACTCACAATCTTCGCCTTCAAAAGACATTCGAATGTTGTGAGCTTATTGATCTACAGATGAAGAGTTTTAAATCTTAACCTTTTCAGTTTCTGCACGGAAGTCATATGAGGAAACAAAACAAAAGAATTTTCGTGGCATATTCTCTCTCTCTCTCTCTCTTTATATATATATATATATATGTATGTATGTATGTATCAATTTAGCTTTCTCCCAGCGAGTTTCTGATCAGCTGCTGCCTTGTCAAAGAAGCATTTTTCTATTGCTACAGTTAAAACAAATAGAACCCACCCAACCCAAATACCTACGTGCACACACATAGATGTACCCACACATACATGCATTCGCATATCTCATGCAAACACTTAACTCCCACCTGCCCTGCATACACACACACACACACACTTAATACGTGCAAACATGCACAAGACGTAAAGATCCATACATGACTCATATTCTAGTCATACACATAATTTGATACACACACGTTCATAAATGTTTATATATATATAGCGTGTTTTATTTTAACATTCTATTTTATTATTTTGTTTTTAATTGATTTACGATTTCTTTAATTATTTATTTTACATATATTAGAATAAGGTTTAATTATCTTAGTGTCATACACACATCTTACACACCTCGAAACACACACACACACACACACGATCACATAAATAGGTGCACATAAAACATGGATACACGTGCACATTAACATACATAATCATTAAAAATAAGTTAAAAATAGGTGTTTTATGCGACTGACAACACACAAAAATCACGACAGACTTTGTCTATCGTGATAAGCACCTATTTATCATGACATAAAGATTTCATGACGGTGAATGTCTGTCACGATAGACATGCCCATCACGACATAAAAAATCTCGTGATAGACTTTATCTAACGCATGGCATACAATAGACAACACCATCTATCACGATAGACATCTGTCCATCATGATACATAGACTACGATGGATGATAGACAATGGTCAGTGTCTATTGATAGCATGATGGAAAGATATATATTTTTTTAGGATTGATCAAATTCGATAATTTTTTATCTAATTGTTGGGATTTTTTAATAGAGAATTAGAGCTAGTTGGAAAGGGTTAAGCAAGATACCGGTGCATTGCAAGCGTCAAAACATGCATCTTGGACATTTGAGCAGACACAAGGGCATTTGACTCAAGATTCGAAGAACTCTCAACCCCCTTTATCTATTTCCTAGCTTAGGCTAAGCACTCTTAGTGATTTTGATTGATTATGGTTACGATAGGCACAAAGCAAGTTCAAGAAACCCCAATTTCTCAAGTTCACGCTTACTTAGAGCAAATTTATGGATAACGTTAAACGAGAAGAACTTAAGTCGATGGATCAAAATATCAAACTATGTTACAATGCAAGTGTTCCTAATGACACATATCTTAAAACAAGCATTTACAAAACAGAAATAAAAAAGAACAAGTGACTTACAAAATAACCTCCCAACGTCGTTCTACTAGGAAAGTTGGCACACAATTGAGTCATATGAACCTTAGATCAGCTAGACACCTAAGACGAGATAGATAAAGCATCAGATCATCTGAGGCTAGTGTCAATCATACAATGAGGTCATGGACCCAACAATTGAGTTATTATCCATATATCTTGAGCTTGAAGTATAGAGGACATAAACACCAAAGAAGTATGGATGAATTTCCCCTACCTAGATCTAGAGAGTTCCTTAGAATATTGAGACATACTTGATTGGTAAAAGCCATGAAGAACTATTTTGATGCAACAGGAGATCCTTATGATCATGTCTTTGAATTCATGCAAGTATTAAGATCAGAACTGATTGATGATATGTTCAATCAATACCAAGCTTTTGGGCTTACGTTGAAAAATAGAGCCCTGATATGGTTTCAACCGTTGCATCAAGAACAATTGATGGATATTACACAATTCCTTGAAACTTTCATTGTAGATTTTTCTAAGAGTGGCATTAAGCATAATACCTCATCATTGATCCATAACTTTAAGCGGACACCTCCGAAAACTGTTAGGCCACCTGGACATAGGTTTAGATAGTACACTGAAAGACGTCCCACCCCAAAGCTACCTATCGAGGCTAAGCAAGTTTCCCTGTTCTTAGATGGCCTATTGAGTGCAAAGCTAAGGTCGTATGTATATCTAAAGGAGCCCTGAACCATTGAGAAATGTGTACAAACATGTTTTGACATTAAGGATAACTTGGAGGGGGAATTCTGACTTTCAAAACTCTATAAAGATTCAAATTGTTCTACTAGTTGCACGTCCAATCCCTCAAACTCAATAGTGAAATTAACATAAAAAGTGGCCTAAAAGTTAGGATTCTCGAGTAGAAAAACCCCTAGGATGGTCTCAATGAAGAATTTCTACACTTATGAAGGAGACCACATGGTCAATGTTTGCCCCTTAATGGCTCTAAATCCAAGAAATCTAAATGCTCAGTATTATACTATAGAAAGGAGATACACCATTCACACTACACAAGAGCATCCCTAGAACAAGCAAGTAGTTAGGAAAAACTACCAGCCACCCTATCAGTAGCCAAGTAAGTATCAAAACCAATATGAACCACAACCTTACTATAGGCCCTAGCAATCATACCAACCACATTACCAAGTGCAGTAGAGACCACAACCTGTATTAGGCGAGCAGCCACCACCACCTGCCAATGTGATATCAGTGAAATATGCATGGGTAGAAGATAATCTAAGCAAAGAAATAATGACAACATCCCCAATGATCTTAGAAAGTGAGCATAATGCTCAAAGTTTTGACTCCATCCACGTAGATAGCCCATTCGGCTTCTACATGGAATCACTTGAGCATAACAAGATCTACTAATATGATGCATCTTTAGAAACCAATTGGGATCGAGAATACTCAAATGTGATGTATAAAAATCCAAAACCTAGGCCCCAATTAAGGCAAATGAGACCTCAAGCATGTAGAGGACAATGCTACCAATGTCAAGAAGATCACTTTATATGTGATTGCCCTCTTCCTCTAGTAGGGAAACCTCAAGCTGTAGTGATCAAAGGTTTTTTTCATGATTGTGGAAAGGAACATCTCCTAAGAGATTATCCTAAGAATTGAGCCAAGGCACAAAAGATTACTTCAATCAATGTTATTGGATTGATAGTGGAACCCAACGAAAGTATGAAAATAATGTCCTTGTAAAAGTAGTTACTCTGTCCTAGGCTCTACAAAAAAACCTATGCATAAAGAAAAGAAAGTAGAGGCTAATGAGTCAAAAAGCCTAAACAAAAAGAGAATGAGATCTTGGAAGGATAACTGAGAGAGAATAAAGAGACAATGAGCTAGGAAGTTGAGTGAACTAGAAGAGAATCTCAAAGAAACAAAAACAAAAATAATTGAGATAGCTCCTCAAATGCACTCTCGAACACCACCACCATCCATCCTACCACCACCTAGACTAGGATTTAGAGATTGAAAGGACCAATCTTTGTGCCAAAATTGTAGAATTAGCTCAGACCATGTTCGATGTGAGTCATCTTTTGAATTAGACAAACTCAACTAGAACTCAATTGAACATTGAAGGACTTTTGGAGAGGATAGAGCAGCTTGTAACTAAACCCAAGAGAATAGCTAATATAGAGGCACAAACAAGTGGAAGTGAAAGAATAAGCCTATCACCACATAATGCTTATGTTCCTAATTCTATGGATGATGGAATTCCTTCCTCTATAAATTGATACTCCCAAGATTTCTTGAGAGAGATGCAAGAGGAGAAATGGTCCAAGGAGAGTGAGAATCCTTATCCTATAGTAGATATTACAAGAAGCAGATGATCTTCATGATTAATTCCCTCAACACATTCTCTCCATCTATAGGGAGCAAGAAGATGTGCAGTCAAGCGAACAATTAGACTTTGAATCCAATTCCTTGTAGGAATAACCTCACTTTGTAGGACCAAGGGAATCTAAGTCTATTTAGATGAGATCCCCCACAATCATTGTATGAAATGATGAATCAATTTTACCTAGGAAAACTAGTGTGGTGAAGAACACTAAAGTGTAGTGCCATCTCACTTTAGAGGAGCTATTCAACATTAAGCCTAAGTTGTGGAAACATGTAGCTAAACAAGTGCCAAAAGTAGCTAAGTCCCATTCTCAGGTAGGATCACATAAGCTGGTGTCAGAGACCCTTGGAAAAGATAGGCAATATGAGTGAGGTAGAAGAAGGAAATATTTATTTTCCTATCATTACTAGGTCTACGCAACAAAGGATATTTTAGATTTGGAAGCAAGAGTTGCTATTGCCACCACTTCCCTATGGAAATGTTGGGGCAAGCCAGCTCTAAGAACAACCATGATAAAATTGCAAATAGTAGATGGGCATGTAGAGAAACCCTTAGGATTGCTAGAAGCAATAACTCTTACTACTTGTGGTGTAGCGTTTGAACACACTTTTGCCATATGTCATTTTGGGAAGAATCATGCCTATGAGATGATCTTGGGTAGATGTAGATCAGTTTCTTGATCTATATGGTCGATGTGGTGTGTCCTCTTAAGTGCAATATGCATTGTGGGTTGCAATTTGAAGACTCAATGGGGAAGAAAAATAGAATATACAATAACACAATGAAATAAGAGAAAGAAGCTGAAATTATGAGTGCAAATGGCTCAAAAGAGGATTATACAAACTTTGGGCAGTCGGTAGGAGACATAAGCATACACCTTCATTCTAACATTCTAAGTGCTGGACTTCAGTTCCCTAAACATACATCTCAAATTCTAGTCTTCCAACTAGCTGTTCAAGAGAAGATTGGCCAATCACTTCTTGCCCGCTACTCACTCAGTGTGCCAAGCTAGCTGATTCCAATTCTACCAAGTGGAGCACTAGTGGTAAGCTAAGAGCTCTACACACACAAAGAGATGGCAAAGCTTTAGGAGTGCATTCCTTCCTCGAGTCTCTCTCTACTTGTCTCTGCGCTTGTTTCAGCCTCCCTTTGTTGATGGAGAGGTCTACTTATATAGTTTTTTTGAAAGTGAAGGATAGCAAAAGGGGACAAAATTAGTTTCTTCTTTGGCAAGCTCTCTGACACTTTTGACAATTTTGGTACTCTAGAAGCTTCCTTCTTGGTCCACTTTTTCTGCGCCGTCACTATCTTCCAAATAAATTCTAGTATTCGGCACAGTCCACCGTCCATGAGTTCTCCGCGTGCAAGTGGCTGACAATTTAGACCATATGGAGATCTGGAAAATTTAGTCGCTTTTTTTCAAGTGAAAAAGTAGACTAAATCAAAAGTACACCCTTTTCTTGAAAAATAGACTACTTTTGAAGTAAGTAGACTAACTTCATAAAAAATGGTGAACTTTTGAGTAAGTCGACTAACTTGTAAAATTTGACTAAAAAAATAGACTAGTTTGAGAAATTGGTCAACTTAGGAAAATTAGATAACTTAGAGAATTGGTGAACTGGGAGAATTAGACAACTTAGGAAAATGGGTGAAATGGGAAATTAGGCAACTTGGGAAAATTGGTGAAATGGGAATAGGCAACTTGGGAAAATAGGTGAAATGGGAAATTAGACAACTTGGGAAAATAGGTGAAATGGGAAAACAGTGAGGTAGGAAATTGGGAATCTGGCCTTCTTCATGAACTCATGAGCTGGATCCCCTCTTCTCCGTTTTCTTGCTCTTTGCTTCTTCTGCTTCTCCTTTTGTTCGAAATCAAGGTAACTTGCCTTGTGCTTGGTTTCTGCATCTTGAAAAGCAAAACATAAAATACATTATTTTAAGGATGTATCAAAGTACCCCGCTATAGGTTGCCCACCACTTAGACATTCTCTGTCCTCGGAGAAAAATAATACTTTTTTCTCTCTCGTTTTTTTTTCTTTTCTCTCTTTCTTTCTTTTTTTTCTCTTTTTTTTTTTCCATCTTCTTCTTCTTCTTCTCTTTTTTTTTTTGAAATAATGTAAGTGAGAGATAATATGGAAAAAAAGGGAGACATTTGCAAGGAAAATGCAATACATGCTTCTTACAAAAGGAAGTAACTAGAACAAAAAGATGGCCAATACAAAGTAGAAAGAAACATCTAATGCTATCCACTGCCATTCCTAACTAGGGTGCATTTTGTGCCGCCATAAAGAGAGTTTTTGCCTTGTCATGGATGTCTTTATACAACATTGCTTCCTTCTGTAACTTCTTGTTCTCCTCTTTGAGTTCCTGGTTGTTCTGCTCTAGTTGCTTGTTGCGGTCTTCTAAGTCTGCGATCCGTCTGTGAAGCTGAAGTACTTGTTGGTTTGCCTCCCCCATAAATGAAGAGATCCCTTTGTGATAGTCGTGGAGTAGTGAGAGAGATTCTAACGTGTTTCTTGCATGAAGATTTGCTATATGGATGTTTTCTAATGCAGGGAGTGCATAAGTGGAAGAACAAGGTGCGAGCGGAGGTGTGCTAGAATGCATGGGTTGGGTGGAGGTGGAGTGCATATGTGAAACTGAAGGGGTAACTAAGATGGTGGGGGCAGGTGAACTTGGTGATGGCATAGGAGGAGGTATAGGAGGTATGGGGATAGGTGGGACATGTATAGGTGTATGATGAGGTTGAATCAAAGGTGACATACGTGGTGAAGGAATTTGGATAGGAGATGATGCATGTGGAGTGGAAATAGTAGGAGGAGATGGTGGTGGTGTGGGTGGATTATATGAAGCACTATGGTGAGTGCGAACCTGAGGATTAGGAGCCTTTTTCCGTGCATATGTACATGAAGATGAAGGGGGATGAGTACCTTTTACTTCCGAATAACCTTGCTCACCAATTGGAAGGGCTCGGATGTCTTCTAATGTGTCGCCTTTTACTCATGCTCGTTTTACTGGGAGCTTCTTTCTCACAGGCGTGGATGGATTTCACTTCATGGAAGATGGTTGACCCACATTCTTTTGTATTTCCGTAAGCCTCGATGGTAAATTCTTTAGCCACAAGAGTACTATAAAAGAGTATACGTGAAATTTCTTTGCGTCTTTTTGTACCTGTACCACATGCCTTTTCCTTTTTTCCATGATGGATGCCCATATTAGATGATGGAAGGGATATGGACACACTTAGGAAAGACATAAAAGCGCATCGCAAGTAGCCATGTTGTTGAATGGAAACTTGGATTCGACCCTTCTTAAGAGGATAAAATACTGGCATGCACATAAGATATGATAGTACCTTTCTGAGAGGTCATTGGCAGTGAACAACTTCACACATTCCTCACATACCTTGCTTGTGTCGACTCCTGAGTATGATCTCCCTGACATGAGCCGTTCTGACTCTTTCATCCCCACAACTTTGTTTACCATTTTCTTGGTAAGAGTTCCTACTATAAAGTGGGGAAAGGACTCAAAGAAGTCAATCACCTGGTCTGTTACCTTAAAGATGATGATTGGGACATGCTACTTTGTTGACAATTGGTTGCTCTTATCTTTTGGCTAAAAGCTCACCTTGTAGTTGTAGCTTTCCTTACTTGCATAAGCTGATTTTTAAGAAGCAAGAACAATTAACTGCTGCTGCTGATAACAAAGGTGGAAATCACAAATCATTGCTGATCATATTTAGGAGGGCAAGCTGCTAAAAAATGGTCTTTGTCCTCCTGAAAAAGGGTCGATTGATTTTCAAGTTTGCTGCGCTCCTGGAATTGCAATCGATAGAGGTTCGTTAGGATCGAAGATGAAGATGAGGGTCGCAGGTGAAGACTCGGTCAGCAATTAGATCGACACAATCGAATACCCATCAAATTGGTTTTGGAAGAAACATGACTCAAATGCCACAGTCGACCTATGAGCTGAAAATCAACTATGCACATCAAATCGACTTATGAATGTAAAAAATCATGCGCTTTCTACTTGACCAAAAAATTCGCCCTATTGACCCCTAAAAAATCAACCTGGAAAAAAAATCGACTTTTATTACATAACATGACAAAAAAAAATCGATCTAAACACTCCAAAAAATCAACTTTCCTCTTTAAAAAAAATTGATCTAACAACCTTTGAAAAAATCATCCTTTTTGATTAATAAACATGACCAAAAAATCGACCTAAACACTTAAAAAAAAAAATCGACCTTATTTTTTTTTAAAAAATCGACCCGACAACTAAAAAAAGTCGACCTAGAACTTGAAAAAAAAATCGACTTAAACACTTAAAAAAAAATTGACTTTTTTTTTGAAGTTGGAAAAAAATCGACCTGAAAAAAATCGACTTTTTTTTTGAACTAAAAAAAATCGACCTATAAAAAACAATCGACCGTTTTTATGACTTGGAAAAAATTGACCTATCAACTTGACCAAAATCACTCAATCGACTTATTTTAGGAAATCGACTAATTAACCCACCACCAAAAAATGAATGACCTGCTCCAAATCGATTCATTAGCCAAAAAAAGTTATGCACTATCTAAGAAATCGACTCAGACTTTTGTGATTGAGAGGTATAGTGGTAGGTATCCCGAGCAAAATAACAACCTCGTGATACTAGGTTTGGATTATACTTGTCAAGAAATGGGTTCTCACATGCTAGATTAGTTCAGTTTAGATCGTTTGGGAAGATTCTATTTTATATGCAATGGTGAGTGAATCCTTCAAGTGATGGATTGGATGGGATTTATTGATGCGGACTAGAGTAAGTTTAATAGAGCATAAGGAGGGGACATGGTATGTACAGAGTTCCTATAGTAGAGATTCAATATCTCATTCTGATTCATGGTAGGGTTTGAGACGTGAACGGTTCACCAAAGGAATTTGGGTCCCTTCAAGAGTGGAGAGATGTACCGCACCTTGGGGAAGGATCTCTGTTACCTTGTAAGGACCTGTCCATCCAGTGGATAACTTCTTTTCTTTCTTGCTGTACAAGCTTGGTTGATATAGCAGGACCAACGATCCTTCTTTGATCTCTGTCTTCCATAGATTCCTATCGTGCCATGCTTTCCGCTTCATTTGCTCTTTCTCGAGAGTTGAATTTTCTATTGTTCTCTTTCCCTCTAGTTGATGCAATCTGCTCATATTGATGTTACTCATGACTTGCAAATTACCGATCCTTGGATGTCCCACTTTGCTTGATCCCTTTAGAAATTCTAATGGAGCTATTGCTTCAAGACCATATACTAACTGGAAGGGAGTATGTTTCGTGGTTACCTTGAACGTCGTCCTGTATGCCCATACCACACCTAGGTAGCTAGTGCCCCATGTCGTTGGTGCTTTCCGCTTGACCATTGGCTCGTGGGTAATATGCACATGATTTTTTGTGGAAAATTTTGTACTTCATAAATATTTCAGTTAGGGTTTTGCTGATAAAATGAGATCCTTGGTCACTTGTAACTTCAATTGGACAACCGTACCTGCATAAAATATTTTCATACAAGAAAGAGGCTACCGTATGAGAAGTGCAATCTTTTGTCGCCAGAACTTCTGCCCATTTGGTGGCGTAATCCGTGGCCACCAACAAGTACTTCACATTCAAGGGAGAAGTGATGGGATAGATTGGTCCTACAAAATCTAATCCCCATTTTTCAATGGTCTCCATGATAGAAATTTGCAAGGGTTGGTTGTTGAGCTTACTCAGTTTTGGTGCACAACGTTGGCAAGTGTCGCATGTCTTTGCATATTCTGTTGCATCTCGAAAAAGATAAGGCCACCATAATCCTCCATGTAAAATCCGATGTGCTGTTATGTGACATGGATAATGGCATGTAGCTGTTCCTCCATGTGATTCTTCTAGTATTTGTTATACTTCATGTGGTAGGATGCATCTCCTATAGATCCCATCATATCCTACTCGAAAAAGAGTATTTTGAACGATTGAAAAATTCTTACTTTTTAGGAGCAATCTTCTTTGTTCGAGTGGTGTGAGATTAGGTGGGCAGGTTCTCGTAGATAACAAATGAGGAACGTCCTGTACCAAGTGGGGTAAGTGCTTACTTGAAATAAAGATTGATTTGGGAGGTTGTCTTCTATGCTCGTAATTGGTTCCAGATGTCCTTTAATCCGGGAAATGTGATCTGCCATCACATGGTGCTTTCCAAGTCGTTGAACTAGTTCGAAGTTGAATTCTTGGAATAAGAGTAGCCACCTCCACACTCTTCCATAGATGTTCGGCTTGTTTAGCAAATATTTGATTGCCTGATGGTCAGTGATGACTGTGAAGTGAATTCTCGACAAATAATGATGGAACTTCTTGAGGGCGAAAACAATAGCGAGTGCTTCTCTTTCAATAGTACTATAGTTGTGCTCTGCTTTGGTTAAAATTTTGCTAGCATAGTAAATGGGTCGGTAAATTTTATGTACTTTGCTAGGTTGTGTGAGTATGGCTCCTACCACTATAGAACTTGCATCCACATGGACGTGGAAGGTAGCATTCCAATCTGGTGCTACTAAAATAGGTGCACTGATAAGTTTGGTTTTTAGAAGGGTGAATCCATTGTCTTCTACTTCAGTCCACTGAAAGGGTACCATTTTGCTAACGAGCCTAGAGAGGGCCTTAGTTATCTCAACATATTTTTATGAACTTGCGGTGATAGCCGGTATGTCATAAGAAACTGTGAATTTCTTTTGCATTAATTGGTTTGGGCATATGAAGTATTGCTTTGATTTTGTCGGGATCGAGAGCCATACCTTTTGCTGAGACTATGTGACCCAAGAGTGTTCCTTCTATCACCAAAAAGTGACATTTTTTTGGATTGAGTTTCAATTTGGCTTCTCTGCAAGCACTAAAAACCTGTTCCAATTGACAAAGATGATTAGTGAAGTTTTCCACTGGAGTAGAACATCCAGTGCCTCAAAAGGTGGAGAAGTCGTCCATAAAGATTCTCAAGAATTTCAGCAACAATGATCGGAAGATTGAGTAAACCACTCGATTGAAAGAGGCACTAGCATTGCATAATCCAAAAGCCATCTTAGTATATACATACATACCCCATGGAGTTACAAATGCAGTTTTAGCTTGGTCCTTTGGATGGATGAACACTTGGTTGTATCCGCTAAATCCATCCATGAAACTGTATAAAACATGACCAACCACATTTTCCAAAACTTGTTCTGAAAATGGGGTTGGAAACCCATCGGGAATCGTAACCTTGTTGAGAGCCCGAAAATCGACATAAACACGTATCTTGTTGGATTGCTTCTTTTGGACTATTACCATTGATGATAACCATTCAGAATGCTCCACTGGGACAATGATCCTTGCTTCCTCTAGCTTTTCTATTTCTTTTTTGATTGCTTCTGCATACTTTGGATTCAGTCGATAAGTCCTTCCTCTTACTGGCTTAGCATCATGAATTAGGGGAATAGAATGCTCTCCAAGATGAACAAGAATTCCCTCTAAGTCATGGTAACTCCATGCAAACACATCCTTGAAATTTTGCATGAAAGTGGTTACCTGATGGAGCAAGGAGGGATGATCCCAAAGCCATGTTGCTAGTAAGATTGGTTGTGAATGTTCCTCATTCCCAAGGTTGACTTGCCTTACAGGTTGAGATGTCATGGCTGATTCTTCGTTTTGGTCTTCAAAAATGCATTGTGGATAGGGCGGAGATTCCTCAATGTTGATCTTTGATTCCTTTTCTTGCATCCATGAAGGTGAAAGCTCGTTCATCCACAGTATGTCGGATGGTATCGATAAGTCATCTACTATAGCTCTTTTCTCCTTTCCTTGGGTCAAATCCTTCGAAACTCCTTTCTTTCCCCTCCTCAAGTCCATGGCCGGTTCTCCAAGCCCAAGAGTTTTTACCTGTTCAGACTCCCCTTCACAAATAGATATGCCATAACATGGAAAGGCTTCCATCCATTCCAAAAGATCTTGGTCATCATTTATTTCAATTTCATTACATGCTTCAGTGATAAGAATGTTTTGTTCTTCGAGAATAGTGAAAGAATGAGCATTACCTCCATGAGATCCTTTCGGATCTAAATGTACCTATTTCTGTACTTGCCCCGATAGGTTAATTAAAATAGTATCATTTCCCCAATCATGCATGGCTTGGATGTGCCTTATCCATGGCCTCCCTATGAGTAGAGGAAAGCCTCCATTGACGAGTGGTAGATTTAACACCACAAAATCTAAAAAGAATGTTAGCCGGTCCATCTCTACCGGTACCTTTTCTACAATACCAAGAGGTTTAACTCGACTTTGGTCAGCCAAGGTGATTGTGAACTTTGCTTCACCTGAAAGTTGGAGTCCAAGTGATTTGAGGGTAAAATCTGGCATGAGATTTATGCCTGAACCTCCATCGATTATGACTCCAATTATAGTTATTCCGTATATAGTGACTGATAGACATGGACTCCTAAAGTCGGTTAGAGAGTTGGTTGATACCTTTGTGAAGTTCTTGGAAATTGAAGCTTTCACCAGGTTTGTTGGAGTGTGCCCACCACTTATTGCAAGCATTATCGGAGGAGACAATATCTCTATGATCCTTATAACTTCACTCCTAAATCTTTCATCCAGTCTTAATAGATCATACAATGATACCTACTGGAAGGTCTTCTTTAATATTTCCTTAGTTTTGATGATGGATGGTATTGGCGACGGTAGAGGAGGCTTGTTAGATGAATGGAGTTCCCTTATCGTCTCTTCAAAGACCTTGTCTATTTCCTGCAAAACTTCAGAATTTTTTGTACCTGAGCCTTTTTCTTGAAGGACCCTTGCTTCTGCTTTCTTTTTTTGGGCTCTAATATGCACGCCTTGTTCTTGATCCATTTCTTGCAACGCCACTACTCTAGCTTCTAGACTTGAGTTGAAGGATGGGATTGCATTGAGTTCTTGATTTCCTTCTTGTCTCTGTTGTGAATCAGGTTCTAACTCTGGAGCATAGCTTGGGGTTTCTTTTTCTGGTCCATGATTGTGCAAGGAAACATCTCCATGAAGTTGACCAAGATCACTGAGTGGAGTGGCATGAATCTCGGCAAAATAGTCAATTTCATAAAATATTCTATTTTCCTGAATTGGGTTATCATGGGAAAATAAGTCGACTTCAAAAATTTGACCATTTTTAAGTAGACTATTTTTAAAAGTTCGGGCAACTTCAAGATGACCATTTTCCAAAAGTTGGTCTACTTTATGAACGTGTTCATTTTTACGAAATTGGTCAAATTTTTTAGTCACTTGCCCATCTTTTAAGTCGACTTGCTAAACTTGACCATTTTTAAAAAATGGGT
Source organism: Ceratopteris richardii (assembly GCA_020310875.1). Lineage (NCBI taxonomy): Eukaryota > Viridiplantae > Streptophyta > Polypodiopsida > Polypodiales > Pteridaceae > Ceratopteris > Ceratopteris richardii. The sequence goes on from CM035406.1 coordinate 101,160,379, forward strand.
CAACTTCTTTAGGGGAAGAAAATCGTCCACATTGCCCAGGGGCATCACACATATTCGGGTCCTCTTTCTCAGATAAGTGCCACTGTGATTGTACAGGAGAAAATTCGATACCTAGATAATTAAGAGTGTTGCTCTCTTCTCTCTTACTTTAATGAATTGTTGGTTGCTTTCCGTTATTGATAGAGATAACATTGACTTGGTAGGATGGAGCTGATCCACTTGTAGAAGCCTTCTGCTTCGGACAGTCCTTCGAATAATGATCCATTGTATCCAAAAATTATACTTTTGCAAAGGTTATGAAATGGTTTCTAAATTTGCTAAAAACTCAAGGAACAAGCATGAAATGGATAAAGAAAACTACTAAAATTTAAGCAAAATGAAATGAGAAGGCTATGTATAACCTGGACAGATCTTGTAGTTTCCAGGTGATCCATAATTCTTCAGCTGTGTTGATGATAGGCCTTGAGCCTTGAGATGGTAACCAGTGGCAAGGCCTCTCCTTTTAGCATCTCTAACTCCACAACACCCCAATTCAGCATTGTTTTAACTCGATAAGGTCCTTCCCAGTGTGGAAGCAATTTTCCTCTGACTTGTGTCTATGGAGAAGAACTAACATGCCCAACTCTATGTTGTTGGTCCACAAATTCCGATCGTGTGCCTCCTTCCTCTTCATCTGAGTCTCTATCAATTGTTTTGCTACATGTAGACGTATATCCTCCACTTTATGCAGTGCTCCAAGCCTGTGAGAGACACCACAATTTTTCTTGCCTTGCACAAATGCTACTTTTGGTGATCCATGTAAAAATTCAAAGGGTTCAATAGGCAATATCCCATAAACCAGTTGGAAGGGAGAATATCCAGTGACCTCTTTGTAAGCTAACCTGTATGCCCATAGGATACCTTGATAAGCAATGCCCCACGAAGTGGGCTGTAACATACATTCCTTCCTTAACATGGCAATTAATACCTTATTAGTGGATTTTGCCTGTCCATTAGCTCTTGGGTAATAGGCACAAGAGGTCCTATGTAGAAATTGTATCTGCTGAAAATTTCTTATAGGACCTTATTCACAAAATGAGTACCTTGGTCTGTACAAATTTCAAGTGGACATCCAAACCTGCAAATGATGCTATTGTAAATGAAATCAGCAACAGTGTGAGCGGTGCAGTCAGGGGAGGCAATAGCTGCAGCCCACTTTGTCGCATAGTCTGTGGCGATCAATAGGTACTTCTCTCTTTTTGGAATCGATGGAGGGTAGATGGGCCCTACAAAATCTAGTCCCCATTTCTCAAATGGTTGCCAAGAAGTGGAAATAATCAAGGGGTTGTGCCTCTGCTTTGTTGGCTTAGGTCCACACCTTTGGCAAACGTCACATGCCTTCCCCCATTCATCTGCATCTTTGAATAATGTAGGCCACTATAAACCAACATCAAGGATCCTCTGACTCATAATATGTCCTGGAAGGTGCCCACCACCTGTTCCTTCATGTGCAGATTGAAGGACTTCCCTCACTTCTTCTTCTTCCATGCACTTCCTAAACCTGTTGTCCTTTCCCTGTCTATATAATTTATCTTCTATAAGGTCTGCTCTTGATTAGCAGTCTCTTTCTTTGCACAGCATTTGCCTTCTCTGGATACACTCGAGTTTTAATGAAATTCTTGATATCATTATACCAACCTTGAGCTTGTACAGCGAAGAGATTAGCATCTGGAAAATCATCATTGACTCCAATAGCTTGATCCAGCATATTGATCCAGGATAGGCGGTCTGCCATGACATTTTCTTTACCTGGTCTATGGACTATATAAAAATCAAACTCCTGGAACAAAAGTAGCCACCTCCATATCCTCCTAGTTGCTTGTGGCTTGTTCAATAAATACATGAGTGGTTGATGATCAGTGATGATAACAAATTTCACACCTAGAAAATAACGACGAAATTTTTATACGGTGAAAACCATTGCTAGAGCTTCCCTTTCTGTTGTGCTATAATTTTTTTCAGCTTTAGTTAAAATTCTACTAGCATACTGAATAGGCCTGTCAAGTTTGAACTCTTCACTATGTTGAGCCAAGACTGCACCCACTACAAATGCACTGGCATCTACATGCACATGAAAAGTATTTGACCAATCTGGGGTGATAAGAATTGGTGCAGCCATCAATTTGGACCTTAATGTTTGATAAGCATTCTCTTCTTCCTTTTCTCATTTAAAGGGTACTTCTTTACCTGTAAGTCTAGCCAGTGGCCTGGCTATCTCTGCATACATTTTTATAAATCTTCTATGGTACCCAGTATGCCCCAAGAAGCTTTGAATCTCTTTAGGAGATTTGGGTTTAGGAAAATTTAGTATAGAAATAATTTTATCCGGATCTGGAGCCATACCTTTAGCCGACACCACATGTCCCAAGAGGGTTCCTTCTGTCATGAGGAAATGACATTTGTTTGGGTTTAGCTTTAGTTTAGTCTCCCTGCATCTCTTAAAAACATTATGTAGCTGTCGCAAGTGATGGTCCAAGCAATCTAAAGGGGTCTCTTTGTGAGATCCTGAAAATGAAGAAAAGTCATCCATGAAAATTCTAAGTGTTTCCAACAATAAGGGTCCAAAAATGAGGTTGACAGTTCTGTTAAAGGTGGCTGGAGCATTTCTGAGTCCAAAGGGCATTTTTACATACACATATGTTCCCCAAGGTGTGATAAAAGCAGTCTTTTCATGATCCTCTGGGTGTATGGATATTTGATTATAGCCACTAAAGCCATCCATAAAGCTATATAATGCATGTCCAGCCACTTCTTCAATGACCTGCTCTGCAAATGGCATAGGGAATCCATCTGGAATGGTGAACTTGTTGAGTGCTCTAAAGTCAACACAAATTCTGATTTTGTTGGTATTCTTCTTTGGTACTATAACCATAGGTGACATCCATTCTGAGTGTTCCACAGGAATGATGATTCTAGCATCCTCCATCTTTTATATCTCCACATAAACAACTTCAACATATTTTGGGTTAAGTCTATAACTCTTTCCTCTTATTGGTTTGGCTCCATCAACCAGAGGGATTCGGTGCTCTCCATAATTGGCAGGCACTCCTTCTAAGTCTTTATAATGCCAAGCAAAAACATCTGCATAGTGTGTCAAGAAAGATTTTACCTTTTCAAGGAGTTTTGGGTGGCTCCACAACCAAGTAGCCACCAAAACTGGACGATTATTTTCCTGAGTGCCTAATTGTATTTCTTTGACAGGGTTTCTCTCTACCATTGTATCTTCATGCTCATCTCCAACCTTGCTTTCTTCCCACAGCTTTTCATGCATTGTTGCATAAGCTGGAGTGTTTTGGATCTCAATATATTCTTCCTTGTCTTGCATACATCATGCAGGGATTTCTTGAATTGGTAAAGAACATTCCTCACTAGTATGTTTTACCTTGTCTTTAACTTTAGTAACTTCCTTCCATGCTGTTGTTGCATCCTCCTCCAAGTTGTATTTGAGGGGTGTCTTCCTCCCCCTTCTGTGGTCTGTGATGGTTCTCCCAATCCATCAACCTGAACTTTATCCTCGTTTCATTATAACATTCATCTGTATAAGAATTATTAAGAAAAACTCCAAAACAAGAGGAAGAGTTGCCTGCTTGGAGCCAATTTAGAATATCATCTTCTTCCTCGAACTCTATTTGGGATTAGTCCTCCGTTTTTGGTTCCATGCAAATGCCAACTGATTGCATCATGCTAGTGTTCCCTTGATGATCGGGGCCCTCCTTTAAATGTATCTGTGTCAGTTCTTGCCCTTTCTTTTGTACCCACATAGTGTCTTTACCCCAATCATGGATGACGCTTGCATGCCTCAGCCATGATCTTCCAATTAAGAGGGAAAATCCTCCTCCAACCTAGGGTAGTCTTAATACCACAAAATCCAAAATGAAGAGATTACCTTGTACTTCCAGTGGAACTTTTGGGATCACTCCCAAGGGCCTTACTTTGCTTTGATCTGCCAAAGTAACAATGAAATTTGCAGGCCTTGAAGGGTGGAGTCCAATCTTTTCCATTGTATGTTCAGGCTTTAAGTTAATGCCAGAACCACCATCCACAATAACTCCTTGAAACTCATGACCTTTAATAGATACTATCAGCCGAGGGCTCTTATAATCTGTAAGGGGCGCTTCCCCTACAATTTTACCTTTATGCATAACATCAGTCTTTGCCACTAAACTTGTAGTGGAAGCCTCATCAATTATCTACAAGAGTTCTGACCTGAATTTCCCATCCATCTTTATTAAATAAAAAATACTAACCTCCTTCATGGACTTGAGTAGTTTTGAAGCCTCTGATTCCTTAAGAGCATGGGCTCCAATTGACTTATCAAACTCCTCATGAACCCTGTTGAATGCATGCCCAATGGCATCACTGGTACATATGAGATCTCCTTTTTGCCTTGTCTCTCCACATGTGGTGGCTTTGTCTTCAGATGTCTCTTTGTCTTTATTCAATCCATTAATTCTTGATTCTTGACCCACATTTACTTGAGCCTTCCCCTTGCTTCTTGTTTGCACTGTAAAAGATTCAATTTCTTCTCACTGCACCACCCTAGTAGACGGTGAGGGCCCATTGATTTGATCTAACAGTTCTTCTTTGTGCACATAAATCATTTGAATGTGGGGTCCAAATGAAGAGGCTTGATTCTGAGGACAACAATTTGTATAGTGGTCTCTAGCCTCTGGGCAGTTCCTGCAAGGAGGGGCATTTTCTGGTAGAGTGCACCTACTTTGATAGTGCCCACATTCTCCATATCTGAAACAAATGATTGGCCTCCTAGGCCCATTTCCAAAGTTATTCCTCTGTGTAGGGTTGTAATTGTTACCTTGATTGGGTGCAACCACCATCACGTTTGCCGGTGGTAGGGGTCCTCCTTGGGTCCAATATGTTGTTGCAGGCATTCCTCTTGATTGGCATTCCTAGGACTCATGACCAACTTTCCTACATAGTTGGCAAGTCACACTTAACAGAGGACATTCACTTACTATATGACCTTGCTTGCTGCACATGGTACACCAAAGTCCACTCTTGATGCCACCCCCTTTGAGTTCTTGCAACTCCTGTCGCAGTTGAGCCAATTCCTCTGCTTGGGCCTCCTCCTCCTTTTGGAGCTTTAATGCTTCAATCTCCCTCCTCAACTGAGTAACAACATTCTCCTCCTCTTTTGTGGGGCTTATTCCTTTTTAAGCCCTCCAGCTCCTTCCTTAGCTGGATTACTGGATCCTCCATTTCTATAGAATATGGTAGTTGAGAAGAAATTGCTCCATACTGTTGCCTTATCTGCTCCAGTCGTGTAGCTGTGTTGATGAATTCCTCTATGGAGGCTGTAGGCAACACTAATTCCTTGATTTTACATTGGGTGGTGACTGGAAGTGGCTTAGCTAACCATTTCTTAACAAAAAAATCATGTGGAGGATCTGGCAACTTAGCCATTAGTGCCTTAGCCCTAGTTACAAATTCTTGAAAATTTTCACCTGGACCCAGTCTCAAGTTTTCTAATTCCTCTATGATGATCTCTGCAGTATTTCCATGCTAGAATTGGGTTTTGAATGCATCTTTCATTAAGTCCCAAGTTTTAAAATGGTTCTCAGCAAACTGGCTGAACCATTTATCTGCTAGTCCTTCTAATGTGGCAGGGAAGAGTATAAAAAAGGCATCCTCTCTTCCCATTAAACCTCTAGTTTTGCATAGTGCTAAAAACCTTCTAATATGCTCGTCCGGATCTTCCTGAGCTAGGCCTTTGAAAGAAGGAAATTTTATATTTAATCTTGATAGTAGGGTTTCCAAGTCTACTTGACCAGCCATGCTCTTTTTGGCAAAAGTGGACTGGAGGATCTTCTAACAACCTTCCTTCTCGTTTGCTTGTAGGTGACCCTCAATGTTTGGGACCGGGTTGCGGTCATGAGCTGTTCATGATCCTCTTAGTATGAGATAATTTATAAGAATATGTACCTCTTATTCCAATGAGGTAGTACTGTCAGCACTTGAATAGTGCTTCTCCACACTGCAATATGTCTTCTCCTATGCTCAAATCTCCTTGGAGTCCCACCATGCATGCCAAATTTTGTTGGGGGATTCTTAGACAAGAAGGGATTTGAGTGTTTGTAGGAGAAAAGGGAAAGACAAGAAGGAAAGATACACACTGGAAGCCTCTGTCGATTTGATTATAAGAAGACAAATACAATGGTGATGCCAAATACAATCCAATGCTTCTATGCAAAATCCCATAGAGTGATCAATCACAAAATACCAAATACCCAAGGGTCTTGTTGCTGCCGGCCTTCTCTGCACCAGACCTCCACCTTCTCCAAGCCTGCACTTGTGCACACCTTGCACCAAGCTTCCAATAAGGGGGAGGGTTGGACACCTTCTATCGGCACGCGCACAGCTTCAATGGGACCTTGGAATCCTTGGGATGACTAGCTTAGCAATTCTCTACACACTTCCTTAGTGACTCTTCATGCACACCTTGCACTTCCTTCTCCAATTTACCCTTTGTGGACAATTAATTGTGCACTACACATCTGAGCTTCGAACACTTTGACTTTGCCCATGTTGACATTGACCTTGACCATGTTGACTTTGACCAGTTTGACTTTGACTATGGTCGACTTTGATTGTAGTTGACTTTGACCAATATGAAATTTATGGGCTCAACACTTTTCCTTCTCATCAAGTGGATTTAACCACTTATGATTCTTCAACTTTTACATAAGGTAAATGCTCAAAGAGTTACAAGGCTGAGTTCATAAGTGAACTTCTCATATCTTTAATATTGGGTTCAAGTATAGCATAAGATTCTATGACATTTGAAGACTCAAGCTAATACTTGGACTTGTTCCAATAGCTCCCCTTCATTTCAAGTAAGCTTGAGTTCTTCAATCTTCTCAGACTACCTGCAACCCAATCATAGATTTGAATCTGTTGAGTTTAGTACCATCCAAAGCCTTTGTCAACATGTCTACACATTGTTGATGAGTTGAATCATATGATTGTTGAATTTCCTTGCTCAGAATCTTTTCTCTTACATAGTGATAATGTACTTCAATATGTTTAGTTCTAGCATGAAAGACTAGATTAGCAGCTAAGTGTATAGAGCTCATATTGTCACCAAATATGTGTGGAGTTCCACACTCCAATCCAAGATCTATGAATAGAGTCTTCATCCACATTGCTTCCTGCATGGCTATGGCAAGACCTCTGTATTCAACTTCTGTAGAAGAGAGAACAACTGTGAGTTTCTTCTTAGATGACCATGAGACAAGTTTTGATCCTGCAAAAGTAAGGTATACTGAGATACTCCTTCTGTCTTCCTTGGAGCCAGCCCAATCTGCATCAGAGAACAACTTTAGAATTAAGTCAGATACATAAGAGTAATATAACCCTTCATTTATGGTCCCTTTGAGATATGTGAGTATCCTCTTGGGAGAATCCATGTGAGGTTTCCTGGGTGTGTGCATAAATTGACTTAACATACTCACACTATAACATACATCTACTCTTGTTAATGTGGAATAGTTCAAAATACCCATAATGCTTTGATAACCTATGATATCTTTTATGAGTTCACCTTCATGTGAGATCAATTTGTGATTAACTTCCATTGGAGTACCTGCAATCTTACAATCTTGCATCTTGAACTTTTTCAACATGTCTTTAATATACTTTCTTTGAGTGAGGAATAAACCATGATCTATGTAGACTACTTCCAATCCTAAGAAGTATGTAAGTGAACCTAGGTCACTTATCTTGAACTCCTCTCTCATCTGCTCCTTGATCTTCTTCATTCCATCGGCATTATTTCCTTTAAGTATAATCTCATCCACATACACACATAAATAAATGACTTCAAAATTACTCCTTTTGATAAATAATGATGGATCTGGCTTGCTAGATTGAGATCTTTTGTCCTGTAGAAATGAAACAAGCCTATGATTCCAAGCTCTTGGAGCTTGTTTGAGCCCATACAGAGCTTTATTAAGTTTACACACATAATCAAGATGTAGTTGATCCTCAAAACGAGGTGGTTGTGCCATATACACTTCTTCTATTATCCATCCAGTAAGAAATGAATTTTTTACATCCAATTGAAGTATCTTCCAATTCTCAAAAGAATCAATACTAAGTAGGACTCTGATTGTAGGCATCTTTGCCACAGGAGAGAAAGTCCCTTCATAATCAATTACCTGAGTTTGTGCAAAGCCCTTTGCCACAAGCCTTTCTTTATACTTGTTAATGGAGCCATATGAGTTCTTCTTCAATTTGTAAATCCATCTTGAACCTATCACTTTCATTGATGAAGTCTTGGAAACCAATTCCCAAGTGTTTTTTTCCTCAAGAGCTTCAATTTCCTCTTCCATTGCATGCTTCCACTTTGATTTTTTCTTGGCTTCCTTGAATGTTGAGGGTTCCTCTTGATTTATGTCCTATGCTAGATAGATTGAATGTTTAGTAACTAGTGAAATATCAAAACAATACCTCTGTGGTTTTCTTTTCTCCCTCATGGACCTTCTTAGGCCATGATGTGATGATTCTGCCTCTTGTCCAAGCTCCTGCATTTTAGCTTTACCTTTAGAATTACAATTTTTGAGTCTTTCAATCTGAGATGCTTCATCATCTTCTGAGGTATCCTGCTCTTCAATTTTAGTAGGGTTATCCTTGACAAGTTTTGGAAAATCTTCTTCAAGATCATAAGGTAACTTGATCTTCCTGCATGAGTCTTCATACCAAGAACTATTCTCATCAAACATTACATCTCTACTCACCAAGAAACCTTTGTTTATTGGATTTTATAACATGTAGCCTTTTTGGTTGTTTTCATATCCAGTGAACACACATCTTTCTGCTTTTGGATCCATCTTTCCTGTAACCTATGAAGCAACATGAGCATAAGCAATACATCCAAAAATCTTACAATGATCCAAGCTTTGTCTTCTTCCATTCCAATCCTCATATGGTGTCATGCCATCAAGTGGCTTTGAAGGTAACCTTTTGATCAAATAGGTAGTTGTGGATAGAGCCTCAACCCATAAATAATTAGGTAAATATTTTTCATTTAACATAGACTTTGCAGCTTCAACAATTGTCCTGTTTCTTCCCTTTGCCACTCCATTTTGCTATGGAGTGTATCTAGTGGTGATTTCTCTTTTGATTCCCCTCTTTTGAAGGAAGGAATCAAATTCATGGGAGAAGTATTCTCCCCCTCCACATGACCTTAGCTTTTTTAGAGTTTTACTTGTTTGGTTCTCTGAAAAAACTTCATCCTTGTGTTTCATGAAGTATAGTATAGTGCATCTAGTGATATCATCGATCTCCATGTGTATATCCTTTCTTCATGAATGGTAACCTATGAGACTTTCCAAATTGACATGAACTACACTTATAAATCATGTTTTGCTTGACAAATTAGGAAGTCCAAGTACACTTTGGTCCTTGCAAATTTTCTTTAATGACCTTTCACCAATATGTGCTAACCTCTTGTGCCATAGTTCAATTCTGTGAGTGTCTAACTACCATAATTAAAGAGATCAATGTTCCTTGTGTCTTGCAATTCAAATGTGAATAATCTAATTGTCTTTTCACCCTTTGCAATCCTCCTAAATCCTTGACTTTGATCTTCAACAAATGCTCCTCCTTCTGACTTGTAGGCCTTTCTCCACAATCTGCCCTACACTTATCAAATCCTTTGTGATGGTAGGGACATAGAGTACCTTGCTAAGTAGGTTGATATTTCCATTAGGTACTTTTACATTTCTATCTTCTCCACCAGATCCCTTTTATCATCACTTGTTTGCACCTCATGCTTGTTCCTTGGATCTTCTAAATCTGATACGAGAGCCACAATTTCCTGACACATGGTTTGAGCAACCTGAATCTATGTAGAAAACATGCTCATCAAATTTACCTTGAGGCATTGCCATATTCATGATTATCAATGAGTCCTCTTGATTTAAGTCTCGTGTGTAGTTATTGAAGTCTCTTCTTCCTCTATTGCTTCCTTGATAGTTTGCATGGTTGTAATTGTTGTCGTAGCCATTGAAGTTGTTGGACCTTCCTCTTCAGTAGACATAACTTCCTCTATTATAACCTCTGTCTCTTTGATTCCTGGAATTCCTGAAGCAATTTTCAGTTTTGTGATTGGTTAGTCCACAAATAGAAAAAGGGTTAGACTCTTGGGGTCTCCCCTTACCTTTTCTTCCTCCTCTACCTCTACCTCTACCATGTCTTCCTCTACCTACATAGTTAGCTTGATGTATACCTGCTTCATCATCCACTTTCTTCCCTTTTCCTTTGTTGTCTTTGGACTTACGTTTATCACTATACAAAGCAGAGGATTGATTACCTTTGGACACTTCTCCATTCTTCATAACTTCTAATGTGAGGCAACAAAAAATTGGAGATAGATTTGAGGAGATAAGACCTTTCAAGTGCATCTTTGGAGCACCATGTGCTTAATCTTTCTTGCTCTTCTTGTGTAGGTTGACTTTTTTTCCTAAAACTTGGCATAACTTCATCTCCAGTTGCATAACCATATAAATTCCTACCTTGAAGATAAGCTTCCATCCTTAATGACCAAGCTGAGTAGTTACCTCTATCCAATTGTCAATTGATGAAGAAAATCCATTTGCCATGGTGTCCAACCTTGCTCTAATACCACTATGAAGAGATGGATTGATACTTGCTGAAGATGAAGTGGTGCTACAAAGTCTTTGCACTACACTAGCCAAATGAGCTTAAGAGATATGTGGTGCGCCCTTTTAGCTTTCCAAAAGATGTATTAGACACCCTATGTACCTTGGAAGATCACTCTCAAAAGGATGAATCAAAACAGACAAGTTCGACCAATACTCAACATGAAGAACCTTTCTATTTTGGTCATATATGCTTCAGTATTTCACTTAGTGCTCATTCTCTGATCAAAATTGACTAGAGAGCTTTTAGGTAAATCTAATTAGGAAGCAAAGAAACCTATTGGGAGCTATGTCATAAAAAATGATTGACCATACTAAGAGAAATTAATTTAGCAAGTCACATAGGTAATCCCAACGTTTTTGGAAGTAGAAGATGCAGAGACATAGACGATTTTATCAAATATTTCTCACAGTTGAGAAATCCAAATATAACAAAACTTTGAGAGCTTATAATAGACTTAGAGAGCTAACATTATGAAGTTAAATAACTGAAAATGATGCATCATGCTCAGAGAAATCATCTCTGCAATCTGACTTAAAACTGAGATTTATGATAGTGAGCAGTTCACTCACATAGGCATGAAGATATGGTCACAAAGGATCATAAAATCAAATGTATATTGAATGGAAATTACAATGGAATTATTGGTACATGTTTGTGCCTTGAGATCACACTCTGGTATGGCAAGAAGCTCAACCAATGTGTATATCAATCCCGCGACAAAATCATATGTATATATAGTGAGGATTGGGGCCAAGATTTGAATTTGAAATCTTACTTGCCTAAATCACTTTTCCTCATTCTTAGTAATTGACTCTCAATTAACTTAGTCACGGATTCATAGCTTTTCTTTTCCTTCTCATCAAGTGGATTCAACCATTTTTTATTCTTCAACTTTTACATAAGGTAAGTGCTCAAATAGTTACAAGGGTGAGTTCATAAGTGAACTTCTCATATCTTTAATGTTGGCTTCAAGTATAGCATAAGCTTCTATGACATTTGAAGACTCAAGCCAATACTTAAACTTGCCATGCATAGGTTGCAACAGACAATGCTAGTGTGATTTTAAATTATACAAGTGGGATCAGGGATATTGCCTATCTTGTCAATCGGGTGCTCAAATGTAATCAATATATGTCTCTCATTAGGTGGTGTATCTTTTGGTGGCCTTGCAATGTATGGATAGGTTAACCACTTATCTCTATTCTTGTTCTTGTTATTGGCTCACATAAAGTGATATTAAGCATCTGTTCTTCTTTTGGCGAATGGGAAATACACTAGATTGTATTGTAAGTGTTTTGGGGCCCATGTTGAATACCTCTTGAAGGTGAGGAATGTCTCTTAAAAATTCTCTTCTCCATTGTGGATGCATGGGCTCTTGTCCCTGAATGATTGAACATATTCAGGATCTAATTGTAGTGTTGTTAGTTCGTGAAGTGGTATTGATTCAAAATTGTTTTGAGTACTAACCTTGATGGTTCCCCATGGTGATTCATGGAAAATAAATTCTATTGAGCCAGGAACCATTTCTATCCTTGAGAAGGTGGCAATAATTTATTATCATCTCAAATTCCAAGCATACATCCTAGATGAGTTGATATCTTATTTCCTAACCCATGTCTACCATTATAATTTCATTCATGTAATCTTGCCCTTTAGCATTTTACACTATAACTAATATCATTTCTAGAGGTTGTAGCTCCTACTCTAGTTCAGGTGGTGGTTAATATGGAATTGTTTATGCTATATCGCCTTCAAAAATAAGGTCAAATTATGAAAATGTTGATTCTATTCTTGCAATTCCTCAACTTGATCTTGTAATGTTGTGATATTTGCATCTTCTAGTGTCATTTGTTGCTGTAAGTGTTCAGATTCTTGATCGACAATAATCTTTGCCGCTTTTGAACATGATAGTTAAAGCATTGATGGAAGGGGTGTATCTATGGTTAAGAAAACCAAGAGATTTTAGCTGTCACCTCTCAACTTGCTGTTATCCTCCATCAAGATATGTATTGTTTTCTTTAATTTCCCCATTCTTTGTTAAGATTTTGTATGTTGGGCCTTGGAAGTTTTTACGATAGTGGATGGTGATAAGTTCATTGTCATGAGTTTACTTATTTGAGTTGTGTCTCCTTGTATTGCCACTTGTGGCACTACTAGTCGTAATTTTGATGTCCTAAAAGTATAGATCTATTTGGTGGGTAGAAGTCGGTTTGGGTATCCATTGTGTTAAGATCCACAATGTCAATGATATGTGGTGTAGATAATGTGATAGATACTTCTACTTGTGCATTCCCCCCTACTTCCTTGGTGGTGACTTCTTTTTGTGTGGCTCTTCGACCTTCCCTAATTTTTGAGTGTGGTGTAGACACATACCTTTTTTCATATTTTGAGATGTGTATCTTGATTGGTACTTAAGTGGAGAGTCTGCTTTTGGGTTGCATCTTGACAGGATCCATGAGCAATGTTCATTCATTAGACTCTTCAACAATCAAATTGAATAATTATTTGGAAATTCTGTATTGAGTTCTCAAAAATGAAGTGTAACTTACAAGTATCTTCATGTAAATTCCTATTGAGGAACAAAGAAATAACAGCCCTCCTTCATAGGACGGTTGCTCTCTTTTAGCTTGTTCGATGTAGGCTCACTCACATAACACACATAATAATCAGTTTTAAACAATAGATCCTCACCCACAAAATGTCAATCCAAGAGATGAGTCGGTGCTATGAAGAACCTCACCACACTAAGAGTTGGGAACACACACAAGGAGTCTCTGACATGCACATATGCACACACACATGCAAGCAGTCCTCACTCATGGAAAAGACATAAGATCTCCCAAGCAACTCACATGTGATTAGAATATAGAAAGAAAAAGAACCAAAGGAAGAAAATCTTACAAATCAGGGTTAGCTCATCACACTCTAATGTCCACCCTATTTAAGAATAGGTCACCTGATTTGAGTGCAATAAAACGTTTTAAAATGTTAAAGGGTGAGAGAATCATTGCACAAGCTCAAGGACTACCCATCTTGCATAAAAGTTGAGTAAGTTATATGAAATAGCTTTCACACATATTTCTAAAGGTAGACGTTTACATAAAAATGGCTAATTTGAGGGAAATTTTTGGAATTTTTAGGGCTTCAATTACCTTGTTGTATTGATTGAGTACAACAACCATGCTTATTAATTCAATCCTTCACAACACCGACCATATTCTCCCTCTTTGACTTTCAAAAACCATTTTGAGGAGTCTCCATATCCAACACTCCCCCCTTCTAAATTCTATCTTCCTTGACAAACAATCCATGTCTATTTGGCATTGAGAAGTGTGGGTGTCCAAGTGCATCGAGGTTGCTGAGTCCCTACAAAGCAAGATTATGCAGACATTGAAAGTGATAGTTCTTAGTTTTTTTTATGATAGTACGTGCATACTACTTATTTCACTACATGGCAAAAAAAAGGGAACAGTGTCTGTGTAAAGCTTTAAAGGGTGTCCCTATGCATGCATAGTGTACAATGAAAATGGAAAGAAATGGTGCAAGAAAGAAACAAAGGGTTTGGAGTAGGGTGTTGTAGAGATACTAGTTGTTGATGAAGCATCCTATTCTTGGAAGAATTTTACCCGATGATGCAATGGGTTAGACTGATGTAAGGAAGGAGTCTCCATAATTTCACAAGGAAAGAGATAAGGAAGAGAGCTCACTCACAGACTCTCACACTCAAAGAGGAGAACACACAGAGATTGAGGCAAGGAAGAATGATGTTCTTCTTCTTCTATTAATTAAAAGGAATATAAAAGAAATGACCTAATATAACAATACAACTCGTGCAATATATAAAGAATAGTACATAAGGAAAAACCTAATGTCCGTGAATGATTGAGCTCGAGAGAAACAAGTATGCCATCACTCTTGATAGACTAATCTAGTAAAGCTCACTAAAGTATCCATAACATATACTGCTATGACCAGTATAGATGTCGAGAAGTGAAAAACTAATATGTTTCATCCTCAATCATCACATGTTGAGCTTGATATCTCAACACTCCCCCTCAAGCTCAATGTCATGTCCTCTAATCCAACCATCTTCCAAATATTCTCCAGCTTCTCTACTCCAAGTTCATTAGTGAAAATTTCAACAACTTGCTCATTTGACCTCACATAAACAAGATCAATATCACTTGTTAATACCTTCTCTCTGATGAAGTGATAATGTACCTCAATATGCTTTGTTCTAGCATGAAAAATAGAATTTAGTGCTAACTAAATGCTGCTAAGGTTATCATAATACATGATGATCGATTTTTGCACTTCTACACCTAAATCTGCAAGTAGCATCTCTAACCATGATGCTTCACATGCTACCATTATAGCACCTCTATACTTAGAATCTTTACTCAACAAAGAAGTAGTGGGTTGCTTCTTACTACTCCATGTAATAGCAACACTCCCAAGTGAGAATAGAAAGCCACTAGTAGATCTTCTATCTAGAATACTACCAGCCCAATCTGCATAGATGTATCCATGAGCTTGCAAATCTACACGAGCTTCATAAAACAATGCATAATTCAAAGTAGCACTCACATAATGTAGAGCATGCCTGAGAGCATCTAGATGCAATTTCCTGGGAACCTGCATAAATTGACTTTCAAGTCCAACTGTGTAGCTTAGATCAGGCCTTGTAATTGTGAGATATATCAAACTTCCCACAATTATCTTGTACATAGTGGCATTTTCCAATGCTTCACTTAATGTCGTATCCAACTTCAAATTTTGATCTAATGGCATAGATATTGGCTTACAATAAACCATACCATACTTTAGCAGCATACTCATGGCATATTGCCTTTGCAACATCCATATACCTTTTCTCTATGTGTAAATGCAATGCCCAAAAAATACCATAGCACACCAAGATATTTCATGTCAAATTCCTACATAAGGAGTTGCTTTACCTCTTTAATACTTTATTCATTGTCACCTCCTATAATCAAGTCATCAATATAAATAGACACAACCATGATGCCATCATCACCCTTCCTTGCATATAATGAATGACTTGCATCACACATAGAAAATCCAATGGTCCTTAAGTAATCAATTGGCAATTTTTGCAAACTACTAAACCATTTCGCATGAGTGGTCATGTGATTTGAAGCACATGAATCAACATACCAAACATTATCATTCGATTTTGAAACATCAGAAGACATTGCATTCATCATGTGATGTTGGACCATGAAGAACTTCTTAGAATGATGTGGATGCATAGTTGTTTTGATGCATTCTGTTATTTTGTTTCTTCAACTTGCAATCACATTCAAAGTGCCAAGGTTTACCACAATTCCAACATCCTTTACTATCATTACATGAATCATTTCTTTGGAAATTTTTGCAGCCTCTTTGGCTCCCCTTGCCTTGAAATTGTCCTCTACCTCCTGCATGATTTTGATGTTGACCTTGGTCTTGGTTACTGTTTTCTCTTTCACTTCTAAAACCTCTACCTCTGCCATTTCCTCTACCAGATTAGAATACCTACTCAACACTAGGTTTTCCTTGGGAATTTGAGTCCTCTCCAAGATTTTTTTTCTTCAATAATCAGCATGGGCACCAGATCAATAAAATTTGGAATATTTTCCCTAGTCTATATAGAAGTTCTGAACTACTTATATGTAGCTCCTAAACTACGAAGGGGCACTTCCACCTTATCATCATCATCTACATTCATGCCAATAGATGCAAGTGAATCATATGTGATTTTGATTTTTAGGTTGTAGTCACTCCCCAACAAATACACATACACCATCTTGAGAGCCATTCGGTCCATACCCAGCTGACCAAAAAGCCTATCTGCATTGTCATGTATGGCTCAATGAAAGATGACACTGTTGAAGCATCAGAATATCAATGGACCCACCAACCAAATACTAGTGAAGCTCTTGCCAAAGGCAAGCCTTGTATCATACGAACTCAGGCCAGCCTAGTCCCTAAATATTCCATGAGAGAACCCTCATGGAGATGAGGCAAACTAGGATGTTGTAGGAGTGAATCAAGCCATCTTTGAGGTTGGTTTGGATAGGGAGTACTTTGAGTCCAAACTTCCCCGGTATGTAGCCACCTGCTCCAACATAACCCTACATAGACTAAGTCTGGTAGACTCATTAGCCAACCAAGCCTTCTCCAAGCCGATCTTGTGCTCATGTATGTACATGTACCCATGAGAAGTCAGAGTATCCACAAATCACATACAAAATAAGTGGATTCTCCTCTATACCTAGAGTAAACAAAAACTAAGCTATATCCCAAGCTCTGATGAATAGGTTAATGAGGTGTAGCCCTACATTGAGGGAACAAGAAAGCAATGGCCAAATCCAAGGTAGCTTGGTTGTGGGAAGGAAGGGCCAAATCATGGACCCTAAGAGGTGTCTCACAAAAATCCTCTTGTCTACCAAATAATTGCATGAACTCATAGCCAAAACTCTCCATCCAAAATGGTAATCAAAACTCATCAACCTTGGAGGTATAATAGTCAAGGGCAACATGTCGAGTGAGAAAGGGGGCTAGGTAAAGATTGATCCTCATGGACCACCTAGTTCACCAAGAAGTCAATGTCGAGGGATTTTCGAGGACTAGGAGGAGAAGTATTAGGCTACTAAGGGGGTCTCAGAGAAGAGGAGGGCCTAGATACCAATGTGGTGGAGATGGGGGATGAAGGCCCATATGAGAGCACTAAAGAGGTGGGAATACTAGATGGGCGTCCCTAATCCAACATGACACCATGATCCATAGGGGAGTCCTCCTAAAGTGCTCTAAACTGGTTCCTATGGGAATGAATCTGTCCTAGGTCATCAAATGGAACTGCCATCCAGACTGCTATCGGTGCCTAGGATGTTGCCAACCCATGCTAGAGGAAGAGGAGTCATTCATGAAAGTCGAGCCATCAAAGTGGCGATGAGAACCACCCTCTCCTAAGGTGAGGAGCGAGAAGGAGTTGAGGAAGGCAAAGTAGAAGTAGATGTCTGTTTAGATGGTTGCTTAGCCTCCTCCCCTGACTCCTATCAAGTTCGACATCTAGTTCTTTAGGGGCATGCCATCACAAGGTGAACAACCTTGGGATAGCCAAAGTAGTGATCTAGAAGGCCCGACCGAGTACCAACCCTAGTGAACCAACCACATACATGAAAGAAGCGAAAGCTCAATCTTTGATGGAAATTGTGTGAGGTTAGAGATAAGAATCTGAACCAAAGGAAGACCCATTGCATTGGCCACCACAGAATCTGCAATCTTTGGAACCTCAATGAAGGTGGCAAGAGACCCACCAATCTAAGGCACAAGGGGTAAATACTCACAGCTAAGGCCAAGGAAGCAGATCATCACAGGAAACCCACATGTTTCCTTGGGAATAAAGGCCAACAAGGAGGCTACCAATAGATCAAAGCTGTGAATCCATGGGGAAATGTAGGCTCCGCCAACCCAAACTGCAATGAGTGATAAGGTGATCATTTGGGTGGTCTCTAGAGAGCCAATCTCAACTTGATAGAATTTTCAGCCCAGGTTCTAGATATCAACTAGCTTGCCCACCTCGGTAAGCAATCTTCTTTGGAGAAGGTCTTCAAGCTTGCCATGGCTGGGGCAGAGTCCGATGATTTTGTAGATGACTAACGATGCTCATAGGCATTTGTCTTTTGAAACTGAACTTTCTCTACCCTCATCTGTAAGGGAGATTCAAATGGTCAATGAAGTAGAGTCAGATGAGGGGCATCATGTGAGTCCCTCTGTGAGGAAATCTCTATGGCCATTGATGTCTAATGCCTGCAAAACAATAAAGAAGAAGACTAAGAAAGAGGTTGAGCCACCCTCTAGAGTCAAAGAAGATTGGGACAAGACCAAAGAAATGGAGTCTAGGCAAAAGGGGAGAAAAAAAAGGGAGGGGGGAAGGAAGCACAAGGGGTTGGGGGGTTAAAAAAGAGGAGGGAAAATGGGGGAGGAGGGAGGAGGAGGCAGCTAAAAGAAGGGAGGGTGGGGGGGTAGTGAGAGGAGCGGCAAGGGGGATGGGGGGTAGTGAGAGGGAGGAAAGGGGGTTGGAAGTCGAGATCAGGGGGAGGGGGGCCGAGCAAGGAAGTAGGGGAGGGCGGGGGTGGTGCTATAGCGCAAGGAGAGGGGGGTGGGGGCGAACCTCTCGACAAGGGTGATGTAGCAATAGGAGTAGTGAGGTGGGGTGGCAACATGCACAAGCTCAAAGATTTCAATGCTAGTACTACTATATAGGAAAATATTTTACATTTTTATCATGCTTTTATAAATTCTAATTGATGCGAGAATGTATCTTGGTATTTAATAACATGTTCTACCTATTTCTTTGCATTATGCCATGTTTTTTTTTGAAAGTTTGGATTTTTCATCTCAAATTTCCTTACTTCCACATTCTTAATGCTACCCTTAAGCTCACTCTTATTCTCCAACAAAGAGTAGATATCTTCTTTAGGCAAACATTTTTGTGTTGAGATTTCTAAAGGGAATTTACATGCCAATCTATTATTGTTTTCTTTTCTACAACATATTTGTATAGGTTAATATAAAGAGAAATATTTAATGGATATTAAACTAAAGTCTTTGAGATTTCTATTATTATGATAATTAGGGATTGTAGTTTATCTTCTTTTTTATGACATTTCCCCTTTTTGTGGCACCTTTTTAAAATCTAGAGGTATAGGTGATAGTTCCTAAAAGATCATAGTAGAAAAGAATGGTTAAAGAATTTGTCCAATGTATGGTGGAACATAATATCGCATCAAATGTAGCCCTTGGATATTCGATATTAAACATAGGAACATGAAAGTAGGGTGTAATTTGTAGCTTGGAAGATAGAAGACACTATTAAAAAAAGTGTGTAGGTGTTAAGCATAACTAAAATTTTTTATAAAGTGAGCCTCATCTTTGAGTTTTATAAGTTATTTTTATCGTGATTTATGTGGCTTAGTATTCATAGGTCTCATTGTTAAAGAGTCTCTAACTTTTGCATTTTCTAGGCTCGTTTGTATCTCCTTTTAGAAGATGAACCATGATATAATTTTGTAATGAAGATAAATTGTATGCCTCCTCTACTTCTTATTCATCTTCATCTTTGTTTTCCATCTCTATAAACTGTGCTTCTGATGAAAGTTGATGAGATTTGAAATATCTAGCAGCAAAAATACCAAAGGACAACTTGGAGTTATGTGGATACCATGAGGCATCATATTGGTAAAGATCAAGAATGAAGACTTGTTGATATATTTAGGTAGTGATCTGTGTGAACACACTAGGACCGTCGAGGCACATTTCTCCCTCTTTAGGATGTATTTTTCCCTGGCTTTTATATATGTCTATAGCCCCAACGGGTCACTTATCCTCGTACATTCTAGTGGTAATGCATTTAATATTGTGTTATGCTCCTAGCTTCTTCTTTTTCCTTGTGCTATTTATGTGCTTCTGTAGATCTCGAACTCCAACAATTGGTATCATAGTAGGTTGCCGCTTCATCTAGGGCATCGTTGACACCTCTTTGATCAGAGTCTCCGAATCACATGAAAATGGTGATTAGGAGATCAAAACAGCTTTGCTATGTGTGCCAAAATTGTGATCTGAGCTCGTTTTGGCCTTCAAACACACTATCACAATGCTTCTACAGGAAACTTTGTCTTTTTATGCCACATATATATACAAGTTTTGGCTTGCCAGTATAAGCAGCTCAAAGTCTACTACAAGTTTAATAGAACTTGACATGGTAGTTCTGTACAACTCTTTGAGATACATTCATTTTTTTTGCATGAGGGTATTTTAGTCAGTGGCCATGGCTGAAAGCAATGATGTATTTTGTATGTTGGCTGTTGAGGACAAGTTGGACAATACCACTTACCCATTGTGGGCTTATACAATGTGTCATGTATTCGTTGTAAAAGGACTGTGGAATATTGTGTAGGGTGTTGAAAAATATCATATTTCACCTGCAAGCATAGTTCTTGAAGGTGATGCAGATGACATTGAAGATGGTGATATTCTTCATGTTCCTGTTTGTGTTGCAGTTCTTGCTAAACCTAATGCAGAGAAAATTCATTGGGATGGCAGAGATGCTCAAGCACATGCATTGATAGCCTTGTCTATCAAACGTGCCATTATTCCTCACATTCGCTCTTGTAGAACAACTAAGGACGCTTGGGATACACTTAGAACTTTATACCAGGACAATTTTATGACAAAGATAAAATATTTGAAGGAACAATTGATTTCTGTTGATGAAGTTTGCCTGACAGTTCAGTTGTGTAGACTGTTCTGAATGGTCTTCCCGATTCATATCAGAGTTTTGCTTCCGCTCTTCGTTTGATGATGAAAGGTAATCAAAATGCCTTAACATTTGAGGATTTAGTCTCTGTTTTGTTGTAGGAAGATCAGTCTAGGTAGAATAGGTCCATTATCCATGTTGCAGATCAAGCTTTCCTGGCTAGTGAGAAGGGCAAAGGTAAATCAAGCTCTTCAACTAGTAAGCCAAAATCTGCCAATTCTACACAATCAAAGAAGGAAGACAGAGAAGAGAAGAAAACAAAAAAGCAGAAATTGTTTTGCAAATACTGTAAAGGAAATGATCATGTCATAAAGATCTATCCAAATTTGGTTGCTAAAGAGGCAAGGAAGAAAGAGGCTAGAATGGTTATTGGAGAGGCCTCTACACCCACAACAAAGTCTACTAATCTTGTGGAGAATAAAGAATGGGCATTTACCACTGTTTGCAGTTTTGACCCATCTTCTCATGAATAGTGTATGTTTGCAGTAGAGTCAGATGTTTGGTACTTTGATGGTGGGGTGACCAAACATATTACCTCGCAACACAGTTTCTTCACTTCACTCGAGCCTGCCCCTATAGGGAATACTATCACATGCACCAAAGACTCCTCTTATCTTGTTATGTGATTTGGTAAGATCATTCTGACTACTATTGATGGTAGTTCTTTTACATTGTCAGATGCTTTATTTGTGCCAAGGAAGTGGAAAAATCTATTATCAGTTTCAGCATTAGCCAAGAGTAGCTTGGTTGTGAAATTTGTTGATGATACATATATAGTTCATGATCTGTCAAATGGTGATGTCATTATTGCTTTTGGCATTTTATGTCATGGGTTGTATAAGCTCATAGACTATGAAAAATCATTGAATGATTCAACTTGTGTAGTACATGATTCTCAGGCTTTGTTAGATGCAAAGCTTTGGCATGCACACTTTGGTAATCTGAATTTCGGTAGTTTGCTACACCTGCAGAAATTTGAAATGGTGTCCTCTCTACCCAAACTTGAGGCAGCTAGTAAACATGTGAAGGTTGTATTTTGGCAAAATGTAGCATTACTCCTTGCCAAAAGATGGTTTAGTTCAAGTTACTTGAAAATTGCAGCTTGTTCACATTGATGTCTATGCTCCTATGCAGACACATTCTTTTGGGAGTTATCTTTACTTTGTGACTTTCGTTGATGATTTTTCCAAGCATGCATGGGTATATCCATCGAACGCAAAGTCTAGAGTGTTTATGTGCTTCAAACATTTTCTGGTTTTGGTTGAAAAACCTTTAAGCATGTAAATGGGTACCCTTCATTTTGATTGAGGATGGGAATATATGTCTGTTGATTTTAATGCATTTTTGGATGAATGTGGGATAAAAAATCACTGTAAAAAGCCATATACACCTCAACAAAATGGAGTTGCTGAAAGGAAGAATAGGTCACTCATGGAGATGGCGAGGTGTATGGTCAAGAGTCAGACTTTACCACATAGTTTTTGGCTTGAGGTTGTTATGTATGCAACATATGTACTTAACAGGAGTCCCACTAAAACATTGTATATTATCACTCCATATGAGGCTTGGCATGGTCGCAAACCATATGTTGCTCACCTGTGTGGTTTTGGTTGTCTGACATCTGCATGTGTCTGAACAACACCACATGAAATTGGATGATAAAGTAGTGAAATTTATTTTTGCTGGGTACAATTATGAAAGAAAATGCTATTATCTATATCATCCATAGAATAAATGCATTTTTCCATTATCCATGATGTTGTTTTTGTGGAAGGTGCTATTCAACCATTACTTTCATGTACAAAGGAGACATCTATTAGCTCCAAAGACATGTATGATACTTTGTTGCCTCTTTTATAGGTGGACAGTCTAGTGTTGGTCCTAATGAGGCAACTTCTCAGCCTTTACAGGTTTCATGTGATGATGCAAATCATTCCATTTCCGTTGCAGATTTACATGATGCACTTGTGCATGAGAGAGCTAATATTCAAGAGGCAAAAACTATGCCAAAATGGCTAGTGTAGACTTTGTGTGATAACAATTTAGATGCACCTCTATCATATTGTACTCGTTCACGCTCTCATAGTGCTTGTTTGGATCACATTTCTATGATATGGCTGCCTCTAGTCTTTGTGATGAGAATGAGTTTTTTTTGTTTAATGAAGCACAAAATTCAAAAAATTGGATGGTTGTTATGCAATCTGAATATGATGCTATAATGAAGAATGGTACTTGGTCTTTATGTGACTTGCCTCTTGGCAAGAAGGCCATTGGCACTAAGTGGGTATACAAGATGAAGCGTAAGCTTAATGGAAGACTTGAGAGGTATAAGGCTAGGCTTGTTGCAAAGGGTTATGCTTAAGAAAGAGGTATTGATTTTGATGAGACATTTGCTTCGACATGCTTAATGGATACTGTGCATCTGTGCACTTGCAGCTCATCATAGTTGGAATCTACATCAGTTGGACATTAAATTTGCATTTCTGAATGGTCACTTGCATGAAGAAGTGTTTGTTTTTCAACCCCTTGGCTTCATGTAGAAAGGGCATGAGAACATAGTGTGCAAGTTGAAGAAGGCATTATATGGTTTGAAGCAAGCACCAGGTGCTTGGTATGAAAAGATACATGCCTATTTGATTGCACATGGTTTTGAGAATAGTCTAACTGAGAGCACCTTATATGTTAAGCATGCAAATGATGTGCTTCTAATCATTGTTGTGTATGTTGATGATATGCTACTCACTGGTCCTCATGAGAAGCATATTGCTGATTTTAAGGCTGATCTGCATGCCTCATTTGAGATGTTGAAATCGGGGCGTTTGCATCATTATTTGGGCATTCATTTTATGCAAGTTGATGGCGGAATAGCTTTGTGTCAAACCAAATATATTGACACATAAATGTAGTGTTTTGGCTTGGAAGACTGCAAACCTATTGCCACTCCCATGGAGACAAGTTTATGATTGAGTCTTCATGATGTTGGAGATGCATTTGATGTTGTTCTCTATCAACAAGTTGTTGGATGCTTGATTTACTTATGCATTGCTGGGCTAGATATTTAATTTGCTATGTCACAAATGAGCAGGTTTATGCATTGCCTGTTGAGATATCAAGCTCAACATGTGATGATCCAGGATGACACGTACCAGTTTTTCGTTTCTCCAACATGTATAGTGGTCACGCCGGTATATGTGAGGGATACTTCATTGAGCTTTATTAGATTTATCTACCGAGAGTGATGGCACATTTGTTTCTTGCCAGCTCACTCATTTGTGGACATTAGGTTTTTCCTTATGTACTGGTCTTTATATATTGCACTGGTTGTATTCTTGTTTTTAGGTCATTCTTGTACATTCCTTTTATGTAATAGAAGAAGAAGAAGATCATTCTTCCTTGCCTCAATCTGTGTGTGTGCTTCTCCTTGAGAGTGAGAGTGTGTGTGTGAGCTCTCTTCCTTATCTCCTTCCTTGTGACATGGTATCAGAGCCAGCGTGGCTGTAGAGAGCTCGTGGAGAAGGCGACGGTGAAGACTACGCGGCAAGGCGTGGAGAAAACGTGATTTCTCAAACGGCCTCCGTTTGCTACGAAAATCGCCGTGAAGGTAGAAGACCTCAAAATATTTTCAAGAGTTATCCCTTCAGGGTCACTTGTTTTTGTCAGATCGAAGTTTCGGAGCCATCTCGACCTCCGTTTCGAGCCCGCAAGGTGGGGCCCACAGAAAAACCAGGTCAGTTTCAGAAACTGTAACTTGCGTTGTGTTCGGCGACACTCATATATTCCAGATTCAGAATTTCAAGCGATTGCGTGTACTGTTGATACACGAAAATTGTGTTTTTCTGAGATCGAACTGTCACGTCATAGTGCAACAGTGTTCAAGCAGAAGTGCTGCTTCTAGTGTGTTGCGGTGTTGTGAATTGTTGCAGAAATGGCAAACGCAGATGGAATGAGTCAGCTTATGAGCGATAAGCTGGACAAGCACAACTTCCATGCTTGGAGATTCAGAATGACGAATTTCCTGATGGGAAAAGGCTACTGGAAGTACATCGAGGGAGAGAATGAAAATGCTCTGCAATTACCAGAAAGGAATCGGACTGCAGAACAGTTAAGAGCATATGAGGAATGGAATCAAGGAGCACGAAAGGTAATGTATTGGCTATCTGTTAGCATACAGGATAGCATGATTGGACACATACAGGATGCCAAGACTCCAAAAGAGGCTTGGAACAGTTTGGTCACTTTGTACGAGACCAATACAAAGGCACGGGAATTGCAACTCAAGAACGAGCTGCATAAATTGGAGAAAAAGAGCATGTCGGTAAGTGACTACACTCTAAAAATCAAAAGCATATATGAGTCACTTGCATCTATTGGCGTGAATGTAGATGATGATGATAAGGTGGAAGTGTGCCTTCGTGGTTTAGGAGCTGCATATAAGCAGTTCAGAACTTCTATACAGACTAGGGAAAATATTCCGAATTTTGCGGATTTGGTCTTTATGCTGATCATTGAAGAAAAGAATCTTGGTGAGGATTCAAACTCCCAAGGAAAGCCCAGTTATGAGCAGGTATTCTACTCTGGCAGAGGAAGAGGTAGAGGTAGAGGTTTTGGAAGTGGAAGAGGAAACAGTAACCAAGACCAAGGTCAACAACAAATCATGCAAGAGGAAGAGGACAGTTTCGAGGCAGGGGGAGCCAAAGAGGTCGCAGAAATTTCCAAATAAATGATTCAGGTAATGATAGTAAAGGATGCTGGGATTGTGGTAAAACTGGACACTTTGAACGTGATTGCAGGTTAAAGAATCAAAATAACAGAAGGCAGCAAAACAACTATGCATCCACAAGTGCAGATGATTCTGAGAAGCTGTTTATGGTTCAACATCACATGATGAATACGATGTCTGCTGGTGTTTCAAAATCGAATGATAATGTCTGGTATGTTGATTCAGGTGCTTCAAATCACATGACCAGTCATGCAGAATGGTTTAGTAGTTTGCAGAAAATGCCAGTTCTTGGATATGTTGAAACAGGTGATGATACATCGCATCCTATTGAGCATACAGGAAACATAGCATTGTCTATGGAGGACGGAAAGGTAAAACATCTCGCTGATGTGCTGCATGTTCCAAATATAACGAAGAATCTGAATTTTGTTGGACAAATGGTTGACCAGGGATTACAAGTCAGGTTCAATGTTGATGGATTATATGTAGAAGAGTACAAGCAGGATGGACGATTGGTTGCCAAAGGAAACAAAGTGGGTAGGATGTTCACCTTAAATGTGAAGATTCCTGAAATGAATGCAGCCATGTTTGCAAAAGGTGTAGGAGTTATTGCAGATATAGAGATATGGCACAAACGGATTGGACATGCAAACTTGCAAAGGCTGAAACTGATGCAGTCAAAGGAGATTGTCCATGGACTACCAAATTTCAAAGTTGCAGAAATGCAAAAGGTATGTGCAGCATGTCAATGTGGTAAACAATCAAGAGCATCATTTCCACATGACAAGCATGTTAGTGAGAATGTACTAGAAGTAGTACATACAGATGTTTGGGGTCCAACAAAGACCACATCTATGGGTGGTTGCAGGTTTTATGTTACCTTCATTGATGACCATACGCGCAAAGTATGGGTATATTTCATGAAAGAGAAGAGCGAGGTGTTTACTCACTTCCAGAATTTTAAAGTTATGGTGGAAAGCAGGCAGGGAAGTACATTCAAACATTAAGATCTGATGGAGGAGCTGAATACATGTCAAATGAGTTCAGCAGTTTTCTAAAAAATCATGGAATTCAGCGTCAGTTTTCATGCAGGTACACACCACAACAGAATGGTGTTGCTGAACGCAAAAATAAACATATTGTAGAAATAGCAAGAGCCTTGATGGCTGAGAAGAATATGCCTCATTGTTATTGGGCAGAAGCTGTGCATACTGCTGTATACATCATGAACAGAACTCCGACTGCTGCTGTACATCAAGTTACACCTGAAGAGAAGTTTACAGGTAAAAAGCCAAACTTATCACATCTGAAAGTTTTTGGCTGTATTGCATATGTACATGTTCCAGATGAGTTGAGGACGAAGCTTGATACGAAAGCAGAAAAATGTGTCTTCATTGGATATTCCCTTGGGCAAAAGGGGTACAAATGTTATAACCCACTCACACGACAGGTGAAGGTGAGCAGAGATGTGGTATTTGATGAAATGACAAGCTTCTATGCAGATGCCAAAGAAGGACTGAATCTTGAACCAAATGATAAAGAAAATGCTGAAAAATCTAGTGCAAAATCTCAAGTTTTGAGTGGACCGGATGCATCACCAAGCAATAGTTCCAACTCAAATCCATGGAGTGGAAGATTGCGTGGAAATTTCAGTCCAACAAATTCATCAAATACATCCAAGAAAGGTAAAGAAAAGCTTTCTGCTGGTAGTAAAACAGGTGTAGGTTTTGAAGATGTTGATGGAGATTCAAGCGGTTTAGAAAAGAGTCTTGATGAGGAACTTGGATTGCCCTCTGTGAAGACTCCAGGAGTAAGAAGGGCACATGCAGATGATACAAGAAGAAGTGACCCAGGACCAAGAAGATCTAGGAGGATGCGTAATTCAGTGCAACGATTGACATATGATAGTTACATGGCTCGCCATTGTGCCTACATGACAAAGGTAATACAAGATGCTGAACCTTCTTGTTTTGAAGATGCAATTGGTAATCCAGATTGGGAAAAAGCTATGGATGAGGAGATGGCTGCACTTTATGGAAATGATACATGGAAGCTGGTTCCATTGCCGCAAGGAAAGAAATCCATAGGCTGCAAATGGGTTTACAAGGTAAAGCATAATGCTGATGGTAGCATAAGCAGGTATAAAGCACGATTGGTAGCTAAAGGTTATGCACAGACATATGGCATTGATTATGAGGAAACATTCAGCCCTGTAGCTAAAATGTCTACTGTCAGAACACTTGTTGCATTAGCTATAGCAAAAGGATGGACTTTGCATCAGATGGATATGAAGAATGCTTTCCTACATGGTGAGTTACAGGAAGAAGTATATATGGACCAGCCACAAGGATATGAAGATTCAAAGCATCCAGAATATGTTTGCAGGTTGCAAAAGGCTTTGTATGGGCTGAAGCAGGCTCCATGTGCATGGCATGCAAGGATTGCTGATTACTTAACCAGCATTGGGTTTTCTATGTGTGATGCAGATCACTCACTATATGCAAGGAAGGCTGATGATGGCATCATTATTGTGGCTATTTATGTTGATGATCTGATTGTAGGTGGTGATAATGAAGAAAGCATCAAAGACGTAAAGAAACTTCTCAGATGCAGGAATTTGACATGAAAGATCTTGGTGTGCTGCGTTATTTCTTGGCCATTGAGTTTATACATACAGAAACAGGTATATGGATGTCGCAAAGGCAATATGCCTTGAATATGATGCAAAAGTATGGTATGGCTGATTGTAAGCCAATTTCTATGCCTTTAGATCAGAATTTGAAATTGGATACTACATCAGGTGAAGCATTGGAAAATGCTACTATGTACAGGAAAGTTGTGGGAAGTCTTATATATCTTACAATTACAAGGCCTAATTTAAGCTACACTGTTGGACTTGAAAGTCAGTTTATGCAGGTTCCCAGGAAGCCACATTTGGATGCTCTCAGGTGCACTCTACGTTATGTGAGTGCTACTTTGGATTATGCATTGTTTTATGAAGCTGGTGTAGATTTGCAGGTTCATGGATACATCGATGCAGATTGGGCTGGTAGTACTCCAGATAGAAGATCTACTAGTGGCTTTCTTTTCTCACTTGGAGGTGCAGCTATTACATGGAGCAGTAAGAAGCAACCCACTGTTGCTTTGTCGAGTACAGAGGCTGAGTATAGAGGTGCTGCAATGGCAGCATGTGAGGCATCATGGCTGGAGATGTTACTTGTAGATTTAGGTGTGGAAGTGCAAAAGCCTATCACTATCTATTGTGATAATCTTAGCAGCATACAGTTAGCACGGAACCCTGTTTTCCATGCTAGAACAAAGCATATCGAGGTACATTCTTGGTTGAGTAAGAAGCAGCCTACTATGGCCACTTTTAGTTTTGAGGCTGAGTATAGGGTAGCTTTCATAACGATTGTTGAGTGTGTGTGGCTCAAATGCCTTATGGTTGTTTTGGGTGTTGGTCTGTCTTCTGCCACCACCATCTTGACTGACACTTAGAGCGCATTGGAAGTTGCAAGGAACCTTGTGTTCCATGGTCATACTAAGCACATTGAGGTGCACTATCATTATGTCAGGGAGAGTTTCTCTGCTCGAGAGATCAGTTTGGCACGTGTGCCCACACATGAGAGCATTGCTGACCCTTTCATGAAGGCTCTGCCTAGGGAGAAGTTTGAACCTTTTTGCAAAGCTTTGGGCTTAGCTTTGTGGATTGATTCCACATAGCTTGGCACTTCCTTGTACATGAGTGCCAGCTCCTTGTTCACCACATCACTCCCGGGGGGATTTGTTGATATATTTAGGTAGTGATGTGTGAACATGCTAGGACCACTAAGGCAGTTTTTTCCCTCTTTAGGAGGTTTTTTTCCTCCGCTTGTATATACGCCTATAGCCCTAACGGGTCACTTATCCTTGTACATTCTAGTGGTAATACATTCAATATTGTGTTGTGCTCCAAGCTTCTTCTTCTTCCTTATGCTGTTTGTGGCTTTCGCACATCTCGAACTCCAACAAGAATCGACATGATAACAAGAGGGTGAACTACTAAAAAGAGACATAAAAAGTAGAATGAGAGAATTGCAAGTTTCAATATGTAAGAGCCATGCAACCAACATATATGTAGCTAGCATACATGTAGAATTACTATGGAACTAAGCATGCATAAAAAGGCCTAAATATAAGTCTTG